>CM072704.1:10010397-10081120 GCA_036884735.1 Huso huso | reverse complement strand
GTGCACAATACATTTCACCTGGCCTGCAATATGCTATGCAGGCTTTTCCTGTGATTTCTAAAGTAGTGAAGAAACACCCCAGTCTTTGTATGTCTATTAAAAAGAATGATTTCCTGATTAAATATACACAGCTAATTTACAGTGTCCAAAATAAACATTTAGCAAGTTTATATAAACACATATAACACAATTATAAGAAACAAATTGAAATCAATCTGCATATTTGTTTTCCAGGTTCCTAATAATATTGCTGGCGGTACATCACGGTAAGACAGTATTGACCAGTATATTGTACAGACAGGGGCAGCCCGCTATCTCTACCTGTCATCATCCTTTACAGCACTGAAAATGGAGATGAAACTTCTGATTCGCTCTTTAAGAATCCCTCTTGCAAACTCACCTTCACTTTGACCCTGTCCTGAAATGCTGTATTGGGTTAATTTGGCTTTTTGGTTTCAGATGATAAAGATTCATAATCATTATTCTTTGATTCAAAGTTCAATCAGGGTATTTAAAAAATAACCCTTTCATCAGTAATGTCCAAAGCTGCTGCCTCCACAGAGTGTCTTTACAGTTGATACACAGCTGCTCCTTACCTGAAATGCACTCTGTGATTTCAATGGGACTTGATTGTTCTGAAGCCTAGAAGTGTCATCATCCTTAAAGCTTCTGTTATTGCTGCAGTTAAACTCTGAGCCTCCTTGTGTGTCTCTGACATCTGTCTCAGGAAAACCTCGGATCAGGATCAGGAGCAGTCAGCAGAGAGGATTGAGCTCTGCAGCCGTGTGCAGCACACTGGAGTGGAACTGCAATATTGCACTGTCAGATTGAAGATCAGCCTGACTGCCATGTTTTAGAACTACTGTGAATATCTGTTCAAACTGCGGCTGTAGTTTACAGAAAATGACCATTGACTGGGGTATTTTCTAAGACCTCAAAACAAATGGATTATTCATTGATTGTTTGATTTAATTCATTTATTTAATAGGTGCTTGATTGCACAGTGTAACTTGAAGTGCATTACTGAATAATGTATGTATTCATAAGCTATCCTTTGGTCAATAAACTGCTATTTTACTAGTGTTGTTCTGTATTATTAATGATACACCTTCAACATGTATTTGAACTTTCAAAGTATAGGGGTTTGAGGTGCAAAAAAGTCATTATTAAAGATATTAATGGTAATTAAATTATGTTTCCTAACCACTGTAAGAGGTGTGTTGTATTAAGAACATAAGAAGATAGAAACTTCTGAAAAGTGTTACTCTCCTTCTTCTCTTCTGTTTCTTACTGTTTAATAGTGTGTAGCAACTTTCAAACAGAAAAGCTAAATAACTGGACATGTACCAATCATGTGATTTCATGTTGGTGTATCAAAATAAACCTTAGGGAATGCAAGCAGTTTGATATCCATACCTTTTATATTAAACAATTTATTTATGTTTTAAAACACATATCACAAAAAAAAAAATTACTGTTGTTTGAACTTGCAACATGAGGTCTTTGAAAAGCCCAGGCCTTAGCCGCTGTGCCACTGCGCTGTAGTTGAAAAACAAATCTAATTATTAGAAACAATCTCTTAACACCAAAAATTGCTGTATTGAAACCTAAGACAGCAGACCTGGAGTAGTCAAACCTTTGACATATTAATGAAAAATTGCTTGTGAATTCAGCTACATTGGAATTGTATTAGATGGATTAGATTTACATTAGCTATAACAACTGATTTGGTTTTTAACATAAATCCGTGATGATATGCATCTAACAAAAAGCATCAGCATTTTTAATAAAAAAAGTGTTTCTAAACTAGCAAAGCATAACTTTTAGGTAAATGAAGAGACTTGTGAACACGAAAAATGATTTTACAATGTATTGAGCAGAACTACGGTTCTCACAGGGCGGAGATGGGACCTCCGCTTTGAACCGTAGCACTGATAATCGCTGTCCAAAAGCCGTCTCCTGCAGGAACTGGTATCAGGCTTATGGCTTATGTCTTCATATTTGATTGCGTCACCTACCAGCCTGGCCCTTACCCCTGTGCACTCAGACTCCCCTGCTAGCCTCAAGTCTGCCCTAACCAGGCTACAGGCTTCCAAGTGCATGCCGGGGAACACCAATGTGAGAACGTGGTTCCTGCAACCAGGGGCTTTTCGCAGTCTGAGGTCGGGACACGAGCGCAGGACCTCCCGCTTTTGAAGATAGCGGCAATCCATGTACAAGAGCGGGCTCCCTTGCAGGAGCAGATATCGGCTTATGTCTTCATGTTTTAGATTGTGTCACCTACCAGCCATGACAGCCCGTGCGCTACAGTATTGTTACCTGTTAAGTCTACTGTTGCCCACATACCTTTTGACTTGTTGGACAAAGATTTAATTGATAACTGTACAAAGCGCGCCGTGACGTGTTTGGTACCACTTCCCACATGACACAAACCTCTCCTGTTCATGTGGATAAGTGTGGGTGGGGTCATGTGAGTAGTCAGACCCAATAAGAAACTATCATCATCTATGGTTGCTGAGACAAAACCGAACCAGGTAACTACAGACCAATAAGTTTGACTTCTATTATATGTAAACTTATGGAAACTATAATAAGATCCAAAATGGAAAATTACCTATATGGTAACAGTATCCTGGGAGACAGTCAGCATGGTTTTTAGGAAAGGGAGATCGTGTCTAACTAACCTGCTTAATTTTTTGAGGATAATTGCAAAGCATATGACATGGTTTATTTATTTATTATTATTATTATTATTATTATTATTATTATTATTATTTATTTCTTAGCAGACGCCCTTATCCAGGGCGACTACATCGTAAACAAAATACATTTCAAGAATTGCAGTACAAGGAATAATACAATTAAGAGCAAGATAAATACAATGACTATGGTTCTAGCAAGTACAAGTATGACAAAATACGATTCAGTAAGACAGATAACAGTGTCAGTGATAGTTACATCAGGATATAATTAAATACGAAATACTACAGATTAAATAACACTTGACAGATTACAGGACTCTAAAGTACAGGATTAAATGCAAAAAAAAAATTTAGATTTTAGATTTCCAGAAAGCTTTTGACAAAGTCTCAAACTGAGCATGGGAGTAGGGAAATGCATTCACATGGATTAGGGGGTGTGGTTAACATGTAGAAAACAGAAAGTACTGATTAGAGGAGAAACCTCAAAATAGGCGAGGTAACCAGTGGTGTACCACAGGGATCAGTATTAGGTCCTCTGCTATTCCTAATCTACATTAATGATTTAGATTCTGGGTATAGTAAGCAAACTCGTTAAATTTGCAGGCGACACAAAAATAGGAGGAGTGCCAAACACTGTTGAAGCAGCAAGGTCATTCAAAATGATCTAGACAGCATTCATAACTGGGCAGGCACATGGCAAATGACATTTAATAGAGAAAAGTGTAAAGTACTGCGCAGGAAATAAAAAAATGCATTATAAATATCATATGGGAGATAGTGAAATTGAAGAAGGAACTATGAAAAAGACCTAAAGTTTATGTTGACTCCAGAAATGTCGTCATCTAGACAATGTGGGAAGCTATATATAAAAAAAGGCCAACAAGATGCTCAGATATATTGTGAAAAGTGTTGAATTTAAATCAAAAGGAAGTAATGTAAAAACTTTACAATGCATTAGTAAGACCTCATCTAGAATATTTGTGTTCAGTTCTGGTCACCTTTGTTACAAAAAGGATATTGCTGCTCTAGAAAAGTGTAAAAAGAGCGACCAGAATTATTCCTGGTTTAAAAGGCATGTCATATGCAGACAGGTTAAGAATTGAATCTATTCAGTCTTGAACAAAGAAGATCTAATTCAAGCATTCAAAATTTAAAAGGTATTGACAATGTCGACGGGACTTTTTTCGACCTGAAAAGAAACAAGGTCCTGGGATCACAAATGGAGATTAGATAAAGGGCATTCAGAATAGAAAATAAAGGCACTTTTTACACAGAGAATTGTGAGGGTCTGAACCAACTCCCAGTAATGTTGTTGAAGCTGACACCCTAGGATCCTTCAAGAAGCTGCTTGATGAGATTCTGGGATCAATAAACTACTAACAACCAAACGAGCAAGATGGGCTGAATGGCCTCCTCTCGTTTGTAAACTTTCTTATGTTCTTATGTTCTTATGAGTGACTTATAGTACCACTGCAGACAGACAGCCTGGCATCGTGGCGGTCAAGGCTGATTGATGGGCTATCAGGCTCATTGGAACAATAGCAATGTCAACAGACAGCTCACTTGAGGAATGCAGACTGATATAATGAAACTTCAATCGGCTGCAATTCCGACTGATAAACACAAATAATACCGCAACATTTAATTGTTAGAATATGTATCGGTCAATTTGACAATTTGACCGCACCTGGTCGGAATAGGTATGACAGAATTTTATCTTACAAATTTCTGCAGCTACGCGGTAGTTTCTTTGTCAGGGTAATTAGTACATATATTTAGAAAAAAGTCAGGAAAGCACAGCTCCGTATCTTAAACATGCACAGCAATTTAAATTTAAATTCCAAAAAAAGTCAAAATGACCACCTTTGTCATTCTAGTGTTAAGATAACACTGCTTGGCACAGAAGGCACTTTGGCTTTTCTTTGTTGTTCACCAGAACACTTGTAAATCCAAATTTATCAAAGGTTTGGTCATGAAATATTGCATGAGATTGAGGTCAATGCCAGTCGGAATCACAACCCCATCCATTACAGTCACGAGACATCGTTTGGGAACGCTGAGCTAGAATGTTAAGTCATCTCAAATCTGTGCTGAATGTTGAAGCTCTACCAAAGGCAACCGTCCTCAACAACATAGCGTGCGAACTATATAAACAAAATAGAGGGAGAAGTATAACTGACTGGAATAGTATAACTTGATCATCTAATTTATAATAGTATAACTCAACAATGGGTTTGCTGTCAATGACTGCAAACATCACACCTAAGACAAGGAGAAACAGTTCTCCCAAACTTTCATTTAAACAGTCTTTACAGTTTTTGTGAAAAAGCCCTGTAGTAACTTGTCACTTTATATTGTTCAGCCTCATCAAACAATATAAAGGAGCAGTGAATACAGCTTTTCATATACACCCTCCTATTGTGCATTATGTATATTGTATCATTTTATTATTTAAAATGTATAGTTTAGTGTAAAACCACAGTGTTTCATTGTTAATTATTTTACAGCATGGACGGGGTTAAAATTCTCCCTCAATGCTAAACTCGAGCAGGATGTGACCGTCTCCAGACTAATTTGCTACTCGTGGTGCTATAAACCCACCGCGATGCTGGTTTTATTCACAGGGGTTTTGTCTGTTTTGGCCAACGTGCCGTTCGTTTTTTTTTTTTTGTTTAAATCTTTTATTTACTTTATACTAAATCGGCACATCAGCGCTTTCATACCCCAGGCTTGTGTTCCTGGTCTGACATCACTTACAAGCTATCCTGTCCACATGGTAAAAGCAGGTACTCTGAGCTGTGTGAGGTACCACATTTCCACTGCTAGTTATCTTTTTTACTGACACATCGCATGAGAATGAGGTTAATGCCAGTCTGAATCACAACTCCATCCATTACAGCCACGACCCCTGTTCCTCAGTAGACAATGCATGCAGGGTGAACGATGCCAGCATTGGAGGGACTATTTCATTAGGTTCTGTATTTAAAATTAAATCCTGCTTATTAATTCACTTAGATTTCCTGCTGAAACTGCTCATAGACTCCAAAGAGTTTATTTAGATGCTCACCCTTTCATGCTCTTTAAACTAATATCATCAGGAATAACAGGTGGGGTTTTTCAGATTAAAGCAGACACACTTTATCTGATTGTATCAAAATGCCTATTTTGTTTTCTGTATGATAAGTGTCGTATTATGTGCATCAATGGTCACACAATCTGTCACATACAATCTGTGAACATATTGCATAATTTGACTTGCATTAACATAACGTTGGGGATATTGAATTGTCACGTATTGATACTGAACAGTGATCCACTAGGGGCTGCACTATCCTTTTCAATTGCACCTTGTTTGGTTTTGTTTGTTAATATTCAATTAACTTTACATTTACAATTTGGCCCACTCAGGCAAAATGAAAATACAGAAATCAACTTAAAATGACTAATTCAGGTTTATGAGTAATTTGAGATATACAGCAGTGTGCACATGTATTAGAACACCCCATTGCTTCTGTAGTTTTGATTTGTTGCATATGAAATCAAACACTGGAACTGAAAAACTTTGGAAAATTGTCAATAGACAAATTAGCGATGTTGTCTTTACAGGGGCCACACATGCAATTAATTTAAAATAAAAAAAAAAGAACACACAGCCACAAATGGTAAAATGCACGAGACGTTGTTTAAGATGCCTAATTAAAGCACAAAGTGGTCTAACATTTTTCACACATGAGTGCCTATTGTTTCTATATCACTGAAATTGAAATTCTCACACCCGAGGTTTTCATGCAGGCAGGTATATAAAGGATATAAATGGCGAATCTTGAGGTGTTCTAATACATTTGCACATGACTGTGTATAACTTGCAGAAGAATAGTACCAGTAGGTCTTGGCTGCAGTATCCTGATCCCTCATCATTGCTTCTGCAGTATTCTATTAACAGACAGAAAACAGTGTCAATAACTTGTATTTTACACTGCGTCTTTACTTGTGCCCACTAGGGGAGCTGCACCTCTTAGAAGTTATAAGCTATTTTTAACATGCTATACGCACACGCAAATCTGCCCCCCATTAACGGTATGGAAAACTGTTTTATTTGACTTGTTACTCACATGAGTTTGCTTTCGACAAGGTGGTTTTAGTTTTTTTTTCGCTGCGGGAAATTGTATTCGACATTTGCATGGAAAACTGTAGTGAGTGTATTTCTGGTCCTAAGCCATTCCTTATCCTATTCAAGGAAGTCAAGCTGTCTACTGCACATGCTCTTGGCCCAAGTGATCATAAAAACAAACCTTAAATAGTTATTACATGAAACTAGATGGTAACTTTACAAGTCAAGTTGTGGGGCTTGCTTTATTGGGAAAGTGGTCAAAGTAGCTGATTTGTGTCAAAAGTCACCTTGTTTACTAATTGTCTCATGCTTGGAATGTGCTAGAATTTGAAATTTCCCAAAGTTCTATGACAGTTAATTCAACAGAGGAAGAAGCCGACTGAAGTTGTTGTGGTTACTAAAACAGCTGTACCTCTTGATTGGTAGGCGCCATTCCTGTTTTGATTTCATATTTGAATAGCTGAGAAGTAGAGGAGATTTCATTTGCTCTAAGTAGTTGTCCAACTTGTTGGGGAAAGTGGGTCAAAATGGCAGTTGTTTATAAAAAAGTTAGAAAATTGAGTTGATGTGGTTACTAAAACAGCTGTACCTCTTGATTGGTAAAGTTATTTCAGTTTTGATTTCAGATTTGAATAGCAGAGAAGTAGAGGAAGATTCATATGCTCTAACTTTTTTGTCTTACTTGTTGGGAAAGTGGTCAAAATAGCTGATTTGTGTCAAAAGTTACATTGTTTACAGTAAATAGAATGAACATAAGAACATAAGAACATAAGAAAGTTTACAAGAGAGGAGGCCATTCAGCCCATCTTGCTCGTTTGCTTGTTAGTAGCTTATTGATCCCAGAATCTCATCAAGCAGCTTCTTGAAGGATCCCAGAGTGTCAGCTTCAACAACATTACTGGGGAGTTGGTTCCAGACCTCACAATTCTCTGTGTAAAAAGTGCCTCCTATTTTCTGTTCTGAATGCCCCTTTATCTAATCTCCATTTATGACCCCTGGTCCTTGTTTCTTTTTCAAGTCAAAGATGTCCCCGGGTTGACATTGTCTATACTTTTTTTTAGGATTTTGAATGTTTGAATCAGATCGCGTAGTCTTCTTTGGTCAAGACTGAATAGATTCAATTCTTTTAGCCTGTCTGCATACGACATGCCTTTTAAACCTGGGATAATTCTGGTTGCTCTTCTTTGCACTCTTTCTAGAGCAGCAATATTCTTTTTAATAGGGTGACCAGAACTGAACACAATATTCTAGGTGAGGTCTTACTAATGCATTGTAGAGTTTTAACATTACTTCCCTTGATTTAAATTCAACACTTCTCACAATATATCCGAGCATCTTGTTAGCCTTTTTATAGCTTCCCCCATTGTCTAGATGAAGACATTTCTGAGTCAACATAAACTCCTAGGTCTTTTTCATAGTTCCTTCTTCAATTTCACTATCTCCCATATGATATTTATAATGCACATTTTTATTGCCCGTGCAGTACTTTACACTTTTCTCTATTAAATTTCATTTGCCATGTGTCTGCCCAATTCTGAATGCTGTCTAGATCATTTTGAATGACCTTTGCTGCTTCAACAGTGTTTGCCCTCCTCCTATTTTTGTGTCGTCTGCAAATTTAACAAGTTTGCTTACTATACCAGAATCTAAATCATTAATGTAGATTAGGAATAGCAGAGGACCTAATACTGATCCTGTGGTACACCACTGGTTACCTCGCTCCATTTTGAGGTTTCTCCTCTAATCAGTACTTTCTGTTTTCTACCTGTTAACCACTCCCTAATCCATGTGCATGCATTTCCTTGAATCCTACTGCGTTCAGTTTGAGAATTAATCTTTATGCGGGACTTTGTCAAAAGCTTTCAAATCTAAATAGACCATGTCATTATGCTTTGCAGTTATCCATTTTCAATGTTGCATCCTCAAAAAAAAAGTCAAGTAGGTTAGTTAGACATGATCTCCCTTTCCTAAAACCATGCTGGCTGTCTCCCAGGATATTGTTACCATATAAGTAATTTTCCATTTTGGATCTTATTATAGTTTCCATAAGTTTACATATAATAGAAGTCAGGCTTACTGGTCTGTAGTTACCTGGTTCGGTTTTGTCTCCCTTTTTGTGGATCGGTATTCGTTTGCAATTTTCCAGTCTGTGGTACAACCCCTGTGTCAAGAGACTGTTGCATGATCTTGGTTAGCGGTTTGTAAATAACTTCTTTCATTTCTTTGGTGGAAGTCTGGGAGTTTTTAAACAATGGGGAGCTTTAGAATGTTGAAAAAGTCCCATTAAAGTGAATGAAGATGGACCAAAAAAAAAGGACAAAAAGCTTAATAGTTTAAAAAGTATAAAATATATCAAAAGTTGTATACAAGCACACTATTCCAGACCCGGTCTACATGTTTTAAAGTTTGAGCGGTGTTTCTAAGCAAAACGGTGTAAGAGGAGCAGAGTGCCACAGAAGAAGAAGATGGAAGATTTAAAGTGGAGACTCTTCTTGCCCGCAAGCCCCTCTAATGATGTTGCCTCTGAAGCGACACAGCGTAATGCTGCAATATTCCACGCATTTTAACATTTGCATTACCTATAGCAGATATTGTGTATCCACTAGCCATGCAATGATGGCAAAAGTCCTTGAGTTGTTTACGTGTTTTAAATTCAACTCTTCTACCCATTCATTGGTTTTATTTATTTCAAGTTATTTATTCTTTTGTTTTACTAAAAAATTGGTTTGTTTCAAAGAAAAGTTTTTTTGTATTGCTGTTTTATTTAAGAAAATGTTTCACAAAATCTTTTCTAACAAGCCAAGAACTATGGAAGAAAGTTGTTTTTTTAGTAGTTATTTTATTTATGAAGATGTAAAATAATTGCTATTTTTCATTTATTTTTTTATAACAAGTTTAGACCATTGATAATTAAAGTGGTGTAAACTTCATTTTCTCAAGTTATCTGAGTGTGTATTGACGCTCCTTTAAAGTCACGATGCTCCATTTTAACAGGATTTTCTTGTTTCACTTGAGCCTCTGGGTCAGTTGACTTGTATATCACACCTGGGCTCACTAATAACTACAGGTGCAGCAGCCTCGTCTTTTGCTGCCACCGTCTCTGTTTAATCATTGTAACGGTGGTGATAGCTGGCACAGCAACAGCAAAACGAGGAGATTTTCCATGCAGGGTCCATCGCAAAGAAACGAAGGTATTTTTTTACACACAGGTTTTCTCACAGGTTTTAGCGTGTTTACTTGGTAGATTAGTGAGCGAGTAAGAAATTATCATGGAAATCACCTAGCGAATATATTTCACATGAGTAATCCGAAAACTTTGTGGACGCATACAAATTAGGGCTATGACGACATTAAACGTCACAGGGGAACCCTCTTCTATTGGACGGAATCTGCATTAGTTGAAAACTGTTCTTTTCCTCCTATGCTGCTGTTTATGTAGCAATTTTACCGAGTAAATTATAAACTCACTCGATACACGGATGGAAAGAGGGCTATAGTGACACTACAGATAAGACTGGCTGTAAGTTTAACCCCAAAACAGTTCAAAGTAATATGTGTGTAGTTGTACTGTAACCCGAGGGCTGAAGCTGAAATAGCTTGTATGGATATAAATTAACAAGGAAATGTGAGTTACAGTAACAAGAACCATGAGGAAATGCAAAATAATGACTGAAAAACACAGCAAACCTCATTCCTGTGCCTACAGACAAACCGAACAAAAAAACAATCATATTAATACGAATTAATAATAATAATAAAATGCAAAACAGTACATTGCAGGGGAAGACCACACAGTCATTGGGGAAATAAATAAATCGATTCTTCACCAAACAACCCCTTTGTTTTGCCAGTGCTGATCCTCTGATGTCTTGTAGCAGCTGAAGCAGCATGCCTGTCCTTGCTGCTGTGCTCTCTAAAAAAACAAGGGTTCTTCGAGGGTTCCTCAAGGAACCTTAGGTTCTATTGCAAGTTTTTTTTTTTTTCTCAGTAAGGGTTCATTTGGGGACCTCTAGTTGCTCTGTCTAATATAATATCGCAAAGGGTTCATTTAGAACCCTTTATATCAATACATTGTAAATTGTGCTCTACAATATTGTTGTGCAAACCAATTTTAATACACAATACATGACGAGAGAAAAAATCTGTCATAAAAAGGTAAACACTATAAATGGTTATAATTTTGTACACGGTATTGAGAGGAAATCAAAGAGCAGATCATATTTTGCCAAATATTAAACTAGAATTTATAATAGTATATGTATGTATAATATATGCATTGTAGTTTATAGCTTCCATTTGTATCCATCTTGAACAGATAAATATGGATGAAAAACCCATACGACGTTCAACACGATAATAAAACCTCAGGGCAAGATGCCCCTGCACAACACAATACAAAAAAAAAAAAAATAAAATACATTATGCGTTCTTAATTTACAATTCAAATTCGTTGCAAATGTGTTAAATTGTGTTTTTTTCCACACGATACGTTATTCTTTACATCTTAATAATTTGTAAAACGAAAACCACATTTAACAACACATGTATGAAACACACTAACTAACATGTTCTGATTTGTGTTTATTTATTATATCGCTGGCAAAAAGGCTGTTTGAAATGTTTTTAATACTAAATGTAGAAAAAGCGCGGTCCGCGAGGAAATGCCCCAGCAACAGCGGGCGCCCTCTCGACCAATCAGCTGCCAGCGCAACCCGCAGCGCGAGGCAGGTGTTCAACGTTTCTTCACAGGACGGGAGATCTTTCTTCACGACGAGAAGTAACTTTCTGAGAGGCGAGTAAAACCTTTTAATAACGCTAATTATCTTCATTTGTGTGAATCAATGAAAAATATAAAATAAAGACGCACAGACAGCGAGTAAAAAAAAAAGAAAAAAAAGGTGATTTTGCTTTTGTTAATGATGCGGGTCAATGAGAGAATTTCTGAGGTAATTTTTTTTTTACTAAACCTGATGACGATAATCAATTGGCCTGAACTGAGAGAGGAAAAAGGAAAATATACTTATGATACTTCTGGGTAGTTTCCCCCCCGAGGAGTCTAGCCGGTAAAAGAAAGTGTCAAGCTTCATTAATTATTATTGTCACAATAAATTAACCGAGCCAGTAGGTAAGAATACTTTCTGACGTAAAATGTTTCATTAAGATTATTGTTTAACGACGATTTCTAGGATACATGAGTATTAAGTATGAGGTAAATATAAGATGTGCTTCACTGCTACGATTTCTCGGGCGATTCTGGTACAAAATTTATAAAACACAAATTACTGTATCTTTTCTCTTGACTAAATGAGACTTTTTTTTTAACGACGTTCTTTTTTAAAACCATGGTGTTTAATATAATTTGTCACTCATGCAAACTGAAAACAATTTTATTTTTAGTACTACTGTAAAAAAAAAAAAAACAACGTTAAAATACAGTACTGAATAATACTTCCTGGTAATTGTGTGACAAAGCATTAAATATTGTAGTTTACGCTGTCAATGGCACCTGCTCCATGTTCAGCACTATCATGCCTGTCAATGCTGTTAGATCTGTCCTCATTTCTGGTAGACTGTTTGCAATTGTGCTGCTCCCATAGCTTTATAGAGCTGCAGGGATCACATATTGCATCACATGTAGGGATGGAAATAAGACTCCTATTGCATAGCAGTTTCACCCATTCAGGATCTTGATTAGCCACAGTGTATAGCGAACATACTCAGGTGTGTCTTAAAAGTGAAACCAGGAATGTATCAAACTGCTATGCAATGGGAGTCTTATTTCCATCCTGCCCAACCCAATTTTCATCTCTAATTCAGGGTGATGCTAAATCCAATCAGGTAGACATGTCCTAATAAAGTGGCCGGGCAGTGTATCTTAGAGAACAGCCCTTTTCAAATGCAATAGAAATAGCTTTGGACATGCTTTGACATAACTTACAAAGATTAAGAAAATCCGGGGGTACCCAGAGTCCCTCTGTCTGTCTGTCCCCTTTATAAGTCTTTCTACAGAGATCCAGGTAAGTACTGATTCAATTGGGATGAAACTTGGTAAGGACATTCGTTAGTGCAAGTTATTGGGCTTGCTTTTCCACTATTGTTAAATTGCCCATATAATACATATACTATGGAGGTGCAATTTGACTGTGATTTGCCCATATGTGCATAGAGTGGATGCATGTCATCTACTTGTTGGGGATGATGTCACCGACATGCTTGTCTCTATAAAACATCCTCTCTTGTCATGGTGCTTGGTCTTTACAACACATACAGTAGCCTTTCCTGTATGCTGTGGTCACAGTTTATCACAGAGTAGAGTGGAGAGCTGTGATCACATTCACACGTATACGTTTGATCTTTTATAAGAAAGCAGACACTGCAAACTGTGTAGAGGAAACAGACATGCAGGTCGTGCTGCTGCTGCTGCTGCAGTCAAATGCTTAAGTCCATACAGAGCCGACCTCCACAGCTCCATTCACAGAGTCAGGTACTTCTATTATACAAGCACAGAGTACATTTATTATAGCAGTCAAATGCTTCAGTCCATACAGAGCCGGCGCCACAGCTCCATTCACAGAGTCAGGCACTTCTATTATTTAGCCTGCTAGTTGACCCACCTGCCTCCGGATACACCCAAGACACATCTACACAGCTCTCTGCCCTCCTCTTAACTGAGAGATTCCACCGCCCAGTAGGTGGCGCTAATGAACTACACACGTTACTCAAAGGTACAGTAACCAATCAGTAAAGGATCATTACAACAAGTTATAGTAAACATGTCTTTTTGTTTTAAAACATGATATCTGGTACTACACAAGGTTAAATATAAAATGATAATCCATGTTTCCTATAACATGTGTTTCTTTCAATACTGTATATCTGAGACCTATGCAGCTAATGGAAATGCAACACAGGTGATACGTCTGGAATTCTTATTTGTTAGCTGTAACAATCACTTTAAGGACTGGTCTGTTAAAGCCCATTTTGATTTATTAAATCAAACTTTCAGACCATTAAACCGGTTTTCGGCTGTTTTATAAGGGTTTGAGTTTATCCTCATTTTACAAAGCACTGTTTCACCTAAGAGAATGTTTATAAACACTCTTCAAAAATAGTCCTAAAAACATTCCTTAACAGTCCTTCATGTTTTGTGAAAAGGGCCTATTGTGCTTGTTTTGTCAAGCTGGCCCCCAAGGGATAAGCAAATACCCCATTGCACACACATACAGTACATAAGGTAATACCCATTGCACACACACATACAGTACATAAGGTAATACCCCATTGCACACACATACAGTACATAAGGTAATACCCCATTGCACACACAGTACATAAGGTAATACCCCATTGCACACACATACAGTACATAACAAGTACACCATTGCACACACATACAGTACATAAGGTAATACCCCATTGCACACATACAATTACATAAGCAAGTACACCATTGCACACACATACAGCACATAAACTAATACCACATTGCACACACATACAATACATAAGCTAATACCCATTTGTTTCTAAATCGGGGTTAGCAGATTACACTGTTCTCAAATGTAATCTGAAAGGCTAGAAATAAATTCAAGGAGTTATTGTGTTCACCATGTAATGAATCTCCTATCGGCTTTAAAACACACAGGGTGACACGATTATTAGTCTTTTTAATGCAAACTACATAGAAATGTAAAACCACCCAATCCATGTAAATATAATCATATAATCTGTAAGGAGGCTAGGAGTCTATGATAAATGATTAAAGATCTGTCAAAATGTGTTGTTACCATAGTACACTGCTGCAGTTGGCTTTTCAAAGGGCAGAGCAGACTCCACCACTCAGCATGTGTGCCAAGAATCTCCCTTATCAGAGTCTCCCCTTTTCAGAATCTCCCTTGCAGTGTAACGGGGCGTGGAGCTGCATTGAAGTATCCAGGAAGTCTGCTTCCTCTCCCTCACTTACTGCAGGATTAACTCAACATGAGCGCTGCAGTGTTGCCAGATCAGAGGTGTTCCTCCAGATCTAGAGGTTGTACGTTTCTGCTCAGGACAGTCTGCAGGTAAGAAATGGACACAGGTTTTTAAAGATACATTTTTTGATTTTATAAGATTTTCTAGAGGGTTTTTTCTCTCTGAAATTCATTTTTTTTTGTTTATTTTATTCATGATGTGCAAATCCTTCCTTTACTAAGAAGGCATCATGCATGTTGGCAGCGGTGACCACTGATTTCTATAGAATCTCTTCAGACTTTAGATTCACTTTGACTGCCTCAACACTGATTTCTATAGAATCTCTCCAGACTTTAGATTCACTTTGTCTGCCTCACCACTGATTTCTATAGAATCTCACCAGACTTTAGATTCTCTTTGAATGCCTCAACCCTGATTTCTATAGAATCTCTCCAGACTTTAGATTCACTTTTACTGCACCAACTCTGATTTCTATAGAATCTCACCAGACTTTAGATTCTCTTTGACTGCCTCAACACTGATTTCTATAGAATCTCTCCAGACTTTAGATTCACTTTGACTGCCTCAACACTGATTTCTGTAGAATCTCTCCAGACTTTAGATTCACTTTGACTGCCTCAACACTGATTTCTATAAAATCTCTCCAGACTTTAGATTTTCTTTGACTGCGTCAGCATTATAAGGTCACTTCATGTGCAGCAGGTATTAGGGCCCCTAGACCCACATAGAGTCTGTGCTGTGTAGAGTTTGAGTGAGGGGTACAGGTCGGGCACTAATACTTGCTGCAGAGAAAGTTAATTTAGTTGTATTGGTAGAGTGCTGTGCCAGTCACTGAATATACATTATGGAAAATGAAGACAAAAAAAACAGACAGAAACTAAAAACAAATGTAATGTTATTTTGCTGATGAGAGGTAATGTTACATTTAACCATGGTGTGCCAATATATTACATTCATTTAGAGGTTTAAGCATTTTACAAGTACAGTGTATTCCAATTAATTGCATATCTGATAATTGCATATTCCCTTGAACTTTATAAAAGTGAAGCACATTTCTTATTAAAATGCACATGCTGTAGATTGCTGTTAATTGCATATCCCATGTGCCTAGCAATTGTATGCATTTAACCACAATAAGCAATTATAAGGAACTTATATATAAAATTTAACTGTACATTCAAAACTGTATGCAATTGTCAGGTATACAATTAAAAGTACCTGTATTACATTGTATAAATTACTGATAATTGCATACTCTGGTTAATTGCATAACACTTTGAGGCACACAGTCTATGTAATTAACAAGGATCTACCATAATATGACTTAACACGATGTGCCTCGTATTATTAAGTTGGATTTCAGTAATACTTGCATGAATTGTCTCTTAATAAATTCAGCAAATATTGAACATTTCACCAGCCTAACTGGTTTTTTTTTTACAATTATAAAAACAGGAACTTGTGCCCTCATATTAAAAAACAATATTTTCACTTTCACTCAGGAGATTTTTTTGCATTCGTCTGTAACAGTCTTCAGTAACACAAATGTACTTTTTTTTTAAAAAAAAAAAAAAAATGTATATCACTTTTGTACATGTATTTACATATTGTGACCGACTGGGGTGTTTTGTCACGGTTCTTTCGGGTCTTGAACACAGTCTTTCGGAACCAAGCACACTGGACAACAGTATTTTATTGTAAACAGGGCGGCGCCTGTATGTTTATTACCGTGTTCTCTTTATTCAGAGTCACACAAATCAAATATCAACAACGTAAACAAAAAAAACCCAAACAAAACCTAGCTCTTTATTAAGAGCACTAACTAAACCTTTTAATTATCTTTTAACTACCCCTTTCTATAAGTCAGACAGCTAAGCTGTTTACTGACCAAACAGAACACTTTAACTGGGCAGCAATTGTTTTCCCCCTAGGTAGAACACCAACCTTTAATCTGTTTTCAGGACATATCAGTCTCTCTGCATGTCATACCCTTTGCACACTCTCGCGTTTGAAAAACCCCATGCTCTTTTATGGCTGCCTAATTGGAGACAGGTGAAAACCCTTGTCTCAAAATGGTCGCCCCTGTGGAGCTCTGGGAATTGTAGTCTTTGTGACATTGGCAGTCAAAGACTACAACTTACTTATGTAACCCAAATTCAATGGAGAGGATACAGGCTTCTCTTCACTCTTGGACCAATATACACACCGTCCACCACTTTCCCATATATTTTATAGTTCACTTTGTCACAATATGTATATTCACTTATGTCTTTTTCTTATAAAGTGCAGGGTTTGAAACGTTAATCTCGAGCCATGTAATTGCACACTTACAGTAAATTACAGGAGGTGCCTGGGCCTATAGTCACCATAAGATTGAAACCCTCACACATTTGTGGGGGTGGAGGTATATCTAGCACATCAACATACTGGACATGTGTTTGCCTAACACAGCACATCATGACTGTCCAAACAGATTTATAATACCACTGGGGTGTTTCCAGTGATTTAGGGGGTTGTTTGTTATAAATCCTTCAATTGTGTTTTTTCATTTCTTTTTTTTTTTTTTTAATCATGTCCTTCATACAATTCAGTCTTGACTGATAGTTTTACAATGTGACCTCACAATGTTTTACCAAACCTATCTAGAATTGACCGTGCGCACTGTGTGCACTGAGTATGGTTTGACTATGATTGTATTTTCATTTAGTTTTACCATACTGTGCTGCTGCAGTATATACTGCAGTACACTTCATAAAGAGGCCACTCAGACTCCTCCACTAAGTGGCTTTCTAAAGATGATTGACTGGCATGTTTGGTATCAAACTGCTCAGCTCAGTCTCCTCTTCTCAGAATCCCCTCTTGGCAGTTTAACAGGGGGTGCAGGGGCTGCATTCCAGTATTCAGGCTCAATTTAAACCCTGCCTGCCTTCACTTCCTCTCACTAACCACAGTCACTTATTCTCAGAAATGAATGTAGAGCTGACTGACCGCAGAAAAGGAGAAGTTTGTTCTCTTTTTGCGATGACATCTGCAGTGAACAGCACTGTGAGGTACACTTTCTATCTATATCACTATCACTTTTCCTACATCTTGTGAACCCTATTTCTACACTGAGCCTGAATCCATCACCTGCTTTCACCAGTAAACCACGAAACAGAATTTGATAATGCTCGTAAAATAGTTTTAAAGTAGTTTAGAAGTAACGTATCTTTTGCCGATATATTACTTCTAATCTATTTTAAAACTGTTTTACTAAATTATTTCCAATTCAAGTTTTCTGTCATTAATATTCAATTTATGAATAGGACTTTCAACATTTAGTTTATTCATTTGGTCTGGTTTGTTCGTGTCTTGTTTGGTTTCAAAGTCAGTACTGGCATGTTATGTATTTGTCACCATTCCTTGACCATTCATGTGTAAGTAAAATTAAAAATTGCTTCCCAGATTTGTTTATTCATTGATGCAAGCAGATGATGGCTGCAGAAGTCAATGCTCAGTTCTTTTGATTATCAGTGATTTCATTTGCTTGTGTTCTTCTCATACCTGATGTTACGGCTGACAAAGACGGAGAGAGGGAAAGGCAAGTACATCTACTGCAGGTGTGTGCAGCTTAGTTATTTCTAATAGTTTTAAGTATAGATATTAGACAAATGTCATTTTGGCTGCGCTGCACTTAGTGGCTTACAGATGAAGCTGCTTCTCGGAAAGAAGAAGAGGTTTTAGTGTAAAAATACAAATTCACACACTGAGCTCATCTGCCGTATGAATCACCAGCATATTTTTGTAACAGTAGCTGGTGACCAGTTAGCACTTTGAGATAAAAAAACATCACTGGGAGGAACTGTGAAGGGCTGCCAAAGTTTAAGGAAACTGAGGTTTTCTATAAAGATCAGTTCTGTTGCAGTTTCGTTTAGTTCCAGGCAGAATGCGGGCTGGGAAACTCTACATTGTGATGTGTAAGTACTGCGTTCCAACACTTTAACACAAATCCAGCAGCATGCCTCCCTGGTGAGGGATTGATGGCTTGAAAGAGTCTGGCTTGTCAGTTTCGGGTGGTTTTTAAAAGGGGATGCTGGAGCTGGCTCTGTACTGTACTGAATTAAAGCAGTTGTGTTTCATTAACAACAGTGATGAGCAAAAGCTATACTATAGTGGTGAGCAATCACCATCAAACCTTTTTCATGGCTTAGAGATTGTATTGAACTGTATTGAGGCATGTGAGCTTATCATTATCCAGCTTGCTCTGTCTGCTAAAGAAGCTTCTTAAGTGATGTGTGTGTGTGTGTGTGTGTGTGTGTGTGTGTGTGTGTGTGTGTGTGTGTGTGTGTGTGTGTGTGTGTGTGTGTGATGAGGATGGTCGAAAAGCTTTGTGAAAGGCTAATTTAATCTACTTTAACATTGTTTCAAGAACATTCACCTTTAATGTGATTTTTGCATAGCATTTGCTGCCAGTGGTGGTCAAATGTTGTAACTGCAGTATTCTAGATGGGGCTTGTCATGTAATTGTGGAGAGTTAGGCACTGCTTTGAAGCAAAAGGCAAATATTCAGAGAGGAATACATTTCAAGGCATAAAAATAGTAAGAAAAGAAACTACAATAATTGAACTTCTCCTTCCTGAAAGGAATTTGTTTCTTGACAGTTTTATACTGTTATAATTACTCCTCTTAGAAAATTGTCGTTTTCATGCAAACTCCAAATTAGGCAAGTAGAAGCACAAAAGCTCAGAGCTTTCTAAGGGTTGCATTTGTTACAGGATTTTCAGAGTCTGATGACTGAGTAATAGATGTGAGAGGAATGAACTGCACTGTGTTGTAATGTGTGGCAATGTGTTTCTCTGCATACCTGAACAGACAATATTCATAACCATCACATGTGGTCCAGATCAAAATGTCCACGTGTGTTGTAAGGAAACACTTGCAGACTATAGTAACATTTATTCTAGCTTTGTTATCTAAAAACAACATTTGATCTTTTGCTACAGTGCAAGATTAGGGTTGCGTTCAATAGGCAGAGCGCTCCAGAGGTGGCTGTGGTGTAATTTCCCCACATATTGGACTTTTTGACCAACATATGTGTATGCATTCTTTTTCAGAAAAGACAAAATTTGATAGTTAATTTAAATTAACAGCGTAATTGTTTTTGTTTTTCATTTTAAACGCAGTGAATCTGCAGCATCTCATGCAACATTCGATACGCTCAGCGAGTTATTGTTTGTTTGGCCGGCCGGCCTCACAGTAATGAATATCTTCTTAACTGGACGAATAGCGCTGTGTTAAAGGTGAACTATATGTGATGCTTTATATATATATATATATAATCTTGCAGGCATTTAACATTGTGATCAGAGAGAGAGAGAGAGAGAGAGAGAGAGAGAGAGAGAGAGAGAGAGAGAGAGAGAGAGAGAGAGAGAGAGAGAGAGAGAGAGAGAGAGAGAGAGAGAGAGAGAGAGAGAGAGAGAGAGAGAGAGAGAGAGAGAGAGAGAAGAGAGAAGATCTGCTTTCCAGAACCCTTGCTGTACTGATGTAACAAAGTATGGGTTATTACTTTATATGAATTATCATGTTATGCACGAATGTAAGAATTGGCTTTTCTTTCAAATAGCATATATCAATAATCTCCTTGTGTCTTTCAGTGCTGACCACAGTGGCCTGCTTTGGACAGGATACAGGTAAGAGAAAAGTACACTCAAGAGTGAACACAGTCCCCAGTGAAGGGGCTCCAGAGTGAACACAGCCCCCAGTGAAGGGGCTCCAGAGTGAACACAGCCCCCAGTGAAGGGGCTCCAGAGTGAACACAGCCCCCAGTGAAGGGGCTCCAGAGTGAACACAGCCCCCAGTGAAGGGGCTCAAGGGCTCTCACAGCCTGGCTCTCTTCTGGTCTAGTTTGTGTTAAACTGGACTACAGGAGGAGAATAGAAGTAATACATCTTTCATGCAGTGTATTATAATATGAAGGCATATTTAAAACACACACACATTTCATATATATATATATATATATATATATATATATATATATATATTGTGAGCGTATGGGTGCACACAGACAAAGCAGACAGTAGACAGTAAACCCCAGAAAAGAAAAAACAGAAATGACAATCCCGGTTGCGAGACGAGGTCAAAATAAACAGTTCAAAACAGGATTCATATAACAAGAAAAAAAACAAAACAATGTAAACTAACTGGACAGTTAGCCGCTGGTGAATAAGCGATTTGTTTCTGGCTTCTACCAGGTCGTTATTGGCTTCAGACTGTCCCCTAGCCTGGGTAAAAACAAGCTCTGTCTCTTTCCACTTTGCTGTATTTAATTCCAACAGCATTGGCACAGGAAATAAGATTGCAGACGCAAAGGCAGCACCAGCTCCTCTTTGTTATTCCTTTTCAGTGATGGGTGTAGACAAGCCCACTCTGATTACTGCTCGGAAGCCAACCTTGACTGGCTGTAAAGACTTTCTTTTAAAGGGGTCCGGATCATCCAGGCATTGGGACGGTTACAGGCTACAGGTGTGGGCCAATTCAGAACTAATACTGGTATAACCATGATCCCCTACCTAACCACACCTGCAGCCTGTTCGTCCGTTAACTCCTTGACGTCATGGCAGGCAGGTACGCTGACCACAGGTCTATCGGCGTGTTATCTGCAACACCTGTGGGCTCGTTCCTAGCCTGCCATGAACGCCTCCTGCTGATGAACCTGTGAGCTGAATCACTATATATATATATATATATATATATATATATACACACGTGTATATATATATATAGGGTTGCTTGCACCAACATGGATTAAATAAAACTCAGTTTAGTGCTAATCTAGGGTTAGTTGATCTGGGGTTATGTTTAATCACAGTTACATTGCACCACACAAATGTAAACCAGGATTAGTAAATCTTGGATTAAGCAGATAATCCCAGATTTCTGATTAATAATCAGTCATTATTTGAATACACCCTGTTTAGCAAATGTAAACGTAAAAGCAAATGTAAACCAAAAAAAAAGAAGCATTCAGCATAAAAAAATGACATTATATTAATTTGTATTATTATATACAATTTCTCTGCTCAGAGGATGTTTTAAATTAATTATCAAAAGGTGACAAAACAACCCTTAACCTGATCTCTAGTTGAGCCGACCGGGTGGTCCTGCATTCGTTCTGAATATCAATTGACTGTGCGAATAGCTTTGCTTTACTTTGAGTGAACTTTAAAACATTTATTGTAGTGCAAAAGTGTTTATAGGCTACCTAAAGTGGCAAATTCTAATATATGTATTTTATTGTCCTTGATTACAATATTTCAGGCAAAAAAACTACAAAGTTACAGAAAGTGTTAATTTATTGGAGATGATACATGTGGAATAAGCATTAATTTAAGACCACTAAAGTTTGTTCGTTATCGACACCTGTACATGCAGGGGTTAATTTGTAAACAGAAAAGGTACAGATTCTTGTAATTAAGGAAGAGGGGTAGGATTTCTTCTACCATATTCCACTGCCCTTGATTTACAGTAGCTTCCATATATGCGCTTCAAGTTCTCATCTGCTTGTGGGTTTCATGCCTTATTGTTGATGTTGGTAGCTGCCTGCCCACCTTTGCCCAGCCCTGTTTTTATATAATCTTCAGGTTTGAACAATACCAGCAGCAGGGAGACTAATCTGATGAACAGGAATGACAAGCACTAGTGTTTTGGTGTTTCGCCATTTGGGTTCTGAAAACAAACTAGGCATTGTCTTACCCATTGATGTCACATCATAAAATATATCATTTCCAAACACTTTGTCATTCAATTCAAGGAATAGGAAACCTTTTTTTTTGTACATGTTATGTACATAGAGTACATGTTATGTACATTTTTTGCAACATAAAATAGCTTTTTTTTTCATGCGGTTCATTGCAAACTGTATAATTCTCACCTGTCAGACAAAAAGGTACAAGATGTAGGATCCTCTGTGATCGGCACTCCTGAACCCCTGCAGACATGGATATACTTTTAACATGCTGCATACTATTTTGTATTGTTTTAATAAAAAATTACATTTGTAATTGTACATCACGATATATGAACACGATACATACATTTTGTCTCTATATCTTTTCACCTTGACTCAACTATACAATATAACATATCGCTGTAAAATTCGAATGGTTTTTGTCTGTCACTAATTTTTGTTTGTGGAACTTTCCTGTGACTCAATCCAGCTGAGGAATGCTGCCATTGTGTCCAAGTTTAAACCACCTCCAAGGAAGGTTTAAATTTAATCCACCTTTCAGATTTAAACCTGGATTAAAATTAGTGTTGCAAGGTGTTAATATATTTAAATCTTGGATTAAGAAATGTTTAACCTTGGATTAATTTTAAACAAGGATTACATATGAAACCTGGTTTAAAGTTGTGTGCAACACGATTAAAATATAATCCTTGATTTAATCTGGGTTAGTGGTTAATCCATGTTGGTGCAATCGACCTATCATTTATTTTTTATTTTAAAATAAGACATTTCTAAGACAGTTCAGCTTCAAATCTCCAGCTCTGTTCAATGTACATAAGTCACTTTTCTGTTTGCAACCAATTATGTTCAGAATGTCATTCTTGTGTGCTGCCACCTGCTGGTAACTCATTTCTAATTCATTTTCTAATGCTGAAATTGAACTGATGTCAAAACAAACTGGTGTCAAAAATGTTGATATCTTACTTATTATATAATTTTTTGGTTTGTTTTATTTGAAACAATCATTCATTTTAGTTTACATTCTAAAATTGACGTTGGACTTCTGCTCCTACCATGAATATATTTTTCTAAGCATAACCTTTTTTTTTTTTTAATACTGTATTTCACCAAGAAAGTATACTGGTGCAACGGGATATTTTTTATCCTGGATATCTAACCATGGATTCATTTAAATACACTTGTGAAATTGTGTTATAAATTAGACACAATGTAAATGTAGGCTTATCAGGACGCTGTGTTATTGTCTATTGCAAAACCCTTTTTATTGGCTAGTCTACATTTCTTACTTTATTGTATTTAAAAATGCATACAAATAGTGGGCTACCGAGTGACTCACCTGGTCAATGCATGGTTGCATGGTGTGCAGGGTGAGTCATACAGTGAGGGGGTACAGGTTTGTATCCTGGCTGTGTGAAGTCTTTGCTGGGGATTTCAGAGGGAGTGTCACATTGGCTCTGGCGCTCCTGCGGGTTAGGGAGGCAAAACCTTCAGGGACGGTTTCTCCTCATCGCCATACAGTGCACCCCCTGCTATGGTGCAGTTCCAAAAACAACCTTTGTTTATTTATACAGGTTCCTCCCGCTACCAACAATGGTATTGGGGGATGACAGACGGTGTTTGCAGCCCCAAACCAAAAAAATTAAACAGTAAATACAGTGTCCAATCCAGCAGTGCACACACGGGTTGAGGTAGTGGGGAGTGAGGGTGACTGTGCTGTGGCAGTGTAGCTGCTCCGGGGGTCATGCTGGCTCAGTTGCTTCAGCACCCGGATTCGTAGAGATCTGCCAATACACAAAACAAACACACAAACAGCGCTCTGGCTTGTTTACTCACCTAGCTGCATCCCCTTTATACTGCTAAACTCCTACCTGTGATCAGTGCAGCACCACGCTCTAGCCAATACAGCTGATCACAACAGAGTCGTTCAGCAGTCTTACAGCTATGCCCTTTCCCCAAGATGGTGGACTTCTGAGTCGGCCCATCCCTGTGAAGATGTACCACCAACCTTACTTCACGCCCTTCCTGGTCGGGAGGTAGATTTGTAGCTCAGATTCTTTCTCTCTTGTTCACACCTGACAATAACCCCGTCCCCCCTTTTATTTTGTAAATACAGAGAATTCCATTGCCTAGGTGCGTGGCTAAGTTTATTCACTGTAACAAGGGATGTTTGTTTATCAAACCCTTAGTCTAAAGAATCACTGGACTTAATATCTTGTTTTACAATCCTCTGGAGGCACTTGATTTGTTTTTGGCAATTGACCAGTTGTGATTAACTTTAGCAATAAAAAAAAACAGGTTCACGTTTTCTGTTCCATAATGATGACTTCAGCAGTCTCCTTCACGGTCTTCAGCTGAGGTCTCACCCACTTCTCATGAAGGTCCTTCAACTTCACATAAAGCTCTCTGGACGTCTCTCCTTGGAGAATATCCATAGCATGAAACCACCATCGATACGTCTCTGGGCTGATCTCATACTTTGTCAAAATTGCTTCTTTACTTTTCCACAGTCCAAAGTGTCAACCTTCTCCACACTAATCGTATTCTTCTGTCCTTCTCTGGTCACCTGTAAGCAGCTGCCATCCTTTCAAAAGTGGTTAAAACTGCCTGATGTCCTCTTCTGGGTCCAGCTATTGTAAGTGAGATTCTCTCCATTCCCCTTAATGCTCACGGGTACAGGATGACACTGGGGCTGATCCAGCCTGACCATCTTCACATCCTTCCTCCTCCCGTGATGCACGACCATGCGGCATGGCTTTCCACCTCTGGTCTTGGCAGGCCGCTTCTTTCTCTAGGCTCTCCTCCTGCACCCTCTGGACATCTAGGAAAACCTTAAACATTACAGCCTGCTCAGCAACCATAGAATCATGATAGTGGGGTGGTTGTGGAACAGGGACTTCATCAGTGGACGTGGCTGCAACAGCGCCCTCCTCCCCTCCCTCTGAACTCTATTTTGGGCAATGCCATCACATTTTCCAGTTCTCTGTTGTACTTAACCAGTTTCTGGTATTTGCAACTCTTCCAAGATATTGACCTTGCTTGTCTTCGTAAGCCTTCTGCTAGCCACAACCACTTGTAACACCATTTGTGAGGTTGCCCAATAGTTGTTGTAATGGTAGACAGAAAGCACGACAGGAGGTCCAAGATGGAGGGTGCAAAAACTGAACGTTTATTATGAACAGCGAAAAAATTAACAAAAGTATTAGCGTGAGAAAATAAATAGAACTATTAACAATGTCCAGAAATTATTTGTCTTCATAATAACAGGGTCTTAATAGCTTCAACATAGGCTCTAGCCTCAGGTAAAGCAAACACCTAAAAAACTCCCCTGCTTCCTGGCTGAGCTTATATATAGCTGGCTATCTTCAGCCCCTCCCTCTAAGCTCATCCAAGTGAGAAGTACAAAAACAAAAACACGTATAACTATCTATAAATATTTTCAAAACACGTAATTTCCAAACTTTACATGAAATTATATAAAATACATTTTGATGGGCATTTAATGTTACTTCTTTTCTTTAAGCTTTTTAATATTACATAACATTTTTCTCTTCCCCTAGTACTAAACTTTAACCCCTCATTGGGAGTAGTGAGCTCGCTCTCGCTAGCTCCAATATAAATGTATGCACTCTGGGCGTGTGCGTCTAATCACATGCCTGCACCTGTGCACGCTCAGAGCATT
Organism: Huso huso; assembly: GCA_036884735.1. Taxonomy (NCBI): domain Eukaryota; kingdom Metazoa; phylum Chordata; class Actinopteri; order Acipenseriformes; family Acipenseridae; genus Huso; species Huso huso. The sequence goes on along the minus strand of CM072704.1, from coordinate 10,054,928 downwards.
CCACACTGTGGCTCAAACAACTCCCCCACCTACCAGTAAGTACACTGTTTTATAAACTTTTGGTTACGGTACGTTACAGATGGTTTTAATGTGCATTAAAATATTAAATGTACAAGTAGTTAGAACAGTAGTGTCCCTTTCAATCCTTGTAGCCACTGTTCAGTCCCTTTTAAACAGTGCAATCCCTGGTAGACCATGATGAAACGGCAATGTTAGCGTTCGTGGTTTTAGTGAGAGTAGCGATTAACAGCTTCCTCACACATTCCCTTAGATTATGCTCCTTGGGATGCTTGTTTTTGTTCACAAAAATTTATATTTCTAGTTTCCTGGGTCAATTATTTAGTTAAAGGTAACACAATTGCAATTGTAAAATGGCTCCTGTGTTATTTACCCTTATTTATTAAACCAAAATGGGTAATTACTAACCCCCTTTTATCCATCAATATATTTCACCCCTGAGTAAAGCTCTAACTACGCTGGGCAATCCGGGCAGCTGGTGGGTCTGCCTCTACGGAGAGCAGCGCTGCTCCTGAATTTGGAAGTTTTCAACTCGTCGGGTACTGTAAATGGAATACTAAATCAGTGAAGCACAATCTTTCTGAAACTGTTAAATTTAATAAAAGTATTAAAGTCAAACATACACATTTAAGTATAGTATAGTAATTGAAGAAGACATACCATGTGCAGTTTATTTTTCTTTTTGCTTTTCGTATCTTCTTCATTGATTTAAAAGCCCAGCCAGTCAAAACGTCAGTAATGATGTGCGAAATGGGCCTTTGCCATGGGTCCGTGAAATCAAGTTTTTCTAGTGCCACCCTTTTTCAAACTTCATTTTTCAGAGTCTTTCTCGACTTTGATTCATGTTTGTATCAGGAATGAAAAGTAGAAAGTCTAAGCTTTCTGCTAGTGTAGGCCTTAGTACGTAGAGGACATAGAGAAAGATGAAAAAAACACATTTCTTCCCTTTACTTGAAGATCTCAAAACCTAAACCAATCAGGGCCGACGTAACATTTACATTATTTGCTTTTGAAGGTGTCCATAATGTATCGTCATTTAAACTAAGAGCCTATCACGGATGGCATTTTAGATATTTGGAAAATTTGCATGCACGCCATTTTGAAACAGTGCTTCACCCAGTGATGCCTCTAGGATACAGGGTTTTTGTAACCTTGTTATTGCAGCACAGGGATAATACTGTTTTATTAATAGACTAATACATCACATTTTAAACAATAAACAAAACCCATGCCTTTAAAAGTGACACATAAGCATATATTTGCAGTGAGGACTGGCAGAACTTCTGTGCCCCTCCATGCCACCCTTGCCAGTCTGCCCACAGTGAGAGGTGTGTTTTTGGGAGGCTTGTTTGCACAGAGTTAAAGTCTCCCTGCCAAGATAGTTGCTTTTGTTTAATTTAATTGTTCTATTGTTTTGTTTAATTATCATCTGCACCATTATTGAAAATTAGAGCCAGGTGCAGGGTATAAAAGGAAAGCAGCCAGTCTGTTCTGGGCTGCTGTGTGGAGAGCCCGCTTGTTAGTGTGCACAAGCGTATGACAAGAAAAGGTAGTGTAAACCTGTCTGGTTTTGTTTTGTTTGAATGTTTCGTTTTGGTGTTACAGGTAAACAGCTTAGCTGTCCTGTTTTATAGTTAGGTTCCCGTGTTGTGTTTAGTTAGTGCTCAAGAAAGAGCTGGGTGTTTGTTTTGTTTATTTTGTTTTTGGTGATTATTATTATTATTATTATTATTATTATTATTATTATTATTATTATTATTATTAAAAAAAATAGCACAAAAGCGCTTTAAACCTCAATTTTCTGTGTCCTGGGTCTGATTTTAAAGGGGCAACGAACCCGAAGGGTGCAAGTTTTCAAAAGTAATTAAAAATAAAAAAACAAAAAGTCTTGATTGCATAAGTCTTCACACGCCTTGAGTCTATACTTGGTGCAAGCCCCTTTTGCAGCAATAACAGCCATGAGTCGTTTTGGATAAGTGTCTACCAGCTTAGCACAGCGGGATGATGCAGTTTTTGCCCTTTCTTCTTGGCAGAATAGCTCAAGCTCTTTCAAGTTGGCTGGGGATTGTCTGTGGACTGCAGTCTTCAAGTCTTGCCACAGATTTTCTATAGGATTCAGGTTTGGGCTTTGACTAGGCCACTCGAGGACATTCACTTTCTTCTTGCTGAGCCACTCCATTGTTGCTTTTGCTTTGTGCTCAGGATCATTGTCCTGCTGAAAGCTGAATCTTCTGTCCTCCCCAGTCCCAGGTCTCTGGCAGACTGGAACAGGTTTTCCTCCAGGATCTGCCTGTACTTTGCACAATTCATCTTTCCCTCAATCTTCACAAGCCTCCCTGTCTCCGTTGCTGCAAAGCATCCCCAAAACATAATGCTGCCACCACCATGCTTTACTGTAGGGATGGTGTTAGCAGGGTGATGTGCCGTGTTTGGTTTACGCCACACATATCGGTAAGCATTGAGACCAAAAAGTTCCACTTTGGTCTCATCAGACCACAAAACCTTCTCCCACATGCGTGCAGTGTCCCCTAAGTGTTTCTTTGCAGAAGCTATGCGGCACATCATATGGCTTTTTTTCAGCAGTGGCTTCCTTCTTGCCACCCTCCCATACAGGCCATGTTTGTGGAGTACTCTTGAAATTGTTGAACAGTCAACATTTTCCCCAATCTCAGCCAAAGACCTCTGTAGTTCTTTTAAAGTAATCATAGGCCTCACAGTGACCTCCCTCAGCAGTTTCCTTAAGCCACGGCTACTGACTTTGGAGGGACAGCTTGATCGAGGCAGTATCTTGGTGGTGCCAAATTTTTTCCACTTTACAATGATGGACCTGACAGTGCCCCAAGGGATATTCAAAGACATTGAACGTTTCTTTTAGCCTTCCCCCAATCTGTACCTTTCAATAACTTTATCCCGGAGTTCTTTTGGCAGCTCCTTGTTCGGCATGTTTTGCCATTTGCTTCAAATTCACTTCATACAACAGAAACAGCTTGATTCTTCATCCAGGAGTATTCAAATCAGTTGAACTACTGTGATTGGACACAGGTGGGCTCTATTTAACTTATTATGTGCCCTGTTAAGGCAATTTGTTGTACCTGAGCTGATTTGGGTTTGCTATGACAAAGGGTGTAAAGACTTATGCAATCAAGACTTTTTGGTTTTTTATTTTTAATTACTTTTTGAATATTTCTATAATTGTTCTTTCACGTTGAAAGTATAGATGATATTGTGTAGATCAGTGAAACAAACTCCTACTTTAATGCATTTTGAATTGTTTTTTTAGGCAGCAGAATGTGAAAAATGTTCAAAGGTGTGAAGACTTTGTCAAGGCATTGTGTGTGTATATATATATACTGTATATATATATATATATATTTTTTTTTTTTCGCAAGTAATGTTTTTATTTGACCTATGGTATTGGTACTTATTTACCCTGGAAAACCAGACAGCGTGAAAAAAGCAGTTGTGCAGGTATTTCATCATCTAAAAAAACGAAGTTTGGAAATATAAAGAAAGTTAATAGGAAATTGGATTTAGCGTTGTTGGCACTGCAGATGAAGCTCATCCTCTGTGTCGTCTGTGGTGATGTACTGGCTAATGACAGATTATTTATTAAAAATTAAAGCGCAGCCGGAGAAACTTATGCTTTTAATTGTTTGTAGCGATTCTGGTAATATTTTCTTTTGAGAAACTAGTGTCAAGTTCATCAAAATTTAACAAAAGAATGAAGTTAATAAGATAATACATTTTACAAAATGTACCAGGTTGTGTGTGTTTTTGTTTTGTTTTGATGTTTGATCATTGGAATTAGGTGTGGTGTTCTATGCACAGAAGGACATCTGTACACAGGATAAGATGTATTGGAATTTATCCAATAATTCGCTGTGCTAATCTGGTAGACACTTATCCAAAACGACTCATGGCTGTTATTGCTGCAAAAGGGGCTTGCACCAAGTATTGACTCAAGGCGTGTGAAGACTTATGCAATCAAGACTTTTTGGTTTTTTTATTTTTAATTACTTTTGGAATATTTCTATAATTGTTCTTTCATGTTGAAAGTGTAGATGATATTGTGTAGATCAGTGAAACAAACTCCTACTTTAATGCATTTTGAATTGTATTTTTTAGGCAGTAGAATGTGAAAAATGTTCAAAGGTGTGAAGACTTTTCAAGGCACTGTATGTGTATATATATATATATATATATATATATATATATATACAGTATATATACATATAAAAAATATATATATAAAACTGCAGTATACAATATTGAAGGCATATGAAAGAAAAGCTTTTCTTTCATATGCCTATATATATATATATATATATATATATATATATATATATATATATATATATATATATATATAGTGCCTATAGAAAGTCTACACCCCATTGAACTTTTTTTTTCACCTTTTTTGTTGTGTCAGTGCCTCAGAGTTTCATGCATTTAAATGAGGATTTTTTCCACTTATCTACACTACTCCACACTGTCAAGGGGAAAAAAAGTTTTTATTGAGAAAAAAATTATATATTAAAAATACAAAACTGAAAGATCATAATTGGATAAGTCTCCACACCCCCTGAGTTAATACTTGCTGGAACCACCTTTGGCAGCAATTACAGTTGTGAGTCTGTTGGGATAGGTCTCTACTAACTTTGCACACCTAGATTTGGCAATATTTGACCATTCTTCTTTACAAAACTGTTCAAGCTCTGTCACGTACCTTGGGGAGTGTTGATGGACAGCAATCTTCAAGTCATGCCACACATTTTCGATTGGATTTAGGTCGGGGCTCTGACTGGGCCACTCAAGGACATTTACCCTTTTGTTCCTTAGCCATTCCAGTGTAGCTTTGGCTGTGTGCTTTGGGTCGTTGTCATGCTGAAAGGTGAACTTCCGTCCAAGTTTCAGCTTTCTTGCAGAGGGCAGCAGGTTTTCCTCAAGGACTTCTTTGTACTTTGCTCCATTCATTTTCCCTTCTATCCTGACAAGTGCCCCAGTCCCTGCCGATGAGAAACATCCCCATAACATGATGCTGCCACCACCATGCTTCACAGTAGGGATGGTGTTCTTTGGGTGATGCGCTGTGTTGGGTTGCTTAAACATAACGCTTTGCATTTAGGCCAAAAGTTCAATTTTAGTTTTAGTCAGACCACAAAACTTTTTGCCACATGGCTACAGAATCTCCTGAGTGTTTTTTTGCATACTTCAAATGGGATTCAAGGTGGGCTTTCTTGAGTAATGACTTCCTTCTTGCCATCCTACCATACAGGCCAGATTTGTGGAGTGCTTGGGATAAGAACATAAGAAAGAAAGTTTACAAAACGAGAGGAGGCCATTCAGCCCATCTTGCTCGTTTGGTTGTTAGTAGCTTATTGATCCCAAAATCTCATCAAGCAGCTTCTTGAAGGATCCCAGGGTGTCAGCTTCAACAACATTACTGGGGAGTTGGTTCCAGACCCTCACAATTCTCTGTGTAAAAAAGTGCCTCCTATTTTCTGTTCTGAATGCCCCTTTATCTATCTACGTTTGTGACCCCTGGTCCTTGTTTCTGTTTTCAGGTCGAAAAAGTCTCCTGGGTCGACATTGTCAATACCTTTTAGAATTTTGAATGCTTGAATCAGATCACCGCGTAGTCTTCTTTGTTCAAGACTGAATAGATTCAATTCTTTTAGCCTGTCTGCATATGACATGCCTTTTAAACCCGGGATAATTGTGGTCGCTTTTCTTTGCACTCTTTCTAGAGCAGCAATATCCTTTTTGTAACGAGGTGACCAGAACTGAAAACAACATTCTAGATGAAGTCTTACTAATGCATTGTAAAGTTTTAACATTACTTCCCTTGATTTAAATTCAACACTTTTCACAATATATCTTGTTGACCTTTTTTATAGCTTCCCCTCTACCTCTGTGTAACACTGTTATTGGGAGACAACCACATTTGCTAGTGACATGCATATGTTACTGAGGAACCAAATGCTATGAGAATTGTAGACATTGGTTAAAAAAAAAAATAGGGAAACATCCAACCACATCCAACCGCATCCTGAACAAAAGATGCCTTATAGTTCTCCAGTTGATGCAAAGGTCTAGACCATGTAAGTGAGTGAGTATATTATATATATATATATATATATATATATATATATATATATATATATATATAAATATATATAAAGCCTATAGGGAAATCTGAAAAGCTATTATTTTTTTTTTTTTTTTAAGTGAAACACTTAGTAATGGACATAGCATGGACCAAAAGCTCCAGTGAAATAAGGGATCAGATTCAAAAACAGATACAATTGTTGATCGCAATGTTATGGTTCTGAGAAAACTAGGCGGGATGATGCTCAGGAAATATTGTTTTGTCATAAATTAATTAAAGAACAAATGTAGGGAAGATTTTGTAATTTCAGATGACAGCAGGGTTAAAAAAAATTTAAATGACTCTGCGTTCGGAATGTAATCGCATGCCCGTTTGTGACTTTTTCCTAAATATATGCATTAGATATAGTGACGGTGTTTGAGCCGCATATTCACAAGAAATTGACAATTATAAACATGTTTACCTAGAAGAGCCCAAACCGGTCATTTTAACGGTTATTTCAATACATTTATTTATCAAATGTAGCCTATAATCCGGTAAATGCTCAGGGAAAGTGGGGAAGCGTGTATTTGTGTGTGGACTGTACAGGTTAGAAAGCTGCAATCAAGTAGACAAGCCATACTGCATGTGTGCTGTCATTTAAGTGAAATAAAACTGTTTGCAAGCATCATCCTTTTATATAATTCTAAAATTATAAATTTGACCGATCTACTTATCAAATCCATGAGTAACATTTCACATTTGGATACTGCACTTTCAGCTGCAGTTTTGAGTGCTCTTTAATTTTTGATGTGTAAAGTACACTAAAACAACATGCCCAACAAAACATCATGACGTTTTCTAGCCAAGAAGCAGCTTTATTTTATACCACTCTGCATTTACGAGTGTACGTCTTCCAAACATTTAATTTGTTGTACATACCTATTCAGACCGTTGGTGTGGTGGTCCGTCTTACTTTAATACACACAATCTCGATTTCATTATCGATTAATATATGTTATGTAATGTTGTTGAAGCTGACACCCTGGGATCCTTCAGGAAGCTGCTTGATGAGATTCTGGGATCAATAAGCTACTAACAACCAAACGAGCAAGATGGGCCGAACGGCCTCCTCTCGTTTGTAAACTTTCTTATGTTCTTAATGTTCTAATAGTAGCCTACTCACTTTAAGAAAAACCTCCAGTAAAACTTTAAAAGACGATGCTGCACCGTCCTGCGCCGTGTCTTAGTTTTCTTTGGTGGAATGTAAAGAGGGACAGGCTATTGATTAGCCTATCAGACACTAAGACTTAGATGTTGCATTTTTTAAATTAAATTTCTTATTATCCAGTAAGCTCACATGAGGAAACATGTCCACTTTGTCAGTCAGAAAGTGCAAATGTGGCAATGTTACATTGGTAACCAGAAATCAATATTTTGGAGATGATTATTGTGTAGAGTCTGAAATTGGATTAATTTGCTTCCCGAAGCAGATTTTTATTTGGCGGTTTGTCTAGAAATGGCAGCAGAGCTCTTTGTTGTTGCTTGAGTTGAAGTTCTTTATATTTTTTATTTTCCTTTTACAATGGCCCGACTCGTACTTGCGAGGGGCCGACATAATACTCGCGAGACTGTTCTGACTCGAAGACGTCATACAATTTGTGACGTGTGCGGGGCCCCCTTAGGTGTGGGGCCCTAGGCAGTCGCCTTGCCCTAAGACCGGCCCTGGCTGTATGCGAATAAGAAGCTGGAATGCGAATAAGAAGCGGTTATTTGCATACGGATCCGAATACAGACTACTGCAAGTGCTTTATTTGGAGCGAACTGGAAAGCAAAGCATTAGAAGAGTCCTCTACTTAGATAGACTTTGGTCTTGAAAACATGATGCCTAATACAGATAAACATGTATAAAAACAGAAAAATGAGTAAGACATAGAAATATGGAAGGTTCTTAAATGAACCATTGAAATGTTTACCACAAACCTTAAGGTTCAAAAATGAGCTTGTCCATTAAAATATGCTTCATGGGTTGCTCACAGCAGAACACAATGAGCGGAAGCTCTGCCCATAGAACTGGAGTCCCCACAGAGATGTGTATAATACATGTATTTTACAATTTCAAAAACGTGTATTGTGTTTTTGTAGACAGTATTAGTCAGGAAGCGTGCTGATTGCAGGGGTGGGACTTGGCAGTATTTAAGCAGTATGGTTTTGCCATTCGGCCCCCTGTCCTGAACTGAAAACACGTGCTGTGCTTTATTGTTGTTTTGTTTTTATCAAACTGCTGTAATTCGCAGAAGCTTGAAACTTTAAGAAACTTTGGTGGATTGCCGCAGTGGAGGAAACCCAGGACAAGCCAGTAATCCGTGGAAGGGGGCCAAGAGGCGGTGAGAGGAAACCCACTGCAGTAGCACGGAGAAACCCAGTGCTTCCTTTATTGTTGTTTTGTAACGAGACGTTTTTGTTTATTCTTTTTATTTGAAACCTGAGTTTAGCATTGCTGGTATTCCAGGTGGTTTTCTTGTTTATTTTCTGCAATGCTGGACTGTTCTATTTTTGTTTGTTTTAATAAAATCCTGCCTGTACCATTGATGGTACAGGGCTCCAAGGACTAAACGACACTTCCGGCTCCTGTGTGCTGTCATTTCTGGTCCTTCCCTAAAGCTCCACACACTTCCCTCCCACAGTCACTCATTCTGAAAATAAATAATAAAGGTGTTAAACTGCATGTTTTGTCCTGGTATCTAAAGCGCTCTGCTCCTAATTGCAGGTTGTAACATTTCGTGGTTTCTGGAGTTATTTGTATAAAATAAACATTTATACATGTTTCAGGTCATAAAATACAGACTATTTGTAGCAAATGCAATGCTAAAGTGAAATGTTCTTAAGCCCTTTAAGTGTTACATTTGAAATGGGTAATACTTTTCTGTGGATTACAGCACAAACTGTGGATTAGTGAATCAACAATACTACCCCACACCCCTTCTCTTCAAAACAACACAGCCACTTTTAGAAGATTCATAAATCAATAAAAAAGATCAAAGGGCGACGTCACAGAAATGTCTGAATTTACTGTCGGTCCGGATGGTAGCTGACATTAGACTATTATTATTATTATTATTATTATTATTATTAACGATTACTTAAATTGCATATTGTGCGCAGGATTTTAAAACTTACTTAACTTGCATTGCAAAAAACAACGGGGAGCTGTCTTCAGCACCACAAGTGAGGATTATAATTGTTTTTTTCTGGAAGCATAAAGATTTATTTAGGACCACAAACACACTGAGAGAGTTCCTTTATTTACACTGCTCCTCCGCCCTTCTTTCCTTCTCATCGGTGTGAGTGCTGTCTGCCCTGCCCCCTCTCTTTCTCCCTGCATTTGTTCCACAAACACACTGAGAGAGTTCCTCTATTTACACTGCTCCTCCGCCCTTCTTTCCTTCTCATCGGTGTGAGTGCTGTCTGCCCCAAGGCCGGCGCCAGGTTTTTGTGGGCCCCGGGCAATGGACCTCCAGTCCATTTGTAATAAATCTGTACAGTAGGCCTATACAGTAGAAAAATGTACTTATTGCAGTTTTTTTTGTAGTCTCCTTCTGTTTTTGACATCCAGATATGAGTTATTTTTATTTCGGTTTGGCAGATTTCATTTTTGATGGTTTAAAATTGTATAATTATAATACAGTAGTCTCCTGCTAAGAGAACACCCCTTAAGAAGCAAGCAAAGTGTTCTCTTAGCCAAAGTGTTCAAGACGGAGCTGACTATCAGACAATATGAATTAATGAATAAATAAATACGTATTACTTGTCATGATGCACGTGCGTCAGCATATGAATAAGAGTAAAGCAACAGGCAAGTGTATGTGTTACAGGTATAACACCAAACCAATATCTAAGATCAGCACCAGGGTAGTGACACCTTATCAATGCAAGCAAAGGAAGCCAGACACTATACTATATATATATATATATATATATATATATATATATATATATATATATATATAAAAAATGAATTTATTACAATAAATTCTAAAAAAACAAACAATCATTAAATTTACCAAGTTAATATATAGAATATAAAAATGACCAAGCATAGAGATCAGAGACTATCAGATAGTAAAACTAGCAAACAGTAGTTAAAAGGGATATTAGCAAGAAAGACAATTCAACAATGTACTAAAACAGAAATGACAACTAGCTTAATGATAGTAGTCCTGGGACACCACAATCTCCACGTGATCTTCAATGTCTCTCCAAAGTAGTCCAGCCTCGCATAGACCACACAGCTCTGATAATAGATCGGAGGGGCGTCAGAGAGTTGCGTTCTAAAATTAAACAAACGAAAGCCTTTGCTAATCAACCCGAATCAGGCAGGACATTAACAAATAATTATATCTCGAACAGTAGAAAGCTTGGACACTTAGCTTTGCGAGGGGGGAGGTATCTCCACCTCTTCCCCTCTAGATGCTCAATCTGCCTGGAACAGTATATTCCGCTGTCCCCCCTCAGCGCCACTGGTCCTGGATATCTCGACGGCGACTGTCGCTGCTGCTGCCCGACTCTCCCAGCTGGATGGCTCGATCGGTCTCGGCTCTGCACGGCTCTTTCTCTAGCAGCAGAGAGCAGCTCATTTTCACTGCCCTGCTCGTCTTTGTTTGTTGTTTAGTTTTGTTTCTGTTTCGTTTCGTTTATGTTTCTGTTTCTTCCCACGTCTCGTCTCTTTGTCGTTCTCTCGTCTCTTTGTCGTTCTCTCGTCTCTTTGTCGTTCTCTCGTCTCACTGTTGTTCTCTCGTTTCACTGTTCTGAGTGTTTGTCTGTCTCTTAAAAACCTTTAAACTTAATTGAAAATAATTAACAATCCGCGTGTGGAATGTGCTTCCAAGCAGTAATCGTTTTAGGATGGGAAAGTGTCCAGTAAAGTCAATGAATACAAATCCTTAGTGTAAATAAATATCAAATACAAAAACACAATTACACAAATCAATCCCAAAGAATAGTGCTCCATGAACTAGAAAATTATATCGTGATCAAAAATAGAGTTAAAGAAAAAGAACACACACAAGCAATTAACTATAAAATAAATCAATAATAAAGTGCTAATCCACCCCTGCAACATATGTTAATAAACTATAATAATAAAGTAAGACAAACTAACATTAATAAATTAAATTAACACAGCATCCCTACCCACGTTAAAAAATGCAGCAGCAGCTCTAGATTAATTATGAATACCTGTACAGTAGCAATATTCAAGACATGAACAAAATTATTTAACAGAATGGTGAAGCAACTCACCAGAATGGAAAACACCAAATTTCTTGGCGACTTGTGTCTGATTCAGGTTTTTTTTTCAGGAGCTCAAACAATTTCCATCTTTTTGTAACAAGACGAACTGGCGCATTTTGCCGTTTGTTTACATGTCATTTTGCAGCGATGAGGTGCACTCGTGGAAATCACAATACAAAATGAGGCAATGCTATGATAACGATTCTGGAACGATTTAATAAACCAGACATTGTGCCTCAGGCTCAAGGCAATTTCATTTCTGTATGTGTGGCCCCCTGGTCGGCCCCTCCATTCCATTTCTGTCACCTTGACACACTGAGAGGATTCCTCAATCTACTGCCTTCTCATCAGTGAGACTGAGTACCCCTGTCTGTCTCCTCTATCATTTCACAAACACATATTGGTAGGTATCTATTGTCCCTCTGGGGACAATACAGAATGATGAACAATTACAGAATCTAGTGGGTAAAGTTTTTCTTGAATGAAAGAGAGAAATGTGCACTAACCTAATTCTGTTGTCTCATCTATTTTAGCTGGCAAGCCAAAGCCTGTCCTGACCCGGAAGCCTGCAGGAGAGATATTTGAAGAAGACAAAATCACTCTGAGCTGTGTGGTTGAGGGGGGCTCTGATGGCTGGAGATATCTCTGGTACAAAGACAGTCAGCACAGTACTTCAGTGTACCAGACTGACAGCAGCAGTGGAACTGGAGCCGGATACACAATCAGTGCTGCTGCTCTGTCCCACAGTGGAGAGTACTGGTGTCGAGCTGAAAGAGGGAGTAACCCATTTAACTCAGACTACAGCAATGCTGTCAATATACAAGTATCAGGTGCGTGACTGAACTGAGCCTGTAAGAAAGACGGCAACCAGCCATAAAGAAAATTAATTTAAAAAATCACAGTATTAAAGCAAAAGAAGACTATATTGTAGCTCTATTTCCTTTAGATTAAAAATAGATATGATGAAGCAACAAAGCCATAGTGACAGTACAGACAATATACATTTTCAGAAAGTGATTAACAATGCAACACATTTATAAAGTGTTATTTTTGCTGGCTTTAAGTTATTCAGTTGATTATTTACTGTATGAATTCATTTCGTTTTAAAGAGGCTAATGATTATGTTAATCATGAAGGGCCACTCTGTGTTTGTGTTTCTGCAGAGCTGTTCAGCACACCCACTCTGACAGTGAGGCCTCGTGCCTCAGTGTGGGAGGGAGAGGCTGTGACTCTGCAGTGTGGGGCTCACATAAATAAACAGGGCACACAACTACAGTACCGCTATATCACAGTCAATGGAGATCAGAGAGGAGCTGGATCACAGGCTCAGCATTCAATCCCAGCGGCAGGGCTGAGAGACACAGGGAGCTACCAGTGTGAGGTGGAGGCAGCAGGGACGGGGCTGAAGAAAAGGAGTGGTTCTGTATCACTGACTGTGAGAGGTGAGTCATTGCTTCCTTTAGAGATCTTGCATTGGTATTCTGCACTCACTGGTGGAATCAGAAGTTATACCAAAAGAAAGATATTTCACCAAAGACTTCTATAAGAAGTCCTAGGTTTTTGAGGACATTTAGTAAGTCTTAAAATATGCTAACATTGAGCTGGAAAAAAACTTTTTCAAAGCATGTTTTTGCCCTGCCAAGAAATAAAGTAATAACCATCTGAATATTATAGCTTTTGTTCCCACTCATATTCTGCTGTAAATGTATAACAAATAATAGTGCTGCGTGACCCATCTACACTGCTAAAAATATGAAGGACTAATATCAAATAACTTCAAATTACATTGATTTCTTTATTTTTATTGCCCCTTATCAATAAGTGGTTCTTATTTTATTACTCAAATATTTGGGGTTTTGTTTTATTATGTATTCAATTTGCCTGCAATAGACATAAAGCTGGCCAGATCTGATGCTGGCTCTATACTATACTTCTATACAAAAAACAATGTGGCTGATCTACACAATGTTACATTATCTATGTGAGTCAACTAGAACCGAATAGCGGCTCTGTGGCAAAGTGGTTTGTAGTGCGCAGGTGTAGAGGTGATGCAGTGCACAATAGAAACAGTCCAAACAATGTTCACGGTTAACAAGTGCTTTATTTGGCTCCTCTGGCCGTTAAATAATGGTGCTGGCAAATACACAGCAATGTGAACTTGCACAGCTAAACAATACAGGGTTTCAGTCCCGAAATAATAATAATGTACAGGCACGGCTCTGCGTCCTTTTCACGGTGCTCCAGTGAATACGCAATAACAAGTGACCAGTGCAGTATTGTAATCCTGGTTGAATGCTGGCTTAACAGCGACAGCTCCCAAGTGTTTCAGCTGTCTAATAATTATAAAATCACAAACAGTTAGCAACACAAAACAAATACAAAACACTCCTGGTCTTGTATGGCTATTCAGTGCTCCGTTCGCAACCTTAAAGGAACAGTTCGCTTCGTCACATCCCCTTTTATACCGTCAGCCACATCCCCTGTTTTTGACATCCAGATATGAGTTATTTTTATTTCGGTTCGGCAGATTTCATTTTTGATGGTCTAAAATTGTATAATTATAATACAGTAGTCTCCTGCTAAGAGAACACCCCTTAAGAAGCAAGCAAAGTGTTCTCTTAGCCAAAGTGTTCAAGACGGAGCTGACTATCAGATAATATGAATTAATGAATAAATAAACATCATTATTACTTGTCATGATGCACGTGCGTCAGCATATGAATAAGAGTAAAGCAACAGGCAAGTGTATGTGTTACAGGTATAACACCAAACCAATATCTAAGATCAGCACCAGGGTAGTGACACCTTATCAATGCAAGCAAAGGAAGCCAGACACTATACTATATATATATATAAAAAAATGAATTTATTACAATAAATTCTAAAAAAACAAACAATCATTAAAACTACCAAGTTAACATATAAAATATAAAAATGACCAAGCATAGAGATCAACAGTGACTATCAGATAGTAACACTAGCAAACAGTAGTTAAAAGGGATATTGGCAAGAAAGACAATTCAACAATGTACTAAAACAGAAATGACAACTAGCTTAATGATAGTAGTCCTGGGACACCACAATCTCCACGTGATCTTCAATGTCTCTCCAAAGTAGTCCAGCCTCGCATAGACCACACAGCTCTGATAATAGATCGGAGGGGCGTCAGAGAGTTGCGTTCTAAAATTAAACAAACGAAAGCCTTTGCTAATCAACCCGAATCAGGCAGGACATTAACAAATAATTATATCTCGAACAGTAGAAAGCTTGGACACTTAGCTTTGCGATGGGGGAGGTATCTCCACCTCTTCCCCTCTAGATGCCCAATCCTCCTGGAACAGTATATTCCGCTGACCCCCCTCAGCGCCACTGGTCCTGGATATCTCGACGGCGACTGTCGCTGCTGCTGCCCGACTCTCCCAGCTGGATGGCTCGATCGGTCTCGGCTCCGCACGGCTCTTTCTCTAGCAGCAGAGAGCAGTTCATTTCCACTGCCCTGCTCGTCTTTGTTTGTTTTAGTTTTGTTTCTGTTTCGTTTCATTTGTTTCTATTTCTGTTTCTGTTTCTGTTTCTTCCCACGTCTCGTCTCTTTGTTGTTCTCTCGTCTCTTTGTTGTTCTCTTGTCTCACTGTTGTTCTCTCGTTTCACTGTTCTGAGTGTTTGTCTCTCTTAAAAACCTTTAAACTTAATTGAAAATAATTAACAATCCGCGTGTGGAATGTGCTTCCAAGCAGTAATCGTTTTAGGGTGGGGAAGTGTCCAGTAAAGTCAATGAATACAAATCCTTAGTGTAAATAAATATCAAATACAAAAACACAATTACACAAATCAATCCCAAAGAATAGTGCTCCATGAACTAGAAAATTATATTGTTATCAAAAAAAGAGTTGAAGAAAAAGAACAGACACAAGCAATTAACTATAAAATAAATCAATAATAAAATGCTAATCCACCCCTGCAACATATGTTAATAAACTATAATAATAAAGTAAGACAAACTAACATTAATAAACTAAATTAACACAGCATCCCTACCCACATTAAAAAATGCAGCAGCAGCTCTAGATTAATTATGAATACCTGTACAGTAGCAATATTCAAGACATGAACAAAATTATTTAACAGAATGGTGAAGCAACTCACCAGAATGGAAAACACCAAATTGCTTGGCGACTTGTGTCTGATTCAGGTTTCTTTCAGGAGTTCGAACAATTTCGATCTTTTTGTAACAAGACAAACTGGCGCATTTTGCCGTTTGTTTACATGTCATTTTGCAGCGATGAGGTGCACTCGTGGAAATCACAATACAAAATGAGGCAATGCTATGACGACGGTTCTGGAACGATTTAATAAACCAGACATTGTGCCTCAGGCTCAAGGCAATTTCATTTCTGTATGTGTGTGGGCCCCGCCCTGGCGTCGGGGCCCCGGGCGCTTGCCCTGGTCGGCCCCTCCATTCCATTTCTGTCACCTTCACACACTGAGAGGATTCCTCAATCTACTGCCTTCTCATCAGTGAGTACCCCCTGTCTGTCTCCCTCTATCCTTTCACAAACACACACTGGGAAGGTATCTATTGTCCCTCTGGGGACAATACAGAATGCACAATTACAGAATCTAGTGGGTAAAGTTTTTCTTGAATGAAATAGAGAAA
Source organism: Huso huso (assembly GCA_036884735.1). Classification (NCBI taxonomy): domain Eukaryota; kingdom Metazoa; phylum Chordata; class Actinopteri; order Acipenseriformes; family Acipenseridae; genus Huso; species Huso huso. The sequence continues at coordinate 10,038,876 of CM072704.1, read as the reverse complement.
TGTGCACTCCTCTAATTCTGTTGTCTCCTCTATTTTAGCTGGCAAGCCAAAGCCTGTCCTAACCCGGGTGCCTGCAAGAGAGATATTTGAAGGAGACACAGTGACTCTGAGCTGTGTGGTTGAGGGGGGCTCTGATGGCTGGAGATATCTCTGGTACAAAGACAGTCGGGAAACTTCAGCACCTCAGACTGACAGCAGCAGTGGAACTGGAGCCGGATACACAATCAGTGCTGCTGCTCTGTCCCACAGTGGAGAGTACTGGTGTCGAGCTGGAAGGGGGAGCAAACCGTTTAACTCACAATACAGCAATGCTGTCAATATACAAGTATCAAGTGAGTAACTGACATGAGTGTGAGGAGTAATCTTTTGGTACCACCCAATTGTTACTATTATAGACGGCAGAATAGGAAAGGCATTTTCTTTTACGTTTGGAATAAAGCACAAAGGTGACATATGGTAACATTTACTTTTTGTTTTCTTTAGTTATTTTTTTTTTGTCCCACATTGGTATGTCACAGAATTCTTGCTATTTAAAGAGTGCTAACCAATCACAATAACCAATTGTTATAACCTAATTAGACCATGTGTTATAGTTCAAACAAATGAAGAACCAAAATATTCCTGGCTCAAAAAAAAAGGGGGGGGTCATTAAAGCAAATACAATATATGAAAACAGATTTTAAAAGCATACTTTAGTACTTAAAAAAATGGTGTGTGCACAAAATCGAATCCATCACCCAGAAATGAACAGGTATCTGTAAAATGCACCAAACGGAGATGGATGTAGGGACAGACAGACCTCCCTTAAATATCCTGAATCTGATATTTTCAGTAACCGAAACTAGATAATGGTAATAGCAAGTTTCATGACAGTTATAGAGCTGGTTCTCCAGATATATGCAACAATGTAAGAGTGACATACAGAGGGACGGACGGGCAGACAGACAGACGCCCCGCCTCTATATCTCAAGAGTCTGATAGGCTCAATAACTTCAGATAAATAATGTTTACACCAAGCTTCATGACAGCTGGATGAGCGGCTCTCCAGATATAAGAACACAATGTGTATGACGGCCTCCCCAGCACAGGTGCAGTGTCTGCAAACACTGACAGTCAGCAGTGTGGATCCCTTTGTAATGCTTGTGTTCATGAGCTATCAGTTCCTGTGATGCTGTGTCTGTCATTAACCCCGCTGGTGATGCAATCCCCTGTGAAGGGGTGACAGTGAAAGCGCTCATCTGCTTTTATCCATAGATCTGAGGAAACACTTATCCAATTGTCAGGAAACTTGGTATTAACCTTATTTAGCTGAAGTTATTGAGAATATGGGATTCTGGGGATAGTTTTGCATATTGGACACTAAATGCAGTACACTGGAGTACCCTGTGCAAATGCATCATTTTTATCTTTTTTTGGCACAGGGTCCAAATATATAAAGCAGAAATCCATTTATAAAGTGTAATTTAACACTAATATGTATGTTATTCTGTTTATGTCTAGAGCTCACATGACATTGCACAAGTGAGCTTCCAATGCTGTTGCACATGATTATTACACAGCTAGACTTTGTACAAAAAAGATTTCTTCACTTACCTAAAACTTTTTGAAAACTAAAAAGATTTCTTTAATTATCAAAAACTCTAAATAACTTTTTTTTAAACAAAACTACTTTAAGAATAAGAAGGCAGTCGCGCTGCAGTCGCTTGTCTCTGCTAATAAATTGAGACATTGAAACTGGTATTCTGTGTCACTGACAGTTTCCTCCAAAACTATTATCAGAATACAGTAATCAGTTCATGCTAAATTAAAATAAACGGACTGTATTACATTTAGAAGAGCTATGAATAAGGCAATGCAAGTTGTATTACTCTAGCTTTATAAGGCAGCATTATAACAAATTCATAATAAAGTTGTCTGACCTTTTAAATATACATCAAAATGATGCTTCACTGACAGGGAAGAGAATAACCTGAATACAAGTCATGCTGCTAAGCCTGTGTGTCTTTATCTTTTCTTCTGCTCTTTGCAGTGCATTATCTAAGTTCCATTGACGTGTCTGGCCAGTTGTATTACATGTATGTTTTAGCTGCGAGACTCCGCCTGTGTACAAAGCTCCTTGTGTTTGTACCAGTTATGTAGGACCGGGGTACAAGGCTGCCCTGGGGTACCGCGGGGTGTCTCATATCTGAATAACCACTAATCCAATTATCATTAAACTTGCTATTGACACAATCTAGCATTGGTGTAGACAGAGAATCTCACATTGTGGGGATATAGGGGGTGTTTGTCTGTCAGTACAGTCGTCCATCTTTACGTCACACTTCCATGTTTGCAGATATCTGGAGAGCTGCTTTTTAACGGTGATGAAGCATCTCTGCAGCTGACACAGAGTTAAAGGTGTCGTTATTATGAGTAAAAACAGGTCACTGAAACGCTCTAGTTATTGTAATAGTGTATTATTAATAGATAGATTCTCACCATATGGTATTTCCTTGTGGAACATTATAGGATAAAAACAGGAGAGGAAGAGGCGTGCTGAGTGCTGTCTGATCTTCTCTCATCTTCTGTCTCTACAGAACGACCCCAGGCTGTCCTGACCCAGGAGCCTGCATGGACACAGATATACGAATCAGAGACAGTGACACTGAGATGTAAAGTTCCGGGGGATTACACTGAGTGGAGATTTACATGGTACAAAGCTGGGAGGAAAGTTCCAGCAACCCAGGATTACTACAGCAGTATAGATGGTGACAGATACACAATTAGCTCTGCTACTAGAGACCACAGTGGAAAATATACCTGTCAAGGTGTAAGGACGGGTAACCCATCTTACTCTAAAACAAGCATTGCTCTTACACTGAGAGTATCAGGTAAGTCATTTCAAACACAACATTCTAACATTCTGATCCTCTCCTCTATTGTAGACTCCAGATGGGGTGCTCTGTCTCCCTACTGCCTTCCTACCTGAGTGCTGTCTGCCCTGCCTCCTCTCTTTCTCCCTGCATTTGTACCACAAACACACTGAGAGAGTTCCCCTATTTACACTGTTACTCTGCCCTTCTTTCATTCTCATCTGCCCCTCCATTCCATTTCTGTCACCTTCACACATTGAGAGGATTCCTCAATCTACACTGAACTGTTCCTGCTTTCTCATCAGTGAGACTGAGTACCCCCTCTCTGTCTCCCTCTATCCTTTCACAAACACACACTGGGAAGGTATCTATTGTCCCTCTGGGGACAATACAGAACGCACAATTACAGAATCTAGTGGGTAAAGTTTTTCTTGAATGAAAGAGAGAAATGTGCACTAACCTAATTCTGTTGTCTCCTCTATTTTAGCTGGCAAGCCAAAGCCTGTCCTGACCCGGAAGCCTGCAGGAGAGATATTTGAAGAAGACAAAATCACTCTGAGCTGTGTGGTTGAGGGGGGCTCTGATGGCTGGAGATATCTCTGGTACAAAGACAGGCAGTACAGCACTCCAGTGTACGAGACTGACAGCAGCAGTGGAACAATCAGTGCTGCTGCTCTGTCCCACAGTGGAGAGTACTGGTGTCGAGCTGAAAGAGGGAGAAACCCGTTTAACTCAGAATACAGCAAAAGTGTGAAGATAAAAGTTTTAGGTGAGTGACTGAACTGAGCCTGTAAGAAAGACAGCAGCCAGCCATAAAGAAAATTAATTTTAAAAAAGTCTCAGTATTAAAGCAAAAGAAGACTACATCGTAGCTCTATTTCCTTTAGATTAAAAATAGATATGATGAAGCAACAAAGCCATAGTAACAGTACAGACAATATACATTTTCAGAAAGTGATTAACAATGCAACACATTTATAAAGTGTTGTTTTTGCTGGCTTTAAGTTATTCCGTTGATTATTTTACTGTCTGAATTAATTTCGTTTTAAAGAGGCTAATGATTATGTTAATCATGAAGGGCCACTCTGTGTTTGTGTTTCTGCAGAGCTGTTCAGCACACCCACTCTGACAGTGACGCCTGATGCCTCAGTGTGGAAGGGAGAGGCTGTGACTCTGCAGTGTGGGGCTCAGATAAATAAACAGGCCACACAACTGCAGTACCGCTATATCAAAGAGAATGGAGATCTGAGTGGAGCTGGATCACAGGCTCAGCATTCAATCCCAGTGGCAGGGCTGAGAGACACAGGGAGCTACCAGTGTGAGGTGGAGGCAGCAGGGACGGGGCTGAATAAAAGGAGTTATTCTGTGTCACTGACTGTGAAAGGTGAGTCATTTTAGACAGCAGAGGGGTTAAAGATTTATAATGAAAAAAAATGATGGGTGTGCCTGTGGTTCAGATTTAACATATTCAGATTTTACTTCCTCTTTTATTGCAACCTGAATATGCATTTGTTTTAGTTTAATGCCATTGCTGGTGTAAAATTGTTAACTCTGCCCATTGACATTATTAGTTGCTCTTGTAAACAGTGGCTGCTGGTGACCTCTGAGTCAGGGGAGGCACAAGTACAGGGGAGGCACAAGTACAGGGGAGGCACAAGTACAGGGGAGGCACAAGTACAGGGGAGGCACAAGTACAGGGGAGGCACAAGTACAGGGGAGGCACAAATACAGGGGAGGCACAAGTACAGGGGAGGCACAAGTAGGGGGGGGGGGGGGATTTTAAAACTTTTCTTCACATATTGTGCAATGTTTCTATTTTCCCCTTATCCGTAGCACTCTAAGGTCATCAGTAATCTCTTGTTCAGTATTATTAGCCTTATAGAAATTGGGATTTTTAATGTGATTTCTAACATGATTTTCAGCTTTATTAACAAATTAACATTGACAGGGAGTCAAAGTTAAAACACATTCATAAATAAGTTAGGGCCCAATGACATCAGTTTTATTATTTTCTGATTTCAGTTTTTACCGTTTAAAAAAATGTAATTAAGTTGATTTAATTGAACTTATGTACACCGCAGGCGCAGCGAACAACACAAAAGTGTAACTCTAGTACAGGCTTCTGTTTCTTCCATTCGGTTTGAGTTACTCTGCATTTCAGTATTGTTAACAGGTTATAAAAACAGGTTGTATAAGTTAAAGAAACACTTCATTTTTTCTTTTTCCACTACAACAAAACAAATTATTGTTTTTTGTTTCTCTCTGTATTTGTCATCAGTCATTACAGTAAAAAAAAATAATAAAAAAGATACCTACAACAGGGAGCTAACTGACTTACTTGCAACTTTACATTTCTAAGCCTTTTAGCTGAGGGTTTTCCAGTTGTAAAAGTCCTTGTTGACATTCTGAAAGGCTGTTACTATATTTACTGGCTGTTACTTTGCTTACAGTGAAAAAAACACACAGTACTTTGCGTCTCATCTTAAGTTACCATAGCAACAACCAACAACGTTTTGTTTAGTTTTTTAGCCAAGAGGGGGCGAGAGGATGTGGGTCGGGTAACTCCTCCAATTAAAACCCGTGCTCAGATCACGTGATCTGCCCCTGCTAACACTGTGTTTAATGGGAGAAGGGAGGCACTGCTAGTACTGTAAGCACGTGTCTCTCAGCAGCCAGAATTGCTGTCATTTAGGAATACTGAATCTTGAGCTTAGGTTTAATTTTTTTTTTTTTTTTACATTTTAGCCACTAATGGTATTTAATTTTATTGAAAATGATTATATTATAATGGTATAATATATATATATATATATATATATATATATATATATATATATATATATATATATATTGTAACACAGCAGGGAGGGGTTAATATCCTCCCTGCAGAAAACATGTGCGTATGCACATTTGGATTAATTTGCTTATTGTTTAATTGTTATTCTGTTAATTGTTTTATTGTTAATTATCACCTGCACCTGGCTATGATTGTAAATTAGAGCCAGGTGCAGGGTATTTAAAGAGAGCAGCCAGTCTGTTCTGGGCTGCTAAGGAGAAGGAGGCAGAAAGGAGTGCTTTGCTTCCTGGCAGTCGTGAGGTAAAAAAAAAGTATGCTGCATTAAACCTGTGTGGATTTTGTTTAAGGTGTTTGGCAGGTAAACGGTTTAGCCGTCCTGTGAGTGAGTCAGGGACCTGCCTGTCTAGTTAGTGCTCGTAAAGAGCTAAGTGTTTGTTTTGTTTATTTTGGTTTTTGTGACTATTAAAAAAATAGCGCAACAGCGCTTTTAAAAATCAAGTTTTGTGTGTGGCTGGGTCATTTAAAGTGCTGGAAAAGAACCCGAAGGACTAAAAACCCTTCACAATATATATAAACACGGCTTGGAAAAATAACAACCTCTGATTGGTTAAACAACATCACATCACCATGCGTATACATAGCGTATAGCACGGCTTGCATACTAATGAGCCGCTTCACACTGAATAAATCACTACGCACCACTACATTATAAATTCCATGACAAACTGACATTTTATTTGTTATTAGTTACAAAACAACAGCCAAAACTGTGTGGCATTTGACCTATTTCCTTTAATATATTTGGGGATGAAACTCCACATAACTGGTACAACATCAACCTTCTGAGTGAAGACAGCAGACCATCTGAAAAATAAATAAATAAAATAAGTGCACCATCAAGAGTAGACACATAACAGTAGATAAGGACCAGCTGAATGAAACAGAAGAAAACAAAGATGGACATTCAAGCAGTATAAACCACCAATCGTCGGCGGTTCGATGATATGTACCACTTCTGGGGTGGTTAAAGTTATCACCACCCCAGGCGTGATATATATCATGGAACCCACACGGCATGTCGTGGTTTATACCTTACATGAATATATATATGTGTGTGTGTGTGTCTGTATATACAGTATATATAAAATATATATATATATATATATATATATATATATATATATATATATATATATATTATATACTGTATATACATATGGTATGTATATATACAGACGTGCTCAAATTTGTTGGTACCCTCCAAAAAATCGAAGAATGCACAATTTTCTCTGAAATAACTTGAAACTGACAAAAGTAATTGGCATCCACCATTGTTTATTCCATATTTAATAGAAATCAGACTTTGCTTTTGATTTTTTATTCAACATAATATTGTAAATAATAAAACAAATGAAAATGGCATGGACAAAAATGATGGGACCCTTAACCTAATATTTTGCTGCACAACCTTTAGAGGCAATCACTGCAATCAAACGTTTTCTGTAGCTCTCAATGAGACTTCTGCACCTGTTAACAGGTAGTTTGGCCCACTCTTCCTGAGCAAACTGCTCCAGCTGTCTCAGGTTTGATGGGTGCCTTCTCCAGACTGCAAGTTTCAGCTCTTTCCATAGATGTTCGATAGGATTCAGATCAGGACTCATAGAAGGCCACTTCAGAATAGTCCAATGTTTTGTTCTTATCCATTCTTGGGTGCTTTTAGCTGTGTGTTTTGGGTCATTATCCTGTTGGAGGACCCATGACCTGAGACTGAGACAGAGCTTTCTGACACTGGGCAGTACGTTTCGCTCCAGAATGCCTTGATAGTCTTGAGATTTCATTGTGCCCTGCACAGATTCAAGGCACCCTGTGCCAGGCAGCAAAGCAGCCCCAAAAACATAACCGAGCCTCTCCATGTTTCACTGTAGGTATGGTGTTCTTTTTCTTTGAAAGCTTCATTTTTCGTCTGTGAACATAGAGCTGATGTGACTTGCCAAAAGCTCCAGTTTTGACTCATCTGTCAAAGGACATTCTCCCAGAAGGATTGTGGCTTGTCAATATGCATTTTAGCAAATTCCAGTCTGGCTTTTTTTATGTTTTTCTTTCAAAAGTGGAGTCCTCCTGGGTCTTCTTCCATGGAGCCCTTTTACGCTCAAAAAGCGACGGATGGTGCGATCAGAAACTGACGTACCTTCACCTTGGAGTTCAGCTTGTATCTCTTTGGCAGTTATCCTTGGTTCTTTTTCTAGCATTCGCACTATCCTTCTGTTCAATCTGGGGTCGATTTTCCTCTTGCGGCCGCGCCCAGGGAGGTTGGCTACAGTTCCATGGACCTTAAACTTCTTAATAATATTTGCAACTGTTGTCACAGGAACATCAAGCTGCTTGGAGATGGTCTTGTAGCCTTTACCTTTACCATGCTTGTCTATTATTTTCTTTCTGATCTCCTCAGACAACTCTCTCCTTTGCTTTCTCTGGTCCATGTTCAGTGTGGTGCACACAATGATACCAAACAGCACAGTGACTACTTTTCTCCATTTAAATAGGCTGAATGACTGATTACAAGATTGGAGACATGTGTGATACTAATTAAAGAAACTAATTAGTTTGAAATATCACTATAATCCAATTATTTATTATCTTTTCTAAGGGGTACCAACAAATGTGTCCAGGCCATTTTAGAATATCTTTGTAGAATCAGCAATAATTCATCTCTTTTCATAGCTTCTTTGCTTTATTTTATGACATACCAAAGGCATGCAAGTATACATGATAAAATAGCTTTTAATTTCATCACTTTTCAGGAGGAATGAAGCATTATTTCAATGAGCTGTAAGGGTACCAACAAATTTGAGCACGTCTGTATATATATATATATATAGTGTGTATATATATATATATATATATATATATATATATATATATATATATATATATTTTTGTTTATTTGTTAAGTTGAGGAGGGCTCTGCCTCCTTGCCTCCTCTAAGGAGCCTCCACTGTTTGTAAATGTTTTGGTAGCTGTGTGAGTTAAAACAGAGATAAAGAAAGAGAGAGAACTGTGTGATCCCGTGGTTACTGCAATAACTTCAGAAATAAATAAAACAAATTGGCATACAACAAAAGTCTTGAACTCTATTGAAAAGCTGTTGGATTGAAAGTTTCTAGGTGGGTCAAATTTTATAATTAAAAAAAACAGTTGGTGTTGATCTCTCAACTAGTTTCTACTTGATTTAAGTGTTGCTACTGATGCTCTGAAAGGGAAAGGTGCACACTAATTATATAATCTTTATATTTCTCCAGAGCTGCCCCAGACTACACTCACCCTGGAGCCTCCATTCCCAGAGATATTCACCGGGGAGACAGTCACTCTGAGGTGTGGGGTTGAGGTGGGTTCTGCTGGCTGGAAATATCTCTGGTACAAAGACAGTGAGGACACTCCAGTGCTCCAGACTGCTGGTCGCAGTATAACTGGTGACAGCTACACAATCACTGCAGCTGCTGTATCTGACCAGGGCCAGTACTGCTGTCGAGGACAAAGAGGAGATCAGCCACTCTACTCACAGCTCAGTGATAAAGTAATATTAACTGTGTCTGGTGAGTTTACTCAGCTTAATGCAGACTCTTCATACCGTAGCTGCGCCCCTTTCCTAAATGACCAACTTCCACCTACCCTACAGAATAAATTGTCGTGCCATTTAGTTAAGGGTACTCTGTTCCCATTACACAATGCCCTCACAGGTCGAGAGGGAGATCTAACACCAAGCACCATTCGACCTCTGTCACAGAGAGACAGAGATACATTGTAAAATCCATACAGAGGGGGATAAGACAGATAGAGAGACAGACAGATCTATACAACAGGCTAAGCTCTATGGGGGTGGGTGAGAGAGAGAAAGATCTCTATATATATATAAGGGAGTGTGGCAGAGTGAAAAGACCTGCCAGGGTAATGTGTGTGTGTGTGTGCATTGGCAGGGAAGGGGTTAAATTCCTCCCTGCCAGAACACACATGTGGGAATGTGGCTGTCGCCGTAAATTGAATAAATGATGATTAGTCAGTCACAGGTGCATGGGTGAAAGTGGCCAATGATCATTTTGACTGAAACTCCTGGGGCAAATTCCTCCTTGGTTTGCTTGAAGGAGTTGTACACAACAAGCTTCAATATGAAAGCTGAAAGTTAATTTTAATAAAGAATGACAAGTTTTTAATGAAAAAAACATTTCTAAAGTAAAAATAGGATTCTGTTATTTTGCAATACCACGGGGCTTCAGATTATTACCCGTGCTTAAGCAGTAACATTTTATTCAGAGTTGTTGTTGAACTTAAACCCGTTCATGGCTTTGCAGCAACACAAACCAACTAATATCCTTATTTAAAAAATAAATAAATACATAAATAACCGTCTGAATAGAATTTAATTAATAGAGAATAAAACAAACTAAACTAACAATTACCTAGCCCATATTTAATTAATCATTTTTTGTAGTATCCAAACTGCCCAGCATCTTCTGTTGCAGTCACTGCTAACGTTAGCTGTTGTAAATAGTGCAGAGCGGACTATGGTGGGTCAAACCAATGTTCGTGTACGGTGAGTTTTTTTGTGGGTCTCTCTTTATTTATTTATTTATTTTTAATGTTGGACTCATGCCGTCTTATGAATGACTTTCCTTTTTTTACATTTTAAATCATTTATAAGCAAAACCATAACATAGAATAATAGTGTGTTTACACAGAGCAAAAAAAGTCGAGGTGACAAATATATAGTTTGCCTCCCCTGTGCTCTGTGGGTTAGGTGTCTATGGTCTCAATCAAGTTACAGTTCAACAGGAGCAAAATATACTAAAAGGTCACAAGTCATCAAGTACGTGCAGAAAAATTACCGTCGTCCCCCCATATTTGGGGGTATTTCTACATTAAATCATAGGAATGGAGGCCATTTGATGGAATTCCGCCTACAGACGGAGCACTTTCACTGATGCAGGTGTAAAATCGGTAATCACAGGTAAGGTTAGAATTAATTAATCAATCAATCAATCAATCCATTTTATTTTTATATAGCGCCTTTCACGACAGGTCGCCACAAAGCGCTTTACAAGGATAGAAACAATACCTATTACAACAACAAGAACAAGCAGTAAAAAAGGAACAGAATAAAACAAAACCAGTAAAATATGTAAAAAAAAAAATGAAAAAAAAAAGTTAGGATATATAAGGGTAAAAAAGTTAGGCTATATAAGCTATATTATAAAATGGGTATTTTAAATCTCTGTGTCATGATGAAAATGGAGAGTAATATTTTACTTTAAAATGTAATGAATAAACCAAGAATTACAAGAAGTGTAACGAATCAAAACTGCACTTTCAATGACAATGTTCAATTCAACATCTGAAATTATTTTTTAATTAATGCATTTTTGGTTTTATTGGGTTTAATGGACTGTTCTGTTCTAAGGTCAGGCAGAGGTGGAAGGATATTTAATAAAAATGACTTTTTTGCCTCGTGACTTATAACGCACCCGGGGCATGTGGATATTAGAGTATATCCCTCACCCTGTCGTGCCTTATTGCTAACTTATAAAAATGTGTTTTAATCTAGTTTTAAAAAGAGCAGCAGTGGGATCAGTATGGAGACAGGAGAATATCAGCTCATGTAGATGAGAATGCCAAGCTATAAAAATGTTTTTTTAGGCTAGATTTGAAAGCATCGGCTGAAAGGGCTTCTCTAATTGTGATAGGCAAGTTGTTCCTGCTGGGTTGAATTATTTTACGGAAGTCAGTTTAGCACTTACTGGGGGCCTCTGAAAGGGCAGAACAAACATATAGCAAGCATTGCACAGAAAAGATTGTTAGCACACAGTATTAAATGATTGATTTTTTCAGGTCAGTTCCAGTAACAAAGTATGGCTGTCCTGGCTCTGGACCCACAGCCATTTCCTAGCTAACCCTCTCCAGCAATGCGCATGCTCTCCCTGCTGCTGACAGCTCACATTAACCACGCTTTATAAAGAGGAAGAGGCTAGGAATCTGACACATAAGAACATAAGAACATAAGAAAGTTTACAAACGAGAGGAGGACATTCGGCCCATCTTGATCGTTTGGTTGTTAGTAGCTTATTGATTCCAGAATCTCATCAAGCAGCTTCTTGAAGGATCCCAGGGTGTCAGCTTCAACAACATTACTGGGGAGTTGGTTCCAGACCTTCACAATTCTCTGTGTAAAAAAGTGCCTCCTAGTCGGTATGGAGGAGCAAGACCATTTAAAGCCTTATAAGTTAACAGCAACACCGTAAAATCTATTCTAAAACTAACAGGGAGCCAATGCGAGGATGCCAGCACGGTGGTGATATACTCTCGCCTCTTGACCAGAGTTAAAATTCTAGCAGCAGCATTTTGTACAAGTTGGAGGTGAGAAATCATGTTGTGGCTATCCCCAATAAAAAGACCATTGTAATAATCAACCCTAGAGGATATAAAAGCATGCACTAATCTCTCTGCATCCTGCCTAGAGAGAATAACTCTCAGTCTTGCAATGTTTCTTAAATGAAAATTTTTGTAACATTTTTAATGAGTGCTTCGAAAGAGAGGTCTATATCAAATATAATACCTACGTTTTTTACATCTACCCTAAAATCTGTACAGTCCATCAAATAAAACAAACCAAATGTGTATTCTTATTAGGTCCCAGTATCATGACTTCTGTTTTGTCTTAATTTAACATTAAAAGTTATTAAACATCCAGTTCTTGATGTCAGCAAGACAGGTATTCAAAATGTTAGCAGCAGATACACACAGCCCTGTTTGAGGGACAAGTAAAGCTGAGTATCATCAGCAGAACAGTGGAAACTAACGTCATGTCTACGAATAAGGTCACCCAAGAGAAAATGAGAGTGAAAGAGAGAAAGTGGATGAGGATGGAGAGATGGTGAGAGTGTAGTGGTGGTGATGCAGGTGTGTTTGTGTAAAACTGTCAGTTCCCTCCAGTCAGTGGTCAATCCTGACCCGTCTCTCGGCCCTGCTGATCTGAACTCTTTCTGTCTTTTCAGATCAATGGGTGATCCTGCAGACTCCTCAGTCCTGACCTGTCTTTCAGCCCTGTTGATCTGAACTCTTTCTGTCTTTTTCAGATACATGGGTGATTCTGCAGACGCCCCCCCAGCCTGTGATTGAGGGAGACTCTCTGACTCTAAGGTGTCGTGTCCGCACAAATTATACATTTTCTAGGATTGTCTTTTTTAAAGATAATGAAGAGATTCAGTCCCAGAATAACACAGAGCTGAGTGTGGATCGTGTTTCAAAGAGTGACGAGGGGTCCTACAAGTGCAGAGCGATGTGGAACTCCTCAACTTACTCTGGTGACTCTGCAGAGGTGCGGTGTCAGTGAGGTAGGTTTTGAACATCACCCCTTCTCTGTCTGTAATGTCTCCCTGCTACATTAATATTGGAGTCCAGGTCAACTGTGTTTAGTGTATTGCTAATTTAAGGTACTAAAGTAACAGGGCCCCTATCAAGGGCAGAGCTTTCTGATATGACAGCAAGGGCTTGTGTTCTGCCAAGATGTCTTGAATTTGTACAAATCCACAAGAGACCATACCAGATATAGCAATAAAGAGGCTCTGGATGGATATCAATTATTAAAGTAAATGTTGGTAGGTATGAAAGTTCACTCATGTTTTGCTTGCCTTTGTTTTGTGGTCGTTTCACCCTTTCTTGGATGTATTGTTTAGTTTCTTTTTGCCAACTTGAACATCTTACTGCAAGTATTTTTGTTTGTTTGTTTTTAATCAGAAGTTGTCCCCTGAAGAAACTTTGTTTTTCTCAGAGAGGTGCATGTTCTGTGCAGACTAGAGTCTGGTGCTGAGCTCTGCAAGACCACAAGCAGTCTGACAAAACAATACAAGCACTGCTAAATCACAATGTAGAATCATTTTTTTCAAGTTTTATTTTATAAATAATGGTATCGTATTTTTTGCCTATATATTGTGACGGATTGCCTTCTTTGCCACAGGTGTTCTTTCTTAAAATAAACACTTGACAACCAGGATGTGAGAAAACGCTGTAGCAGTGTTTATTATTTACAAAAGAAAAATAAAGAAAAAAAAACCTAACCCGATCTCGGGTCCTATCTAAACAGATGCTTTACCTAACTAATAGCGAGGCAGGCTAATCCTGTTACCTTCTCAAAACCAAATCAGTCCAAATCGTAGTCCAGATACCTTTTCCAATAGTTTGTTGTCCAGTTTCACAGTAATAATAACAATAATAATAATAATAAATAAATAAATAAATAATAATAATAAATAATAATAATAATAATAATAATAATAATAATAATAAATAATAATACTAATAATAATAAATAATAATACTAATAATAGTAATCCAGCTCCCGAACGTCACTTTCCAGCTCCCGAACCAAACCCTCACAGACATTTTAAATGGTAACCAATTACATTGTTAAACAATTGACAAATCATTAAATGAATAATTAATTTGAACTGGAGCCAACCCTGACTCCAGTAGCTTCCACCTGTTCCTAGCGCCCCCCCATGTATTGTCTCTACACAATAGTAAGTATTTATTTTAAACCAAACTTATTTATTTTTACTTTCCCTTATTTAACACACAGTTATTATTTACAAAATGTATTGTTTAACCCGAATTCATTTTTGATCCCAAACAGTTTACATTATTTTCTTTGTTTACCATCCAGTTGGTTTACGTTGTCTTTTCACATTTTCCTCGTTTTCTTTAACCAATCCCTCACAATATATTGTGCAACTTTATGGTCATTAATATAAATAAATATTTACACTTGCAAGTTGAATACAGTAATTACATGTCTCTGCTTTTGTAATAAATGTCCATAATAGATTGCTTCAGCTTTTTCGTGCTTTTCTCAATGCATGCTGTTTCAATCTTGTTAACCAGTTCCAGGTAATGACTGTGTGAATTTGCGATTGCCTTTCTGAACTCATCCAGTGAAGGGGTAACTGGTTCTGTGCCTTCTACGTCCTCATCACCAGAAATGTCCTCATCCTGTCCCCGTCACTGTCAATGTCACTGGTTCAATAATGTCCTCGTCACTCATAGTTGCTCATGAAGAGGCTTGGTTTTATTCAAATTCAATTTCCTCCAGTTTTGTTTATGATATTCCCAGTGTATCGCATTCCTCTCTAACAGACAGCATCTCATTCTCTTGACCACCATTTTCTGCACACCATCCAGCATGTTTAAAGTAGTTCACATGTTTCTGACATCTGCTCCCATGCTCTGCGTGTGAATTGCATGGCTTGCAGAATGTCCACCTGGATTATGGTTGCTGCTGTCCATGCACTCATCTCTTAGTAGAAATGTTCTGTACCAGGATTTGAAGCATGAATAACCCCCTGGTCCATGGGCTGTAGTTCACTCATTGCATTAGGGGGTAGAACGTGCACAGTAACTGCTTTCAGGTCTGTGAAAGGGTAGTGTCACGGCCAAGGCTGGTTACCAGAGACCAAAAACTCAAGTTTAAGTTTTGATGCACACTTTTATTAGCAATACAGGAACAAAAAAATGAACAAAAGATTTAAACAAACACAAATCAGATTTGCACCCAAGCTGTGCTGTCCCGGTGCCCATGCCGAAAACACAACATGCTGCTCTCAGCCTTTCCCTTAAACTAACCCTTCCCAACAAAGGGGTTTTCCTTCCTTTATATACATGTGGCCATTCCCCAAATAGCACTCAATTACCTAATTAGAGAATGGCCACACCTGTCACTGTGGCAGGGATATATTTAACCCCATCTCTGCCAAATGTGCATTTACACAGCTAACACATCACACTATTTACCCGTCCGCCCTGCCACACACCTCTTCCCTTGTGCAAAACACACATGGCCACCACCGTCCACCTCCCTCATTGATTAACTCCATCCCGCGTGGGTCGGAGGGAATGTTGGAGCTCAGCCAGCCCCAGTCAAGGACTAGATGGACAGGGCTGCCCTCACCTACCCAGACACCCTGTCATCTGGTGCCAGCTGGCCCCAACATTGTCTCCTGGTCTTCTGTGGTGACCCTTGGCTTCTGTAAGGAGGTGCCCGACAACCCCTTTCTACCCCCTGAGCCTGGTGTTCCATTTGTCCCATCTCGGGCTGCTCCAGAGAATAAAAAGTGCTTCACTGTAGTCAAAATGCTCCATGTTGGTGATGTGTGTCTTACGCACAGTCAGTGGCTATGACACCGTGCCTCTTTCTATACAGGTAAGACTGTGGGCTCATATGTGGGATTACTCTTAGTACACAATGAACATTCAGTACATAATCTCTTTGTATGGCTGTTAAAGGCATGTATCTCATTGTTGTGACAGTCAGACTATTCATTTGTGTATCTATAACCACAATGTCAGTCCTTAAGGCTGCACTGTCTATAGCTGGAAGAGGTTTCACCTGGTTTGACTCTCCACAGACCCTCTGACAGTGTTCTTGTTGTCTTGTGTCAGAGCTGTTCTCCAGGGTGACTCTGACAGCCTCTCCAGGAGCCACAGTGAAGGAGGGAGAGGCTCTTAACCTGACCTGTGAGGCAGCAGTGAACAAAACCCCCCGCCCTCAACTCCACTACACCATTGTGAGAGACGGGGTGCCTGTGACTAACAGCACTGACTCTGCACTGTACAGCATAGCCAGCACTGAGAAGAGCCACACTGGGAGCTACACGTGTGCTGTGGAGTCACAGGGAGTGAAGAAGAGCAGCCAGGAGCTACACATTGAAGTGCAAAGTAAGATAGGAAACTTTTCATAACTGACTTGATGATTGAAAGTGATCTCATAGATTATAATAGGTATCATTATATTCCCAGTATAGAACCCTTAATAAACAGATCACAGAATTGCCAGCAATATCAACACATTGGATTGGAAACAAATACACTGTACAGACACTGGTTCTGTACTATATTCAGTAGTGTATGTTACCCACTAATGTTTTAGTTTTACAATAGGTTTAATTACATTTAAAATAAATTTACCCAAATTAGTGTTAATTGAGTGATTAAAATGATGGTTCAAATAAAATGCAGTTACAGCAGACAGCCATTGGAGTGACAGAGTGGCTGAAGGCTGTTCCTATAGAGCGAGTGTGAGCAGGGTAATGTTCTTGAATCCCTATCAGCTCAGTCAAGGTGTATGGAAGTCACTCGCACAGACTCATACTGTACCTTCCTTCCCCCAGCGTCCTGGCACAGCGCTGTTGCTATTGGCTACAGAGTGAGCTTCACTCTGATTCATTTCATTGTGTTCACTCTGCTGCTCCTTCAATACTGCAGGATCCAAGGTGAGACTCCCAGTCAGTGCACACATTTCACCTGGCCTGTCTCAGCACACATGCAGGCTTCTTCCTGTGATTTCTATAGTGTGAACAGCACACCCCAGTCTTAGGGATAGTTCATTAAAAAAGAATGATTTCCTGATTAAATATACACAGCTAATTTACAGTGTCCAAAATAAACATTTAGCAAGTTTATATAAACACATATAACACAATTATAAGAAACAAACTGAAATCAATCTGCATATTTGTTTTCCAGGTTCCCTGTGTATTGCTGGCGGTACATCACGGTAAGACAGTATTGACCAGTATGTGTACAGACAGGGGGGCAGCACTCGCTATCTCTACCTGTCATCATCCTTTACAGCACTGAAAATGGAGATGGAAACTTTCTGATTCGCTCTTTAAGAATCCCTCTTGCAAACTCACGTTCACTTTGACCTGTGTCCTAAAATGCTGTATTGGGTTAATTTGGCTTTTTTGGTTTTCCAGATGATAAAGATTCATAATCATTATTCTTTGATTCAAGTTCAATCCAGGGTATTTAAAAAAATAACCCTTTCATCAGTAATGTCACAAAGCTGCTGCCTCCACAGAGTGTCTTTACAGTTGATACACAGCTGCTCCTTACCCTGAAATGCACTCTGTGATTTCAATGGGACTTGATTACTCTGAAGCCTAGAAGTGTCATCATCCTTTAAAGTTTCTGTTATTGCTGCAGTTAAACTCTGAGCCCTCCTTGTGTGTCTCTGACATCTATCTCAGGAAAACCTCGGATCAGGATCAGGAGCAGTCAGCAGAGAGGACTGAGCTCTGCAGCCGTGTGCAGCACACTGGAGTGGAACTGCAATAGTATTGCACTGTCGTACTAAAGATCAGCCTGAATGCATTGTCTTAGAACTGCTGTGAATATCTGTTCAAACTGCGGCTGTAGTTTACAGAAATGACCATTGACTGGGGTATTTTCTAAGACCTCAAAACAAATGGATTATTCATTGATTGTTTGATTTAATTCATTTATTTAATAGATTGCTTGATTGCACAGTGTAACTTGAAGTGCATTACTGAATAATGTATGTATTCATAAGCTATCCTTTAGTCAATAAACTGCTATATTTTACTAGTGTTGTTCTGTATTATTAATGATACACCTTCAACATGTATTTGAACTTTCAAAGTATTGGGGGTTTGAGGTAGCAGAAAGTCATTATTATAGATATTAATGGTAATTAAATTATGTTTCCTAACCGTTGGAAGGGGTGTGTTGTATTAAGAACATAAGAAGATAAGAAACTTCTGAAAAGTGTTACTCTCCTTCTTCCTCTTCTGTTTCTTTTTTTAAGAGTGTGTAGCGACTTTTCAAACAGAAAAGCTAAATAACTGGACATGTACCAATCATGTGATTTCACATGTTGGTCAACATCAAAATAAACCAGGGAATGCAAGCAGTTTGATATCCATACCTTTTTATATTAAACAATTTATTTATGTTTTAAAACAGCACATATCTCCACACACAAAAAAAAAAATTACTGTTGTTTGAACTTGCAACATGAGGTCTTTGAAAAGCCCAGGCCTTAGCCCGGCTGTGCCATGCGCTGCAGTTGAAAAAACAAATCTAATTATTAGAAACAATCTCTTAACAAAAATTGCTGTATTAAGAAATCTAAGACAGCAGACCTGAGTAGTCCAAACCTTTGACATATTAATGAAAAATTGCTTGTGAATTCAGCTACATTGACTTGTATTAGATGGATTAGATTTACATTAGCTATAACAACTGATTTGGTTTTAACATAAATCCGTGATGATATGCATCTAACAAAAGCATCAGCATTTTTAATAAAAAAAAGTGTTTCTAAACTAGCAAAAGCATAACTTTTGCGGTAAATGAAGAGACTTGAACACGAAAAATTATTTTACAATGTATTGAGCAGAACTGCGGTTCTCACAGGCGGAGATGGGACCTCCGCTCTGAACCGTAACACTGATACGCTGTCCAAAAGAGCTGTCTCCTGCAGGAGCTGGTATCAGGCTTATGGTTTATGTCTTCATATTTGACGGTCACCTACCAGCCCTGACCCTTACCCCTGTGCACTCCAGACTCCCTGCCAGCCTCTCAAGTCTGCCCTAACCAGGCTACAGGCTTCCAAGTGCATGCCGGGGAACACCAATGAGAATCGTGGTTCCTGCAAGCAGGGGCTTCTCGCAGTCTGAGGTCGGACATTAACGCAGGACCTCCCGCTTTGAAGATAGCGGCAATCCTGCTGTACAAAGAGCCGGCTCCCTTGCAGGAGCAAATATCGACTATGTCTTCATGTTTAGATTGTGTCACCTACCAGCCATGACAGCCAGTGCATCGCTACAGTATCGTTACCTGTTAAGTCTACTGTTGCCCACATACCTTTTGACTTGTTGGACAAAGATTTAATTGATAACTGTGTACAACCCGGCGCCGTGGCGTGTTTGAACCACTTCCCCATGACACAAACCTCTCCTGTGCATGTGGATAAGTGTGGGTGGGTCATGTGAGTAGTCAGACCCAATAAGAAACTATCATCATCTATGGTTGCTGAGACAAAACCGAACCAGGTAACTACAGACCAATAAAGCTTGACTTCTATTATATGTAAACTTATGGAAACTATAATAAGATCCAAAATGGAAAATTACCTATATGGTAACAGTATCCTGGGAGACAGTCAGCATGGTTTTAGGGAAGGAGATGGGTGTCTAACTAACCGCTTAATTTTTTTTTGAGGATAATTGCAAAGCATATGACATGGTTTATTTATTTATTTATTATTATTATTATTATTATTATTATTTATTTCTCAGCAGACGCCCTTATCCAGGGACTTTTGATCAATAAACAAAAATACATTTCAAAATTGCAGTACACAAGGAATAATACAATTAAAACAAGATAAATACAGTGACTATGGTTCTAGCAAGTACAAGTATATGACAAAATACGATTCAATAACGGAGCAGATAACAGTGTCAGTGATAGTTACATCAGGATATAATTAAATACAAAATACTACAGATTAAATAACACTTGACAGATTACAGGACTCTAAAGTACAGGATTAAATGCAAAAAAAAAAAAAAAGAAATTTAGATTTTAGATTTCCACAAAGCTTTTGACAAAGTCTCAAACTGAACGCAGTAGGGATTCAAGAAAATGCATTCACATGTAGGGAGTGGTTAACATTTAGAAAACAGAAAGTACTGATTAGAGGAGAAACCTCAAAATGGAGCGAGGTAACCAGTGGTGTACCACAGGGATCAGTATTAGGTCCTCTGCTATTTCCTAATCTACATTAATGATTTAGATTCTGGTATAGTAAGCAAACTTATTAAATTTGCAGGCGACACAAAAATAGGAGGTGGCAAACACTGTTGCAGCAGCAAGGTCATTCAAAATGATCTAGACAGCATTCATAACTGGGCAGGCACATGGCAAATGACATTTAATAAGAAAAGTGTCAAGTACTGCACGCAGGAAATAAAAATATGCATTATAAATATCATATGGGAGGATACTGAAATTGAAGAAGGAATATGAAAAAAGACCTAAAGGTTTATGTTGACTCAGAAATTTGTCATCTAGACAATGTGGGAAGCTATAAAAAAAAAGCCAACAAGATGCTCAGATATATTGTGAAAAGTGTTGAATTTAAATCGAAGGAAGTAATGTTAAAACTTTACAATGCATTAGTAAGACCTCATCTAGAATATTGTGTTCAGTTCTGGTCACCTCGTTACAAAAAGGATATTGCTACTCTAGAAAGAGTGTAAAGAAGAGCAACCAGAATTATTCCTGGTTTAAAGGCATGTCATATGCAGACAGGTTAAAAGAATTGAATTATTATTGTGTGTATTATTTATTTCTTAGATCGGCCTTATCCAGGCTTTTACAATCTAAACAAATACAAATACATTCAAGTGTTACAATACAAGTCATACAATAAGAGCAAGAAATACAATAATTTTTTCAAGTGTGACAAACCACAATTCAATAATACAGCGAATAATAGTGAAAGTTACATCAGGATATGATTAAATAGTGATAGTTACATCAGGATATGATTAAGTACAAAATACTACAGGTTAAACACTTGGCAGATTACAGTATTCTGAAGCATAGGATTAAATGTAGTAAAATGGGGGCAGATAAGAGCAAACTAAAAGCATATTTAAATGAAGGGTGATAGTGTCCCAGGATACAACAGAGGAGTTCTACAGGTGCTGTTTGAAGAGGTGAGTCTTAAGGAGGCGCGGGTGTGGTCAGGGACTGGGCAGTCCTGCACATCTGTAGGAAGGTCGTTCCACCACTGCGGAGCAGGGTGGAGAAGGAGCGGGCTGGGAGGCAGGGGAGCGTGGCGGAGGTAGAGCCAGTCTTCTAGTGCAGGCGGAGCGAGAGGTCAGTGGGGGTGTAGGGAGAGATGAGGGTCTGGAGGTAGCTGGGTGCAGTCTGGTCAAGGCATCTGTGGCTAGGTACAAGAGTCTTGAACTGGATGCGAGCGGTGTCGGGACAGTGGGTGGAAGTGGTGGAGTGGAAAGCGTGGTAAGCGAGGCAGAGAACACCAGGCGGGCAGCAGAGTTCTGGATGAGCTGGAGCGGACGGGGGCGGACGCCTTGGGAGGCCAGCCAGGAGGAGTTGCAGTAGTCTGGGCAGGAGAGTACCAGGGCCTGGACCAGGAGCTGGGTAGCATAGTTGGTGAGGAAGATTGATTCTTGATGTTGCTCAGGAAGAATCGGCACAGAGGCCAGAGTGGAGATGTGGGAATAAGAGGCAGGGGTCAGAGGTGACTCCAAGGTTCTTAGCGGAGGAAGAGGGGAGAGGTGGTAGATTCCAGAGGAACAGAGATAGAGATCAGAGGAGGGAGGGAGGAGGGAAAGAAAAGGAGGTCAGATTTAGAGAGGTTGAGTTTGAGGTGATACGAGTGCATCAGGAGGAAATAGCAGACAGACAGGTAGAGATACGGGAGGAGATGGTGGAGTCAGAGGTGGGGAAGGAGAGGAAAATCTGAGCATCATCAGCATAGAAATGGTATGAGAAACCATAGGATCGATGGGGGCCCAGGGAGGCGGGTGTAGAGAGAGAACAGGAGAGGACCCAAGACTGACCCTTGGGGACTCCAGTTAAGAGAGGGTGAGGTGGAGGTTGCTCCACGCCAGGTTACCTGGTAGGTGCGGTTGGAGAGGTAGGAGGAGAACCAGGCAGGAGCAGTGCCAAGATCCCCAGGTCAGCAAGAGAGATGATGGTAGAATAGAGTGATCAACAGTGTCAAAGGCAGCAGAGAGGTCGAGGAGAATTAGGACAGAGGAGGAGAGGCAGCTCGGGCACACTTAAGTGAGTTGGTGACAGGCAGGAGGGCGGTTCAGTGGAGTGAGCAGAGCGGAAGCCAGATTGAGAGAGGGTCAAGCAGAGAGTGGTTGGACAGGAAAGCAGAGAGCTGGCGGTGTACAGTCCGGCTCGAGGGTTTTGGAGAAGAAGGGCAGGAGGGAGACAGGGCCCGGTAGCTCTGGAGGAGGTGGGGTCGAGGGTTTTTGAGGAGGGGAGGATGAGGCTTTTTGAAGGCAGGGGAAAGATGCCAGAGCAGAGAGGTGTTGAGGAGTGAGGGATGAAGGGAGTAGAGCAGGAGCAGCAGCTGAAAGAGGTGAGTGGGGAGGGGTCAAGGCACACGGTGGGTCAGGACCCTGAGCAGGGAGGAGGAGGCCAGAGAGCAGAAGGTGGGAGAGGGTATGCAGTTAGTAGGGGATGTAGTGGGTGTAGGGGTTGACAGAGGGGTGCGTGAGGAGAGGTTAAAGAGTTTATGGATGGTCTGAGATTTTAGAAGAGTAAGAAGGAGGCAAAGTCGTCAGGGGAGAGAGGAGGAGGA
Organism: Huso huso; assembly: GCA_036884735.1. Classification (NCBI taxonomy): domain Eukaryota; kingdom Metazoa; phylum Chordata; class Actinopteri; order Acipenseriformes; family Acipenseridae; genus Huso; species Huso huso. Next base: position 10,016,030 of record CM072704.1, on the reverse strand, counting down.
GGAGGGAGGGGTTGTGGAGGGAGGAGAAGGTAGAGAATAGTTTACGGGTTGTTAGTGGAGGCTTGATTACAGATTGAAAATACATTTAGCAGAGGAGAGTAGAGGAGGAAGGAGGAGAGGAGGAGGCAGGAAGGTCTAGGGCAGCAGCCCCTTCCATCTTCAGCAGATCGTGATCCTTGGTCGAGCCGACACAGAGAGAGCCAGGACGGGGAAGGAGGCGAGCAGAATGGAGGTGAGGGGACGAGGAGCCGAGGAGGAGGAAGGAGTGGAGGCAGCAGATCCACGGAGAGCTGAAGGAGTGGAGGTGAGAGAGAGCAGTGGAGGCAAGGAGAGAGAATGGAGGAAAAGACAGGGAGACAGAGAAAAAGAGAGGAACAGTGACGGAGAGGTCTCAGGGGTGACAGAAAGCTGAGGGCAGCAGGCCCCGGGAGGAGGACGGCCAAGGACGGAGAGAGAGCCGGAAGGAAGGAGGAGGAATCCCAGCAGGAGTGGCTGGCTGGAGAAGCCCCAAAGGACAAATGTGAGTGGAGACCTGACCCAGAAAGGAGGCCCAGGGGGGTAGAATAAATGAGTAGACACAGGAGAGGTTGGACCAGAAGGAACACTGAGAGAGGTGGAGACTGGGGAATAGAAAAGAGGGAGGAGACTGAAACCACACAGTGGAGACGCTGGGTATGGAATGAGAGAGGACAGTAGGAAAATAGTGAATGGACAGTAGAAGGAATGGAAGGGGAGGAATGGAATGAATGAAATGAAGAAGATTTAATGGAATGAAGTTGGATAATAAATGAATGGATGGACTGAAATGTCTTGGGGTTTAAATAAGGAGGTTTGAAGAATAAACACAAATAATGGAGGAATAGAAGGAATGGAATTGATAAATAAAGAAGGAAAGAGACAGGACAATAATGGACTGAAGGTGGACAGAATGGAGCCCAGTAGTGGAAGGAAGGATAGGCATATAAGTAATGGAAGACATAATGGAATGGAATGAAGGAAGGACGGAAGATAACACAGTGAAAGAAATACGGAATGAATGACAGTGAATGGAAGGAATGAAATAATGGAATAGTGAAGAATGGAAGGAAATGGAATGGAATAAATGGGCAATGAACTATATAAACAAAATAGAGGAGAAGTATAACTGACTGAATAGGTATAACTTGATCATCTAATTTAGGTTAGTATAATTGGTCAATGGGTTTCATGTCAATAATAAAACATCACACAGCCACAAGACAAGGAGAAACAGTTCTCCCAAACTCTCATTTTAAAACAGTCTTTTATAGTTTTGTATGGTATCTCTGTCACTTTATATTGTCTGGCCTCATCCAAACAACATAAAGTGAGCAGTGAATAGCTTTTCATGCACACCCCTCCCTGTGTGTACTATGTATATTGTAACATTTTTGTCATTTAAAATGTATATAGTTTAGTAAAACCACAGTGTTTCATTGAAAATAATTATTTTGCTGTTACTGGACGGGTTAAAATTCTCCTCAATGCTAAACTCGAAAGCAGGATGTGACCGCCTCCAGACTCATTAATTTGTTACTGTGGGTAAGTAAACCCAGCACCCATGCTGGTTTATTCACAGGGGTTTTGTCTGTTTTGGCTAACTGCTTTTTTTTTTTGTTTAAATCTTTTATTTTACTTTATACCTAAATCGCACATCAGCTTTCATACCCCTGTGTAGGCTTGTGTTCCTTATTCCACACACTTACAAGCCATCCAATCCACATGAAAAAGTAAATTTTGAGCTGTGTGTGAGGTGTTCACATTTCCACTCAAGTTGGGGTTATCTTTTTACTGACACACGTATGAGAATGAGGTTACCGCCAGTCTGGAATCAACTCCATCCATTACAGCCACGACCCTGCTCCACAGTAGACAATGCATGCAGGGGTGAACGATGCCAGCATTGAGGGACTATTTCATTAGGTTCTTGTATTTAAAATTAAACTCTGCTTATTAATTCACTTACTTCCTGCTGAAACTGCTCATAGACTCCAAAGAGTTTATTTAGATGCTCACCCTTTCTCATGCTCTTTAAACCAATATCATCAGGAATACAGGGTTTTTCAGATTGTGCCATATCACACTTTTATCTGATTGTATCAAAATGCCTATTTTGTTTCTAGATGATAAGTGTCATGTGTATATCAATTATCACATAATAATCTGTCACACATACACCTAGAACATTGTATAATTGTGACTTGTATTAATATAACGTTGGGATATTGAATTGTCACGAGTTGATACTGAACAGTGATCCACTAGGGGCTGCAATGATCCTTTTCAATTGCACCTTGTTTGGTTTTGTTTGTTAATATTCAATTAACTTTTACATTTACAATTTGGCCCACTCAGGCAAACAAAGAAAGAAATCAACTTAAATGACTAATTCCAGGTTTATGAGTAATTTGAGATATACAGAAAAGTACATGTATTAGAACCCTTAATTGTTTCCTGTAGTTTGATTTGTTGTGCATAAGGAAATCAAACACTGAACTGAAAACTTTGGAAAATTGTCAATAGACAAATTATGATGTTGTCTTAATAGGCCACACATGCAATTAATTTAAAATAAAAGAGAAAGAAATTCACAGCCACAAATGGTAAAATGCACGCAGACTGCTATTTAAGATGCTGCCTAATTAAAGCACAAAGTGGTCTAACATTTTCACACATGAGTGCCTATTATTCTATATATCACTGAAATTGAAATTCTTCAATCTGAGGTTTCATGCAGTATATAAAGGATATAAATGGCGAATCTTGAGGTGTTCTAACACATTTGCACATGACTGTGTATAACTTGGTAGAAGAATAGTGTCTCTAGTAGGTCTTAATGCGTGTGCATCCTGATCCCTCATCATTGCTTCTGTATTCTATTAACATATCATGAAAACAGTGTCAATAACTCTTGTATTTTACACTGCGTCTCTACTTGTGCCCACCATGAGCTGCACCTCTAGAAGTTATAAGCCCTTTTAACATGCTAACAATTTAAATCCGCCCCTAATAACCTGTATGGAAAACTGTTTTATTTGGGACTCTGTTACTCACATGAGAGTTTGCTTCGACAGAGGTGGTTTAGTTTTTCGGCCATAAAATTGTATCTCACATTTGTATGGAACCAGAAGCGAGTGTATTTCTGGTCCCAGCTCATTCCTTCATCCTATTCAAGGGAAGTCAGGTTGGTCACTGCACATGCTCTTGGCCCAAGTGATCATAAAAACAAACCTTAAAATGATGATTATTTACATGAAACTGATGGTAACTTCACAAGTCAAGCTGGGCTTGTTTTATTGGGAAAGTGGTCAAAGCAGTTGGATTTGGTGTCAAAAATACCTTGCTTTACTAATTGGTCTCATGCTTGGAATAAAGAATTTGAAATTTCCCCAAAAGTTCTATGACAAAGCATCCAACGAGGGGAAGAAGTCGAATTGAAGTTGATGTGGTTACTAAAACAGCTAAAATTGATTGGTAGACGCCATATTCCTGTTTTGATTTCATATTTTGAATAGTTGAGAAGTAGAGGGAGATTTCATTTGTTTCCAAGAAGTTGGTCCAACTTGCTTTTGGGAAAGTGGGTCAAAATAGCTGATTTGTGTCAAAAGTTACATTGATGGTAAATAGAATGAATATAAGAATTATAAGAATGAGCAGAGAAAGTTTACAAACGAGAGGAGGCCTATTCAGCCCATCTGTTTCGTTTGTTTGTTATTAGTAGCTTCTATTGATCCCAGAATCTCATCAAGCAGCTTCTTTGAAGGATCCCAGGGTGTCAGCTTCAACAACATTACTGGGAGTTGGTTCCAGACCTCACAATTCTCTCTGTAAAAGTGCTCTCCTATTTCTGTTCTGAATGCCCCTTTATCTAATTTCCATTATGACCCCTGGTCCGTTTTTTCAAGTCAAAGATGTCCCTCCGGCTGACATTGTCTATACTTTTAGGATTTTAATGTTTAACCAGATCGCCAAAGGTGAAGTTCTCTTTTGGTCAAGACTGAATAGATTCAATTCTTAGCCTGGGTTCGTAATGACATGCTTTTAAAACCTGGGATAATTCTGGTTGCTCTTTGCACTCTTTCTAGAGCAGCAATATCCTTTTGTAACGAGTGTGACCAGAACTGAACACAATATTCTAGGTGAGGTCCTACTAATGCATTGTAGAGTTTTAACATTACTTCCCCCAATTTTAAATTCAACACCTCACAATATATCCCAGCATCTTGTTAGCCTTTTATAGCTTCCCACATTGTCTAGATGGAAGATACTTGAGTCAACATAAACCTTGTATTCTTTTCATAGTTCCCTTCTTCAATTTCACTCATTCCTATATAGATATTTATATGCACATTTTATTGCCCGCTGCAGTAATTTTACACTTTTCTCATTAAATTTCATTTGCTATGTCTGCCCATAATTCTGAATGCTGTTCAGGGATCATTTTGAATAACCTTTGCTGCTTTCAACAGTGCCTACACTCCTCCTATTTTCTTTGTGTCATCTCGTACCTTAACAAGTTTTATTTACCACTGGTAATTCCAAATCATTAATGTAGATTAGAATAAGAGGACCTAATACTGATCCCGTGGTACACCAATCAATGGTTACCTCGGCCCATTTTGAGGTTTCTCCCAATCAGTACTTTCTGTTTCAAATTGTTAACCACCTCAATCCATGTGCAGTACGTATTTCCCTGAATCCCTAACAAAGCTCAGCTTCGAGAATTTCACCTTGATATGGACTTGTCGTAAAAAGCTTCGGAAAATCTAAATAGACCATGTTCCATGTTTTGCAGCTATCCATTTTCACTGTTGCATCCTCAAAAAAGTCGTAAGTAGGTTAGTTATATGACTTCCCTTCCTAAAACCATGCTGGCTGTCTCCAGATATTATTGTTAACACATAAGTAATTTTCCCATTTTGGATTCTATTAGGTTTCCATAAGTTTCACATATAATACAGAAGTCAGGCTTACTGGTCTGTAGTTACCTGGTTCGAGCCGTCTCCCTTTGTGGATCGGTATTACGTTTGCAATTTTTCCAGTCTGTCGGTACAACCCTGTGTCAAGAGACTGTTGCATGATCTTGGTTGGCTTGCCTTGTAAATAACTTCTTATTTTGTGGAAGTCTGGGAGGTTTTTAAACAATGGGAGCTTTGAAGGTTGAAAAAGTCCCATTAAAGTAGAATGAAGATGGACCAAAAAGGAAAGCTTTAATAGTTTAAAAGTATAAACATATCAAAAGTTGCATACAAGCACTCATTCAGGACCGGTCTACATGTTTTGTTTGAAACTGGTGTTTCTGGCTAAATGTAGAGGAGCAGAGTGCCAGAAGAAGAAGATGAAGATTTAGTGGAGACTCTTGCTTCCGCAAGCCCCAATGGATGTTTTTCCTGGAACGACAGCGTAATGCTGCATTATTCCAATGATTTTAATACTATATTACTTCCATAGCAGATACAGTAATCCATTCAGCCATGCAATGATGGCGTGGTAAAAGTCCCCTGAGTTGTTACTTGTTTTAAATTCAACTCTTCCACCCATTCATTGGTTTCATTTATTTCCAAGGATATTTCATTCTTTTGTTTCACCAAAATTTGTTTGTTTCCAAAGAAAGT
>CM072704.1:9871743-10009897 GCA_036884735.1 Huso huso | reverse complement strand
ATTTCTGGAAATGCACTCTGTGATTTCAATGGGACTTACTACTCTAGTTTCAGAAGTGTCATCATCCTTAAGACTTGTTATTAAGGCAGTTAAACTCTGAGCTCCTCGTTGTGTGTCTCTGACATCTGTCTCAGGAAAACCTCAGATCAGGATCAGAGCAGTCAGCAGAGAGGATTGAGCTCAGCCGTGCAGCACACTGAGGAACTGCAATAGTATTGCACTGTCGTACTGAAGATCAGCTCGAATGCATTGTCTTAGAACTACTGTGAATATCTGTCAACCAAGTGCTGTAGTTTACAGAAATGAGCATTGACAGGGTATTTTCTAAGACTCAAAATGGATTATTCATTGATTGTTTGATTTAATTCATTTATTTAATAGATTGTTTGATTGCACAGTGTAACTTTTATGCAGGCCATTGAACAATGTATGTATTCATAAGCTATCCTTAGTCAATAAACTGCTTTATTCTACTAGTGTTGTTCTGTATTATTAATGATACACCTTCAACATGTATTTGAACTTTTAAAAGCATTGGGGGTTTGAGGTATCAAACAGTCATTATTATAGATATTAATGGTAATTAAATTATATGTTTCTATCCGCTGGAAGGGGCTTTGTTGTCTTAAGAACATAAGAAGACAAGAGTTTATAAACAAGAGGAAAAAAAGTTAGAAAAACTCTGTCAGAAATTGCCAGACTCTCTATACAGCTCCAAGAGATTTGCTAGCCAACACTTAGAATTACCATCTGTACCAGTACCAAAGTGTGAAACTTTCTTGCAAAAAAAAATGTAAAAAAATATATAAATACGTCTTATACACAATGAGATATAAGTCATCAAACCCAGTGAAAAGTGTTACTCCTTCTTCCTCTTCTGTTTCACTGTTTAATAGTGTGTAGCGACTTTTCAAACAGAAAAGCTAAATAACTGACATGTACCAATCCATGTGATCAACAAAATAAACCAGGGAATGCAAGCAGTTTGATATCCATACCATTTATATATAAACAATTGATTTATGTTTTAAAACAGCACATAGCACACACACACACATAAAATTACCATTGTTTGAACTTGCAACATGAGGTCTTTGAAGAGCCCAGGCCTTAGCCCGCTGTGCCACCGCGCCTTTGTAGAAAAAACAACAACCAATTATTAGAAACACCCTTAACACCAAAAATTTCTGTGTTAAGAAACATGAGAAATGAGGTTAATGCCAGTCAATCACAACTCCATCCATTACAGCCACGACCCCTGATCCATGCACAATGCATGCAGGGTGAACGATGCCAGCATTGAGTGGGCGCATTTCATTAGGTTCTGTATTTAAAATGAAATCCTGCTTATTAATTCACTTAGATTTCAAGTGAAACTGCTCATAGACCTTAAAGAGTTTATCTAGATGCTCACCCTTTTCATGCTTCTTAAACCAATGTCATCAGGAATAACAGGTGGTTTTTTCAGATTAAAGCAGACACACTAGGGGAGATCTGATTAAATGAAAATGCCTTATTTTGTTTCTGTATGATATGTCATGTGTATGCATCAATGGTCACACAATTCGTCACATACAATCTGTGAACATATTGCATAATTTGACTTGCATTAGCATAACGTTGGGGGTATTGAATTGTCAATATTGATACTGGAACAGTGCTATTATCCACTAGGGGCCGTACTATCCTTTTCAATTGCACCTGTCGGTTTGTTTGTTAATATTCAATTAACTTTTACATTTCTACAATTTGGCCCACTCAGGAAAATGAAAATACAGAAATTAACCTAGAATGCTTCAGTGCTTCATTCAGTTGTACTTTCCAACAGTGTGCACATGTATTAAGGCACCCCATTGCTTCTGTGGATTCCAGCAGTGTGCACATGTTAGAACACCCATTGCTTCTATTAGTTCAGCAATTGTGCACATGTATTTGTACCCATTGCTTCTGTGGGTACAGCAGTGTGCACATGTGTTTAGAACACCCGGCTGCTTCTGTAGTTCAGCAGTGTGCATGTATTACAAACACCGGCTAGCTTCTGTGATTCAGCAGTGTGCACGTGTTAGAACACCCCATGCTTCTGTAGTTCAGCAGTGCACATGTATTGGGCTGCCAGCTTCTATAGTTCAACAGTGTTTGCGTTAATATTAGAACACCCATTTAGCTACTGTAATTTTTGGTGTTGCATGTAAGTCAAACCACTGGAACTGAAAACTTTGGAAAATTGTCCAATGGAGAAATAGTGCGATGATGACTTTAATAGGCCACACATGCAATTAATTTAAAATAGAAGAGAAAAGGAACACAGCCACAAATGGGAAAATGCCGGGGCGTTGTTAAGATGCCTAATTAAAAGGCACAAAGTGGTCTAACATTTTCACACATGAGTGCCTATTGTTCCATGTCACTGGGTGAAATTCTCACCCAGAGGTTTCATGCAGGCAGGTATATAAAGGATATAAATGGCGAATCTTGAGGTGTTCTAATACATTTGCACCGCGACTGTATATAACTTGCAGAGGAATAGTACCAGTAGGTCTGGCTGCGTATCCTGATCCTAGCATTGCTTCATTATTCTATTAGCTGAACGAAAACAGTGTCAATAACTTGTATTTTTATGCGTCTTTACTTATGCCCACTAGGGAGCTGCACCTCTTAAGTTATAAGCCCTTTTTAACATGCTATACGCACACCAAATCTGCCCCATAAACGGTACTTAAACTGTTTTTATTCGACGTACTCACATGGTTTGCTCGACAGAGGTGGTTTTTAGTTTTTCTCGCTGCGAAATTATTCGACATTTGCATGGAAAACTGGCTTGATGTATTTCTGGTCCTAGCGCCATTCCTTATCCTATTCAAGTGAAGTCAAGCTGTCTACTGCACGTACTCTTACCCCAAGTGATCATTAAAACAAACCTGAAACAGTTATTACTTGAAACTAGATGGTAACTTTACAGAGTAAGTTGTGGGGCTGCTTTGTTGGGAAAGTGGTCCAAGTAGCTGATTTGTGTCAAAAGTCACCTTGTTTACTAATTGTCTCATGCTTGGAATGTGCTAGAATTGAAATTTCCCAAAGTTCTGTAATGATTAATTCAACAGAGGAGAAGCCGACTAGAGTTGATGTAGTTAAAACAGCTGTACCTCTTGATCGGTAGACGCCATTCCTGTTTGATTTCATATTTGGTAGCTGAAGTAGAGTTGTTGCTCTAACTTTTTGTCCCAACTTATTGGGAAATGTAGATCAAAATAGCAGTTGTTTATAAAAGTTAGAGACAATATAGTTGGTGCAATTCAAAACAGCTGCCTCAGAAGTTAGTAAAGTTATTTCTGTTTTGATTTCTAGATTTGAATAGCAGAAGTGATTTCTTTACTCTAACCTTTTGTCTTGCACTTGTTGGGAAAGTGGTCAAAGTAGCTGATTTGTCAAAAGTCACGCCGTTTACCGTAAATAGGATGTTTGGAGTCAGGGAGTTTTTAAACAATGGGAGCTTTAGAATGTTGAAAAAAGTCCCATTAAAGTGAATGAAGATGGACCAAAAAGGACAAAAAAGCTTAATAGTTTAAAAAAAGTATAAAATATATCAAAGTTGTATACAAGCACACTATTCAGACCAGTCTACATGTTTTAAAGTTTGAACGGTGTTTCTAGTTTAAACGTGTAAGAGGAGCAGAGTGCCACAGAAGAAGAAGATGGAAGATTTAAAGTGGAGACTCTTGCTTCTCAAGCCCCTCTAATGATGTTGCCTCTGAAACGACAGCGTAATGCTGCAATATTCCACGCATTTTAACATTTGCATTACCTATAGCAGATATTGTGTATCCACTAGCCATACAATGATGGCAAAAGTCCTTGAGTTGTTTACGTGTTTTAAATTCAACTCTTCTACCCATTCATTGGTTTTTATTTATTTCAAGTTATTTATTCTTTTTGTTTTACTAAAAAATTGGTTTGTTTCAAAGAAAAGTTTTTTTGTATTGCTGTTTTATTTAAGAAAATGTTTCACAAAATCTTTTCTAACAAGCCAAGAACTAAGTGGAAGAAAGTTGTTTTTTAGTAGTTATTTTATTTATGAAGATGTAAAATAATTGCTATTTTCATTTTTTTTATAACAAGTTTAGACCATTGATAATTAAAGTGGTGTAAACTTCATTTTCTCACAAGTTATCTGAGTGTGTATTGACGCTCCTTTAAAGTCACGATGCTCCATTTTAACAGGATTTTGTTTTCACTTGAGCCTCTGGGTCAGTTGGAGCTTGTGTATATCACACCTGGGCTCACTAATAACTACAGGTGCAGCAGCCTCGTCTTTTGCTGCCACCGTCTCTGTTTAATCATTGTAACGGGTGGTGATAGCTGGCAACAGCAACAGCAAAACGAGGAGATTTTCCATGCGGGGTCCATCGCAAAGAAACGAAGGTATTTTTACACACAGGTTTTTCTCACAGGTTTTAGCGTGTTTACTTGGTAGATTAGTGAGCGAGTAAGAAATTATCATGGAAATCACCTAGCGAATATATTTCACATGAGTAATCCGAAAACTTTGTGACGCATGCAAATTAGGGCTATGACGACATTAAACGTCACAGGGAACCCTCTTCTATTGGACGGAATCTGCATTGGTTAGAAAACTGTTCTTTTCCTCCTATGTCGCTGCTGTTTATGTAGCAATTTTACCGAGTAAATTATAAACTCACTCGATACACGGATGGAAAGGGCTATAGTGACACTACAGATAAGAGACTGGCTGTGGGGATTTAACCCTAAACAGTTCAAAGTAATATGTGTGTAGTGTACTGTAACCCGAGGACTCAGTTGAAATAGCTTGTATGGAAGGGGTACAGACTGATATAAATTAACAAGGAAATGTTAGTTACAGTAACAAGAACCACGAGGAAATGCAAAAATAATGACTGAAAAACACAGCAAACCTCATTCCTGTGCCTACAGACAACAAACCGAACAATAAAACAATCATATTAATACGAATTAATAATAATAAAAAAATGCAAATACAGTACATTGCAGGGGAAGACCACACAGTCATTGTGAAAATAAATAAATCGATTCTTCAACAAGCAACCCCTTTGTTTTGCCATTGCTGATCCACTCTGATGTCTTGGAGCAGCTGAAGCAGCATGCCTGTCCTTGCTGCTGTGCTCTCTAAAAAGCAAAGGGTTCTTCGAGGGTTCCTCAAAGAACCTTTAGGTTCTATTGCAAGTTTTTTTTTCTCAGTAAGGGTTCGTTTGGGGACCTCTGGTTGCTCTGTCTAATATAATATCGCAAAGGGTTCATTTTAGAACCCTTTATATCAATACATTGTAAATTGTGCTCTACAATATTGTTGTGCAAACCGCAATTTTTAATACACAATACATGATGAGAGAAAAAGTCTGTCATAAAAAGGTAAACACCATAAATGGTTATAATTTTGTACACGGTATTGAGAGGAAATCAAAGAGCAGATCATATTTTGCCAAATATTTAACTAGAATTTATAATAGTATATGTATGTATAACATATGCATTGTAGTTTATAGCTTCCATTTGTATCCATCTTGAACAGAACCTTTAATTGGATAAATATGGATAAAAAACCCATACGACGTTCAACACGATAATAAAACCTCAGGGCAAGATGCCCCTGCACAACACAATACAAAAATAAATAAATAAATAAATAAAATACATTATTAATTTACAATTCAAATTCGTTGCAAATTTGTTAAGGTGTTTTTTTTCCACACGATACGTTATTCTTTAAATCTTAATCGGGGCAGCAGTGTGAAGTGGTTGGGGCTCTGGACTCTTGACCGGAGGGTTTGGGGTTCAATCCCCAGTGGGGACACTGCTGTTGTACCCTTGAGCAAGGTACTTTACCTAGATTGCTCCAGTAAAACCCAACTGTATAAATGGGTAATTGTATGTAAAAATAATGTGATATCTGTATAATATGAAATAATGTATAATGTGATATCTTTAACGGTATAAGTCGCCCTGGATAAGGCGTCTGCTAAGAAATAAATAATAATAATTTGTAAAACGAAAATCACATTTAACAACACATGTATGAAACACACTAACTAACATGTTCTGCTTTTGTGTTTATTTATTATATCGCTGGCAAAGGCTGTTTGAAATGTTTTTAATACTGAATGTAGAAAAAGCGCGGTCCGGCGAGGAAATGCCCCAGCAACAGCGGGCGCCCTCTCGACCAATCAGCTGCCAGCGCAACCCGCAGCGCGAGGCAGGTGTTCAACGTTTCTTCACAGGACGGGAGATCTTTCTTCACGACGAGAAGCAGCTTTCTGAGAGGCGAGTAAAACCTTTTAATAACGCTAATTATCTTCATTTGTGTGAATCAATGAAAAATATAAAATAAAGACGCACAGACAGCTGAAGAACATCCACGAGTAAAAAAAAAAAAAAAAAAAGGTTATTTTGCTTTTGTTAATGATGCGGGTCAATAAGAGAATTTCTGAGGTAATTTTTTTTTTAATTAAATCTGATAACGATAATCAATTGGCCTGAACTGAGAGAGTAAAAATGAAAATATACTTATGATACTTCTGGGTAGTTTCCCCCCCGCCCCCCGAGGAGTCTAGCCGGTAAAAGAAAGTGTCAAGCTTCATTAATTAGTATTGTCACAATAAATTAACCGAGCCAGTAGGTAAGAATACTTTCTGACGTAAAATGTTTCATTAAGACTATTGTTTAACGACGATTTCTAGTATACATGAATATTAAGTATGGGGTAAATATAAGATTTGCTTCAATACTACGATTTCTCGGGCGATTCTGGTACAAAATTTGTAAAACACAAATTACTGTATCTTTTTCTCTTGACTAAATGAGACTTTTTAACGACGTTTTTTTTAAAACCATGGTGTTTAATAATTTGTCACTCATGCAAACTGAAAACAATTTTATTTTAGTACTACTGTAAAAAAAAAAAACAACGTTAAAAGGCAGTACTGAATAATACTTCCTGGTAATTGTGTGACAAAGCATTAAATATTGTAGTTTACGGTGTCAGTGGCACCTGCTCCATGTTCAGCACTATCATGCCTGTCCAATGCTGTTAGATCTGTCCTCATTTCTGGTAGACTGTTTGCAATTGTGCTGCTCCCATAGCTTTACAGAGCTGCAGGGATCACATATTGCATCACATGGCAGGGATGGAAATAAGACTCCTATTGCATAGCAGTTTCACCCATTCCAGGATCTTGATTAGCCACAGTGTATAGTGAACATACCAGGTGTCTTAAAGTGAAACCAGGAATGTATCAAACTGCTATGCAATGGGAGTCTTATTTCCATCCCTGCCCAACCTAATTTTCACTCTCTAATTCAGGCGATGCTAAATCCAATCAGGTAGACATGTCCTAATAAAATGGCCGGGCAGTGTATCTTAGAGAACAGCCCTTTTCAAATGCAATAAAAATAGCTTTGGACATGCTTTGACATAATTTACAAAGATTAAGAAAATCCAGGGGTACCCAGAGTCCCCTCTGTCTGTCTGTCCCCCTTTATAAGTCTTTCTACAGAGATCCAGGAAAGTACTGATTCAATTGGGATGAAACTTGGTAAGAACATTCGTTAGTGCAAGTTATTGGGCCTGCTTTTCCACTATTGTTAAATTTCCCATATAATACATATACTATGGAGGGTGCAATTTGACTGTGATTTGCCCACATATGTGCATAGAGTGGATGCATGTCATCTACTTGTTGGGGGATGAGTGTCACTGACATGCTTGTCTCTATAAAACATCCTCTCTTGTCATGGTGCTTGGTTTTTACAACACATACAGTAGCTTTTCCTGTATGCTGTGGTCACAGTTTATCACAGAGTAGAGTGGAGAGCTGTGATCACATTTACACGTATACGTTTGATCTTTTATAAGAAAGCAGACACTGCAAACTGTGTAGAGGAAACAGACATGCAGGTCGTGCTGCTGCTGCTGCTGCTGCAGTCAGATGCTTAAGTCCATACAGAGCCGAGCTCCACAGCTCCATTCACAGAGTCAGGTACTTCTATTATACAAGCACAGAGCACATTTATTATAGCAGTCAAATGCTTCAGTCCATACAGAGCCGAGCTCCACAGCTCCATTCACAGAGTCAGGTACTTCTATTATACAAGCACAGAGCACATTTATTATAGCAGTCAAATGCTTCAGTCCATACAGAGCCGAGCTCCACAGCTCCATTCACAGAGTCAGGTACTTTATTATACAAGCACAGAGCACATTTATTATAGCAGTCAAATGCTTCAGTCCATACAGAGCCGAGCTCCACAGCTCCATTCACAGAGTCAGGTACTTCTATTATACAAGCACAGAGCACATTTATTATAGCAGTCAAATGCTTCAGTCCATACAGAGCCGAGCTCCACAGCTCCATTCACAGAGTCAGGCACTTCTATTATACAAGCACAGAGCACATTTATTATAGCAGTCAAATGCTTCAGTCCATACAGAGCCGAGCCCACAGCCAAGGGTTTGAGTTTATCCTCATTTACAAAGCGCTGTTTCACCCAAGAGAATGTTTATAAACACTCTTCAAAAACAGTCTTAAAAACATTCTTAACAGTCCTTCATGTTTTGTGAAGAGGCCCATTGTGCTTGTTTTGTCAAGCTGGCCCCAAGGGATAAGCAAATACCCCATTGCACACACATACAGTACATAAGGTAATACCCCACACACACATACAGTACATAAGCAAGTACACCATTTGTTTCAAATGTAGGTTAGCAGATTACACTGTTCTCAAATGTAATCTGAAAGGCTAGAAGTAAATTCAAGGAGTTATTGTGTTCACTATGTAATGAATCTCCTATCGGCTTTAAAACACAGGGTGACACGATTATTAGTACTGTCTTTTAATGCAAACTACATAGAAATGTAAAACCACAATCCATACCACCCAATCCATGAAAATATAATCATATAATCTGTAAGGAGTCTAGGAGTCTATGATAAATTATTAAAGATCTGTCAACATTTGTTGTTACCATAGTACACTGCTGCAGTTGGCTTTTCAAAGAGGCAGAGCAGACTCCACCACTCAGCATGTGTGCCAATAATCGCGCCTTTTCAGAGTCTCCCCTTTTCAGAGTCTCCCTTTGCAGTGTAACGGGAGGCGTGGAGCTGCATTGAAGTATCCAGGAAGTCTGCTTCCCTCTCCCTCACTTACTGCAGGATTAACTCAACATGAGCGTTGCAGTGTTGCCAGATCAGAGGTGTTCCTCCAGATCTAGAGATTGTACGTTTCTGCTCAGGACAGTCTGCAGGTAAGAAATAGGCACAGGTTTTTAATTTTATAAGATTTTCTAAAGAGTTTATTTCTGTCTGAAATCAGTTTTTTTTGTTTAATTTATTCATGATGTGCAAATCCTTCCTTTACTAAGAAGGCAGCTAATGTTGGCAGCTGTGATCACTGATTTCTATAATATCTCTGCAGACTTTAGATTCACTTTGACTGCCTCAACACTGATTTCTATAGAATCTCTCCAGACTTTAGATTCACTTTGACTGCCTCAACACTGATTTCTATAGAATCTCTCCAAATTGTTCTAAATTAAATACAAATACAAAACAGAAAATAATTAATTGCATAAGTATTCACCCCCTTGAGTCAATATTTGGTAGAGGCACCTTTGGCAGCAATTACAGCCATGAGTCTATTTGGATAAGTCTCTACCAGCTTTGCACATCTGGACACTGCAATTTTTGCTCATTCTTCTTTGCAAAATTGCTCAAGTCCGTCAAGTTGGATGGGGACCTTGGTGAACAGCAATTTTCAACTCTTTCCACATATTCCCAATTGATTGAGGTCCGGGCTTTGACTGGGCCACCCAGGACATTGACCTTCAGCAGGTTTTCCTCCAGATTTCTCTGTACTTTGCTGCATCCATTTTGCCCTCTATCTTCACAAGCTTTCCAGGCGCTGACCTAAGAGAAGCATCCCATAGCAAGATGCTGCCGCCACCATGCTTCACGGTGGGGATGGTGTTCTCAGGATGACGTGTGGTGTTAGACTTGTGCCAAACATAGCGCTTAGCGTTGAGGCCAAAGCTTTATTTTGGTCTCATCAGACCATAGAATCTTCTTCCACTTTGTCTCAGAGTCTCCCACATGCCTTCTGGCAAACTCTAGCTGAGATTTGATGTGAGTTTCTTTCAACAATGACTTTCTTTTGCCACTCTCCCATAAAGGCCAGTTTTGTGAAGCACCCGGCTATTGTTGTCAGATGCACAGTGTCTCCCAGCTCAGCCGTGGAAGACTGTAACTCCTTTAGAGTTGCCATAGGCCTCTTGGTGGCCTCCCTGACTAGTGCCCTTCTCGCCCGGATACTCCGTTTCTGAGGACAGCCTGCTAGATGGAGCACCACCTTATGGATATACCCGACCACGCCACACCCTTTTAATATATAGGAGAGGGGGACTCCCAAAAGTACAGTTTAATATGAATAATCCCCCCACACAAGAACCCTTCAAATAAATGAAAGTACAGAGGTCGGTACAGTATAAAATCAAGATTTATTATAAAATGGGAAAAGCCCCAAATTTCATAGAGCACAGATAAAAAAATTTTAAAAAAAATCTGTTATAATAGGTAATAAATCAACAAATCAATGATACTTAGTCATAAAAGTACAAACAAATAATATGCAATTTAAAGGTTCCAGCAGATAGTATGTAATTGTGGAGATCGGTGAAGGCAGCCCACCACCAAAAGACAGGAGGGCTTATAGAGCCACCAAGTGAACAATCACAACAGATAAACAAAAAACGAATCAGTGAAACAAAATAACCAACACAAATAAAAAAAAGCAAAAAATAAACTTAAAACTACAAAATCATCAAAAGTGCATAATTAAATCAAGAACAACACAACACACACACAGAGTGCTCAACCAAATACCAAAAAAATCAAAAATAAAACACCCTGCAGTGACTCTATCGCTATCCCAGCAACAGGAAGTGCACCGCCTCCATAAAAATCCACAAAAGACTTAGTTTGGATATAAAGTATACGTGACACGCAAATGGTGAATCAGCTGTGCAATATTCTCAAATAACTATCAATTGGTTTGCAAGCGTTGCTAAAGTTATATAAAAAAATAACCCGTATTGACACTATCTAAGAAAAACAGTGGGGAGCGTTCTTTATCCTATGAAAAAAAGAACAAAAGTTAGCATCTCCCCAAAAGCACGCTGCTACATTTGTACAATAGAAATATTTATAAAATCACAATACCTCAGGCGGGCTGTAACCTACACGGTACATAAACCCACCCTACACGAACCTTTAAACAATCAATCACATTACCTCAGGCGAGTCTGGATTCAAACACCTTTATCATGGCCCGCCCTACAAATACCGGAACTAAAATTAAAGACGTGATTAAAAATAATTCAAAATAACAATGAATCACACTGGGTAAAACAGATAATGTAACTGGCCTACCTCCACTCACAAACAAACATCAGACAGACACCGGGAACCAGCTCAGGGGAAAGTGCGCTACTCTGAAATGACAACGCTGTGGCACTTTTTAAAGGTAAGCTATCGTTTGAATCTCCCAAACCACAGCACCTGTTGATGGTGCTGATCAACTACGCCCAATTAAGCATCTAAATCGGGTATTCTAGCAAATCAAGACCTATTGTTCACTGAATATAATAAAATCAGTAGCACCCACTACATAGACAGATTCACAGTTGTGCCATATTCTCCATTTCTTAATAATGGACTTTACTGTGTCCGGGGATCTTCAATGCCTTGAAATGTTCTTATATCCTACCCTGATTGGTGCTTTTTGAAGAACCTTATTCGGATTTGCTTTTGAATGTTCCTTCGTCTTCATGATGTAGTTTTTGTTAGGAAATGTACTAACCAACTGTGGGACCTCCCAGAGACGTGTGTATTTAACCTGAAATCATGTGAAACACCTTAATTGCACACAGGTGGACTCCATTCAGCTAATTATGTGACTTCTAAAGACAATTGGTTGCACCAGAGCTTATTTAGGTGTGTCATAGCAAAGGGGTGAATACTTATGCAATCAATTATTTTCTGTTTTATATTTGCAATTAATTTAGAACAATTTGTAGATTTTATTTTTCACTTTGACATTATGGACTTTTTTGTATTGATCAGTGGCAAAAACTCCTAATTAAATCCATTTTGATTCCATGTTGTAACTCAATAAAATGTGGAAAAGTCAAAGCGGGGTGAATACTTTTGAGAGTCACTGTATGTATATGTATTGTGAAAGATCGTACCCACTCGGGTTCGTTGCCCCTTTAAAAATAGACCCAACACGACAGAAATGGAGTTTTAAAGCGCGGTTGCGCTATTTTTAATAAACACAAAATAAACAAACAAAATCAAAACAAAACCTAACTCCGTTTTGGAGCCTCGACTATACACGAAAAGTCCCTGACTTACTTGCAGGACGGCTAAGCCGTTTACCTGCCCAACACACACAGAAAACCACACGGGCTTATCACCACACTTACTTTAACGGCTGCTCGGAAGCAGAGCACCTCATCTGCCTCCTTCTACTCAGCAGCCCCGAGTAAACTGACTATTCCTCTTAAATACCCTGCACCTGGTTCCAATTCTTAATTACTGCCCAGGTGCAGGGGATAATTAAATAATAAAACAATTAAACAATTAAATTAAACAAAAGCAAAACAATCAAACAAAAAGGTCCATTCTCTACAGGGGGCGGTTTTAACCCCCTCCCTGCTGTCTCACATTCCCGCTGCTGTTACAGTATATATATATATATATATATATATATATATATATATATATAGGTACTAAAAAAACTTTAATGTTGTTTTGCTGATGAGAGGTAACTTGTCAGTATTGTTTTCTAGATTGTTTTGTGCCAATGATTTTGCAATGTAGCCCTGGTGTGCCATTATATTAGGTTCATTTAGAGGTTTAAGAATTACAAGCACAGTGTGTTCCAATTAACTGCATATCTGATAATTGCATATTCCTGTTAACTTTTAAAAAGTGAAGCACATTTCTTATTAAATGCACATGCAGTAGATTCCTGTTAATTGCATATCCTTGTGCTTAGCAATTGTATTCATTTAACCACAATAAGCAATTATAAGAAACTTGTATGTACAATTGACATGTACATTCACAACTGTATGCAGTGGTTTTCAGAGATTTGGGGGTTGTTTGTTATAAACCCTCCAGTTGTGTTTTTCATTCCTTTTTTAATCATGTCCTTCATACAATTCATTCTTGACTGATAGCTTTACCTCTTTACAATGTGAACTCACAATGTTTTACCAAACCTATCTAGAATTGACGGTGCTTACTTGTGTGCATTAAGTATGGTTTGACTAGAATGTATTTTTCATTTAGTTTTTACCATACTGTGCTGTTGCAGTATATACTGCAGTACACTTCATAAAGGGCAGTGCAGACTCCTCCACTAAGTGTTTTTCTAAAGATGATTGACTGGCATGTTTGGTATCAAACCACCAGCTCAATCTCCCTTTTCAGAATCCCTCTTGGCAGTTTAACAGGGGGTGCAGGGGCTGCATTCCAGTATTCAGGCTCAATTTAAACCCTGCCTGCCTTCACTTCCTCTCACTAACCACAGTCACTTATTTCTTTCTCAGAAATGAATGTAGAGCTGACTGACCACAGAAAAGGAGAAGTTTGTTCTGTTTTTGCGATGACATCTGCAGTGAACAGCACTGTGAGGTACAGTTTCTATCTATATCACTATCACTTTTCCTACATCTTGTGAACCCTATTTCTACACTGAGCCTGAATCCATCACCTGCTTTCACCACTAAGCCACAAAACAGAATCTGGTAATGCTCCTAAAATAGTTTAGAAGTAACGTATCTTTTGCTGAATGGTTAGTTTTCTAAATTATTTCCAATTCAAGTTTTCTGTCATTAATATTTAATTTATGAACAGAACTTTCAACATTCAGTTTATTCATTTGGTCTGGTTTGTTCGTGTCTTGTTTGGTTTCAAAGTCAGTACTGGCATTTAATGTATTTGTCACCATTCCTTGACCATTCATGTGTAAGTAAAATTAAAAAGTGCTACCCAGATTTGTTTATTCATTGATGCAAGCAGATGATGGCTGCAGAAGTCAATGCTCAGTTCTTTTGATTATCAGTGATTTCATATGCTTGTGTAGCAGGTGTTCAATTTAAAAGTACTAATGTAGCCTGACTTCCCAGAGTGAAGACCCACTCACTAAATGCGGGGCAATTACCCACACGCACAGGTTGATTTATTTAGTGCTGGAAGGGGTGCGTGACAACACAAGACAGGAGAACAAGCAACCAGAACAACTGAGTTTTAAAAGGTTTATTTTGGGCAGTTCAATAAACACACAAAGCAACTAACATAATATTAAAACAATAAAATTATGTAGTCTAAAATCGGGAGCTTTGCATATTAAAATAAAATCAAAACACAAAAGATAAAATATACAAAGCACTATCACGAAGCCCACATAATAAAAGTCTGAAGCTTTGTATATGAAAAAAAATACAATAAAACAAAAACCCACCACTACAATACAGAATTGATTACACAAGAATACACAGATAAAAGGGATTACAAATCACTTATGTCCACATTTAAAACTGATGCGATCTCGACCATGTGGAGGATTTAGTGCAGCGAATAAGTTTAAAAAAAAGTCCAATCTCAGATGGAATCGCGGTTTCCACAAGAAGGAGATATGGAGGACTGGACGCATGACGCAGCCTAGAAATCCTGGTAGTTTCGTTGTTTCTTTTAAAATCAAGAGACCAGCAGCAGCAGCATCAGTACCTGTATCGCTTTCACATTAAAACAAGCCCAAAACAACACCAACCTTGAAATCAAGAGAGTAGCAGCATCAGCATCAGCATCAGCATCAGCATCAGTATTTGTGTATCGCTGCTGTTGTATTGACGAATCTGGCTTTTAAAGCCGTCCCAGATAATCAACAGGTGTTCATCATTAGCAAGCAGCTGGTTAATAATCGGGATGATTAGCGGTGACAAAAAGTGCAACTACACAAAAACTACACGAGAATAATCAAAAGCAAAACAAACAGTGCAATGAATAAAATAAATAACTTGTTCTCTACATAATAGAATAAATCAAAACATACACGTGCTCAAAAGAAAACGCGATCAAATAAATAAGTGTGCCAACAAGAATAAAGAAAACAACTATTACTAATAAAGTGCAGCTTTACACTTGTGTTCTTCTCATACCTGATGTTACGGCTGACAAAGATGGAGAGAGGGAAAATACATCTACTGCAGTGTGTGCAGCTCAGTTATTTCTAATAGTTTTAAGTATAGATATTAGACGAATGCCAATTTGTCTGTGCTGCACTTACTGGATTACAAATTAAGCTGCTTCTCAGAAAGAAGAAGAGGTTTTAGTGTAAAAATACAAATTCACACACTGAACTCATCTGCAGTATCCTGTGAAACGGCATATCTTTGTAACAGTAGCTGGTGACCAGTTAGCACTTTTGAGATAAAAAAAATAGCATCACTGGGAGGAACTGTGAAGCGCTGCCAGCGTTTAAGGTAATTAAGGTTTTCTATAAAGAGCATTTTGTGGCAGTGTCGTTTAGTTCCAGGCAGAATGCGGGCTGGGAAACTCTACATTGTGATGTGTAAGTACTGCGATCCAATACTTTGAACACAAATCCAGCAGCATGCCTCCCTGGTGAGGGATTGATGGCTTGAAAGAGTCTGGCTTGTCAGTTTCAGGTGGTTTTTAAAAGGGGATGTTGGAGCTGGCTCTGTACTGTACTGAATTAAAGCAGTTGTGTTTCATTAACAACAGTGATGAGCAAATGCTATACTATAGTGGTGAGCAATCACCATAAAATAGATCAGTTATTTGGTTTCCAACCATTTATAGGCTGAGAGACTATACTGAACTGTATTGAGGCACGTGAACTTATCATTATCCAGCTTGCTCTGTCTGCTAAAGAAGCTTCTTAAGTGATGTGTGTGTGTGTGTGTGTGTGTTATGAGGATGGTCAAAAAACTTTATGAAAGGATAATTTAATCTACTTTAACATTGTTTCATGAACATTCACCTTTAATGTAATTTTTACATAGCACTTGCTGCCACTGGTGGTCAAATGTTGTAACTGCAGTATTCTAGATGGGGCTTGTCATGTAATTAGGCACTGCTTTGAAGCAAAAGGCAAATATTCAGAGAGGAATAATTTCAAGGCATAAAAATAGTAGGAAAATAAACTACAATAATTGAACTGCTCCTTCCTGAAAGGAATTTGTTTCTTGACAGTTTTATACTGTTATAATTACTCCTCTTAGAAAATTGTCGTTTTCATGTAGATTAGGCGAGTAGAAGCACAAAAGCTCAGAGCTTTCTAAGGGTTATATTTGTTACAGGATTTTCAGAGTCTGATGACTGAGTAATAGATGTGAGAGGAATGAACTGCACTGTGTTGTAAATGTGTGGCAATGTGTTTCTCTGCATACCTGAACAGACAATATTCATAACCATCACATGTGGTCCAGCTCAAAATGTCCACGTGTTTTGTAAGGAAACACTTGAAGACTATAGTTACATTTATTCTAGCTTTGTTATCTAAAACAACATTTTGATCTTTTGCTACAATGCAAGATTAGGCTTATGCTCAAGGCAGAGCTCCAGAGGTGGCTGTGGTGTAATTCCCCACATATTAGAGTTTTGACCAATATATGTGTATGCATTCTATTTCATAAAAGACAAAATCTGATAGTTAATTTAAATTAACAGTGTAATTGTTTTTGTTTTTCATTTTAAACGCAGTAAATCTGCAGCATCTCATGCAACATTCGATCCGCTCAGTGTGTTATTATTTGTTTGGCCGGCCTAACGGTAATGAAAATGAATATCTTCTTAACTGGACCGAATAGCGCTGAAAGGTTCTGGAAAGCAGATATCTCTCTTCTCTCTCTCTCTCTCTCTCTCTCTCTCTCTCTCTCTCTCTCTCTCTTCTCTTCTCTCACTAATCACAACGTTAATTACTGCATGATATATATATATATATATATATATATATATATATATATATATATATATATATATATATAATGCATGTAATTTAATGTTGTGATCAGAGAGAGAGAGAGAGAGGAGAGAAGACATATCTGCTTTCCAGAACCTTTCAATTAAAAATATAATGTGGTATTTTGCTGTACTAATGTAACAAAGTATGGGTGATTACTTTATATAAATTATCATGTTATAACGAATGAAAGAATTGGCTTTCTGTGGTGATGTACTTTTTTTCTTTCAAATAGCATATATCTATAATCGTTTGTGCGATATATTTTAATTGCAAATATGTATCTTCCAGACTATTACAGTTTTGTTACAGGATACATTGGTTTATCTCTAATGTAATCACATATAGACTGCCCTGTTTTTCGTTTACGCCCCAAATTCTGGGTCGCTCTGTTTTTAGATAACGCCCCAAATTCTGGGTCTTTGCATTTTTTAATTCAGACCAGTTTTCTGGCATATTCTGCTCAGCTGACAGCCGAGTTTCTAAGTCATGAATGCACAGATTACCATAAACTGGATCATGAATTAATTTAAGAGTAACCCTTAGTACAAAGTTAATTATTTTTTACTCTCCCCGGAAAATTATTTTTTTATTAAGAAACAGAAATAAAAAATGTAAATGTTAAAAACGTATTTCTTTTTATTACAATGAAGAAACTACACACCACCATATATATATAATCATGCAGTAATTTAATGTTGTGATCAGAGAGAGAGAGAGAGAGAGGGAAGAAGTTATATCTGCTTTCCAGAACCTTTCAATTAAAAAATATAATGTGGTATTTTGCTGTACTAATGTAACAAAGTATGGGTGATTACTTTATATAAATTATCATGTTATGCACGAATGAAAGAATTGGCTTTCTGTGGTGATGTACTTTTTTCTTTCAAATAGCATATATCTATAATCGTTTGTGCGATATATTTTAATTGCAAATATGTATCTTCCAGACTATTGCAGTTTTGTTACAGGATACATTAGTTTATCTCTAATGTAATCACAGTTTTACATATAGACTGCCCCTGTTTTCGTTTACGTCCCAAATTCTGGGCCGCTTTGCATTTTTTAATTCAGACCAGTTTTCTGGCATATTCTGCTCAGCTGACAGCCGAGTTTCTAAGTCATGAATGCACAGTTTACCATAAACTGGATCATGAATTCATTTAAGAGTAACCCTTAGTACAAAGTTAATTATTTTTTACTCTCCCCGGAAAATTATTTTTTTATTAAGAAACAGAAATAAAATGTAAATGTTAAAAAACGTATTTCTTTATTACAATGAAGAAACTACACACCACCATGCAACCCCTGCACGCACACACCACCATGCAACCCCTGCACGCACACACCACCATGCAACCCCTGCACACACACACCACCATGCAACCCCTGCACGCACACACCACCATGCAACCCCTGCACGCACACACCACCATGCACACCACCATGCAACCCCACACACACACACCACCATGCAACCCTGCACGCACACACCACCATGCAACCCCTGCACGCACACACCACCATGCAACCCCTACACGCACACACCACCATGCAACCCCTGCACCCACACACCACCATGCAACCCTGCACGCACACACCACCATGCAACCCCTGCACGCACACACCACCATGCAACCCCTGCACACACACACCACCATGCAACCCCTGCACGCACACACCACCATGCAACCCTGCACGCACACACCACCATGCAACCCAGACGCACACACCACCATGCAACCCTGCACTACTCGTGTTCACTGCTGTGTGAGGCCCTACCCTGGTGGTTTTCATTGAGGCTTCTACACTAGAGGTTGATTCAATGGTGTCAGATTCCCAGCCTCTTCCTTTTTATAAAGCGTGGTTAATGCGAGCTGTCAGCAGCAGGGAGAATGCGCATTGCTGGAGGGTTAGCTAGAAATGGCTGTGGGTCCAGAGCCAGGACAGCCATACTTTGTTACTGGAACTGACCTGAAAATCAATCATTTAATACTGTACTAACAATCTTTTCTGTGCAATGCTTGCTACATGTTTGTTCTGCCCTTTCAGAGGCCCCCAGTAAGTGCTAAACTGACTTCTGTAAAATAATGCAACCCAAAACAACATATCAATATAAAATATCAATTATAATAATATTAGGTTGTGTTGTCTCTGATCTCCATAGGCAAAAGTGAAAAAAATATATATATATAGTGCCTATAGAACTTTTTTTACATTTTGTTGTGTCAGTGCCTCAGAGTTTCATGCATTTAAATGAGGATTTTTCCACTTATCTACACACCATACCCATACTGTTAAGGGAAAAATGTTTTATTGAGAAAAAAATTATATATTGAAAATACAAAACTGAAAGATCATAATTGGATAAGTCTCCACCCCTGAGTTAATACTTGGTGGAAGCAGCTTTGGCAGCAATTACAGCTGTGAGTCTGTTGGGATAGATCT
Organism: Huso huso; assembly: GCA_036884735.1. Classification (NCBI taxonomy): domain Eukaryota; kingdom Metazoa; phylum Chordata; class Actinopteri; order Acipenseriformes; family Acipenseridae; genus Huso; species Huso huso. Next base: position 9,990,352 of record CM072704.1, on the reverse strand, counting down.
CTACCAACTTTGCACATCTAGATTTGGCAATATTTGACCATTCTTCTTTAAAACTGTTCAAGCTCTGTCAAGTTCCTTGGGGAGCGAGTGTTTCAGTGCTGTACAGATGTAAATTGTGTTTGAATTGAAAGTGATGGTCGAGAAGTCAAATGGGTTAAAGTTCAAGCATATTTTCCTCTAGAGGAACTATCACTTTGTCGTTACTACTGTGGTATTATTTTTTTGGCTCAGGATGCAAAGATTGCCTTCAACTGTGTATTATATATATATATATATATATATATATATATATATATATATATATATATATATATATATATATATATATTATTATTATTTGTTTATTTAGCAGACGCCTTTTATCCAAGGTGACTTACAGAGACCAGGGGTGTGTGAACTATGCATCAGCTGCAGAGTCACTTACAACCACGCCTCACCCGACAGACGGAGCACAAGGAGGTTAAGTGACTTGCTCAGGGTCACACAATGAGTCAGTGGCTGAGGTGGGATTTGAACCGGGGACCTCCTGGTTACAAGCCCCTTTCTTTAACCACTGGACCACACAGCCTCCTGTATATACATATACAGTATAAATTCTAATTTTGAAAGCAACATTCCTGCAGTGAAGTCTGAGAATATCTGTAGGTTGGATGTGGAGAACTTGGAGCTTGGGAATCTTGTGGCAGACTTCCTGGTTTGTGCTCACAGCCCAATAGATTGTATGGATTGTATGATAATAACTATGTGGACTGCATTATGCTCAATTCATTGTTTCAGACACTGGAACCTATTGTAGAGCCACTGTTTGTTGAGAGCTGTGTCACTACAGATTCCTGGGTGCAATGCACTTCAATTGAGAGACACACTTTCTGGCATGTCCATGTCACACAGGTCAGTTTCACTTTCAGTTAGTCGTTCTGGCAGTGTGACTGCCCCTGTAGCTGGTTAAGTGGATTTAGTCAAACTCTTTGGACCTTCATAAAGAGATACAATTCCAGGGTTTTCTGCTGAAGTGACAAATGACTGCTACAGCAGCAAGAAAAGTATAGGTGGAGAATGTTCTTGATAGTTTGTGACATTTAGTTGAGTTTATTATTTTCTTTAATTTGACTCACTGAGTGAAAGACAGTCCTGTCAAGTCAATGCCTCCTTGTGTCTTTCAGTGCTGACCACAGTGGCCTGCTTTGGACAGGAAACAGGTAAGAGAAAAGTACACTCAAGTGTGAACACATCTCTGGTCTACAGTTTGTTTTAAACTGGTCTACAGGAGGAGTATGTGTGTGTGTGTGTATTTATATTCTGCATATTATAATATTTAAAAAAAAGTGATGAACCAGGGTTAGTTGGGGTTATGTTTAATCACAGTTACATTGTATCACACAAATGTAAACCAGGATTAGTAAATCTTGGATTAAGCAGATAATCCTAGATTTCTGATTTGCAATCAAACACTATTTGAATTCACCGTATTTAGCAAATGTAAAAGCATATATAAACAAAACAAAAAAGAAACATTCAAGCATAAGACAACATTACATTATATTAATTAATTATTATATACTATTTTCTGCTCAGATTATGTTTTAAATGAATTATCAAAAGAGACAACATATGCAGCCTGAGGCTTTCCGACAACCCTTAACCAGGTTCTCGTTATGCGACCGGGCTGTCCTGCATTCATTACCAACATCAAGTAACTGCAAAATAGCTTTGTTATTACTTTACTAAAACTTTAAAAATATTTATGGTAAAGGAAGTGTTTATAGACTACCTGAAGTGGCAAATTCCAATATATTTATTATTATTGTTGTTGATTACGATATTTCAGGCAAAAAAAAACTACAAAGTTACAGAAAGTGTTAATTTATTGGAGACGATACATGTGGAATAAGCATTAATTTAAGACCACTAAAGTTTGTTTGTTATCGACACCTGTACATGCAGGGGTTAATTTGTAAACAGAAAAGGTACAGATTCTTGTAATTAAGGAAGAGGGATAGGATTTCTTCTGCCATATTCCACTGCCCTTGATTTACAGTAGATTCCATATATGCGCTTCAAGTTCTCATCTGCTTGTGGGTTTCATGCCTTATTGTTGGTGTTGGTAGCTGCATGCTCACCTTTGCCCAGCCCTGTTTTCATATAATCTTCAGGTTTGAACAATACCAGCGTTGGGCTGACTAATCTGATGAACAGGAGCGACAAGCACTAGTGTTTTGGTGTTTCACCGTTTGGGTTGTGAAAACAAACTAGTAATTTTCTTACCCATTAAGATCACATCCTGAAATATATCGTTAGAAAACACTTTGCTATTCAATTCATGGAATAGGAAGCCTTTTTTTTGTACATGTTATGTACACAAGTTCTTTTTTGCAACATAAAATAACTTTTTTTTACTCAAACGGTTTATTGCAAACTGTATAATCCTCACCTGTCAGACAGAAATGTACAGGATCCGCTGCGATCGGCACAAATGCTGTATGCCGCATAATATTTTGTATTGTTTTAAAAAATGCTTACATTTGTAATTGTACAACATGATATATAAACATGATACATAACCTTCGTCTCTATTCAGGCGCGTCATTTGCTAAATGGGGAGGCCGGGAGGGAGGGAGGGAGGGGGGTGGGGTAGGGTGGGGCAGGGCAAGGCGGGGGGTGGAGCAGTTGCACAAGAAGTGCTTACTCAGTGTTAGTGTTGCTGCTTGGTGTTTGATTTTGGTTTATTTACAATCATGCAAAAGTTTTTTTTATTAACTTCAATTTAAACAAATCAAAGACAAATGCGACAGCCTACTGTGGTCCCTACTACTAATGTAGGTCTCTGTTTAACACAGTTATTCTCACAGATACTATTACATCGATCTCAATGCAGACCACACACTTCTGACTGTCAACATATGAGGACTGCCCAGTTATTTTTATTGGAACCCTGATTATGGTGTAGCAAACCTGCCTTTAGGGTCAAATGGATTGCAGTAACGTAATTGGCTGCCACCACCTTTATTTAACCGAGAAGAGTTTTGGCCTTCCCTGTCAACTGAATGTGTAGACAGGCTTGGCAAAGGCAACAAATCCGGTGCCAAGATATTACGGTCTTGTAATCCTGCAAAAGAAGAACTGGCACATGGATTAGTAACCCCTCCCCATTGATCCGATTGCCCACCCAATCCAGAAGCTGGTGAGGGTCTCAGTCCAGATCTGTCTCCCCTTTGCACTGTTCCTGTAACAAGTGGGTCTGGATTTGAGTTACTACAGCCCTCACTTAGGGCCAATGCATGCTACAAGGGTCCAATGTGGGGAAGCTATAAAAAAGGCTAACAAGATGCTTGGATATATTGTGAGAAGTGTTGAATTTAAATCAAGGGAAGTAATGTTAAAACTCTACAATGCATTAGTAAGACCTCACCTAGAATATTGTGTTCAGTTCTGGTCACCTCGTTACAAAAAGGATATTGCTGCTCTAGAAAGAGTGCAAAGAAGAGCAACCAGAATTATCCCAGGTTTAAAAGGCATGTCGTATGCAGACAGGCTAAAAGAATTGAATCTATTCAGTCTTGAACAAAGAAGACTACGCGGGCGATCTGATTCAAACATTCAAAATCCTAAAAGGTATAGACAATGTCAACCCGGGGACTTCTTTGACTTGAAAAAAAAAAAAAGGACCAGGGGTCATAAATGGAGATTAGATAAGGGGCATTCAGAACAGAAAATAGGAGGCACTTTTACACAGAGAATTGTGAGGGTCTGGAACCAACTCCCCAGTAATGTTGTTGAAGACTGACCCTGGGATCCTTCAAGAAGCTGCTTGATGAGATTCTGGGATCAATAAGTTACTAACAACCAAACGAGCAAGATGGGCTGAATGGCCTCCTCTCGTTTGTAAACTTTCTTATGTTCTTATGTTCTTAATTCTGAAGTATGTCCTCCTGATGTTCCTGCAACATAGTCACTTGTACAAGGTTTTAGTTTGTTATAATGCAATACAGAAATCTTCTCATCACCCATTTGTACTCTGTAAAGGACATCAGATACTTTCTCCAAAATGTTATAAGGTCCCTTGAAACGCTTCTAAAATTTGGAGGATTTTCCTTTCTTCCGAGCAGTATCCCTCACCAAGGGCGTAGGTTTGGTTTGAACATTGGTGGGGACACAATAGGGGGGGGGGGTGGAGTCGCTAGGGGGGGTTCAGGGCGTGCCCCTGGGAAGACATTTTTAGGGGACAGCTGTTAAATGGTCACTTCTGGTGGCTTGAAATGAATGAATCGAGGATAATCTGATTGACATGAAGTTGGCTGGTATACACTTAAAACACTATGATAAAGTGGCCTCCTGGAAGCTGGTTTGACATCCCTGCTATAGAACTATTAATAACCTGAATTATAACCCAGCCCAGCCTTACTGTAAGCTACTATTACCCCTGCCACTACAAGCATGAGCACATGCACGCTCACGTGCTCTGCCTGCCTCTCCTGTGTCTGTGCTGCTGCTCGTACCTGGGTGCATTGCTTCATTCACCTGATAAAATAATAAATTGATGTATGTCATATAGAGAGAAAATATATGGCTATGCTAACTTTATTTGCTGAGTATTACTATACAGCATTAGCCTACTATCATATCACAATGTGCCTCAAACAATAATATATCTCAAAACTGAGTCTAACACTTTCACTGTTATAATCACTAAGCCATTACAGACCTCACCCTGCGACCCTGTTGCTCCACCTGCCTCTGTACTGCTTTTACCAGGTTGCACTGCTTCATTCACCTGATAAAATGATAAATTGATGCATGCTGTTTAGAGAGAAAGTATGACTCTGCTAACTTCATTAGTAAATTATTTGTTCATTTGCTATGAGAATCATTATCAATTGTGTTTATTATTTTAACAACATCTTCCTACTTACACTTTGACTTTTGTAAAAAAAACTTCCTTATGTCCATCTTTTTTATTTTTGGTTGCCATTATGCTTTAGTCACCTAAAGCCAAATTGAAGTGATTAGCTAACATTAGTTGGTTGACGATATCAAAACATGCTCACGCACACTCACACTCTCTCTCTCTCTCTCTCTCTCACACACACACACACACACACATAATGATTAGCTGTGAAACAAGCTAGCTAGCCACCAAGGATGTGGGGTTAGCAGCTAGCAATGGTCGCTAACGTAATAAACCTACTTACCCACCCATTAGGTAGGTAGGTAGGTTTATTCTCTCAAACTATATTGCTGTCGAGCTGACAATACCTTCAGCCGCGGTACCTGGCTTTCATTCAGTCAGTGGCTCACACTCATATCAGACTGACCGGCAAGCGGCAGCTTCAGATGAGCGTCTTTCCAGAGTCCAGCCTAAGCCAGCGGGTCTCAACCTTTTTTAACTCATGCCCCACTGAAATTTATTTTTATATCTTCCCCCTCCCCCCCGTTTAATTTGACTTTTTAATATATATTTTTTTATGACTGCCTATATAATATAGAGCATTTATTTAGCCGCCTGGATAGTCACACTGTCCATTCAATCAAATATATGTTCGTGTTCGCTTTTACACACACGATACAAAAAATATCAAGCAAGGAGTAAGTTAGTTACAAAGGGAGGAAGGAGGAGGATTGAAATAATGTGACAACGCATTAACCAACAAACACAAAATAAATATCGAATTTAACTGATTATATTTGTTCTTATTTTTTAAAATAAATGTGAAAAATGTGGCACAACATACACCGCTTAAGATTGACTAGAATGTTCTTTTTAAACTCGGAGAATCACCTTTCACCCCGAGTCCTTTTGCACTCTTCACTCAATGAAAACAGAACACTCTGCTTGGTCCCTGACGCCAGCCACAAGACTAAGTCCGTGTTACAGTGATGCATTATGGAATTTGTAGTTTTTGTCTGCTGATTACACCCCAAAACCCCACCAAACACCTACAAATCCCAGGGTGCCATTCTTTTAAAGCTATCTCTTTTTTCTCTTTAATAACTCGCTGCACTCAAAGGGCTTAAATCGGGAGTATCGCTTTGTCACGTCACTGTTATTATTACTAGTACGTTATTATTCAAACATTCACCGCCCGGTTGAGAACCCTAAGGCCTAAGCCAATCAAATTAGCGTTTTTTTTTTTTTTTGGAGGAGGAGGAGCAACGAGGGGATCTTGAGAGAGTTAACCTTTGTGGAGCGGATAAAATAACATGACAAAAGACGTTTCAGATTTATCAAAATTATTGGTAGGGACAATTCAACGGTCCTTGACATTGGTAGGGACATGTCCCACCGTCCCTAAGCTAACCCACGCCGGTGTCCCTCACCCATTCTCTCTCTCCTTCTCTATAGTCTTGGGGACTGGCCTTTAAGTCATAAAATCTCTTTTGTCTACATGTAGCTGCATTCTGATGTCTTTTGACAGCTTCATGTACAGTTCTTAAAATTTCTGACAAATCTGAGACATACTCATGAGCAAACAGGTTTTACATCCATTAACACATCAATCGGGAGTGTAATTTCCCGACCAAACATTACCTCATAAGGTGTAAACTGAACACTGCTACGATATGCCATAATTACATAGGGTAACAAGGCAACCCAATGTATTTGATTTTCATTTACAAATGAGGCAAGCATAGTGGTCAAAGTTCTATTAAATCTCTCCACCAAACCATCTGACTGTGGATGGTATGGGGAGGTTTGAGTCTTATTCACCTCCAGATCTCCTTAAGTAACAGCGAATCAAAATTCCTTCCTTGATTGGTATGGATTGTTCTAGGCGTCCCAAACCGCAGATAAACTGTTTGACCATGATCCTAGCCGCAGTAATATCTTCCTGGTTAGGGAGGGGAAGGCCCAGAGTGAACACAGCCCCCAGTGAAGGGGCTCCAGAGGAACACAGCCCCAGTGAAGGGGCTCCAGAGGAACACAGCCCCCAGTGAAGGGGCTCCAGAGTGAACACAGCCCCAGTGAAGGGGCTCCTGAGTGAACACAGCCCCAGTGAAGGGGCTCCATAGTGAACACAGCCCCAGTGAAGGGCTCCAGAGTGAACACAGCCCCCAGTGAAGGGGCTCCAGAGGAACACAGCCCCAGTGAAGGGGCTCCCAGTGAACACAGCCCCAGTGAAGGGGCTCCAGAGTGAACACAGCCCCCAGTGAAGGGGCTCTGAGTGAACACAGCCCCAGTGAAGGGGCTCCAGAGTGAACACAGCCCCAGTGAAGGGGCTCCAGAGTGAACACAGCCCCCAGTGAAGGGGCTCCAGAGTGAACACAGCCCCCAGTGAAGGGGCTCCAGAGTGAACACAGCCCCCAGTGAAGGGGCTCCCGAGTGAACACATTTCTGGTCTTGGAAAAATAATCAAGAATTACCAAGACATACCGATTCCCATTACCAGTCACAGGGAGGGGACCCAGGATATCCTTAGCTATACGCTCCATAGGTCGAGACGCAGCAGAAGAAACCATAGGGGCCCGAGTTTGTGGACCCACAATTTTATGTGAGGCACAAATATTACAGTCACGACAAAACACCTTAGCATCTTTTGACCACCCCGGCCAATAAAACCTCTCCTTTATCTTCTTCTGTAACATTTCTGACCCCAAATGGCCCCCGTTATCCTAGAATGAAGCATATCCAAAACAAAGTGACTAATGTCCTGGGCAAACCACCTGTATTCCCCCGACAATTTAGAATGGTTTCCCGAGACCTTATCAAGAGCCCACCCTTACCTCCAGCTTCTGCCCACACCCTGGAACTTGCTTGTGTTGGGTGACTCTGCCGGCACTTCTGATCCAGCCCCTTTCCATTGGCACAGCTGCTGGATATCTACATCCTCACTAAGAACAACCCTCAGCACATAAGACTCATTCAAATATAGTAAGGGAAGCCACCCAGAAAGCAGCAGGTCCGAGCTTTCAAGTCCACCACAGCTCCATATTGGGCCAGAAGTCCATCCCCAATAGGGTGGTGTAACAGGGGAGATCTGGACTGACTATCTGGCAAATGTGTGGTACTGCAGGTAGAGGGCAGCAATCTCATAGGGATCCGCCTGTCAGTCATGGCGATGACACAGAGAGGTGGGGGAAGAGGGTGTGTGGTTTTCCTTCTCTGAGTGGCTGAGAGGCGGGCCTTGGGAGATTGCTTGGCCCATAAGTACTGTGCTTGGTTGTGTATTTGGGTGGCCATTATGGGGGAATACACAGTGACACTGACAGAAGACGCCAGTTTAAAAACAACCTGCCTAAAAATAATTTCAAGAAAAATAGAAGAAATAAAAGAAGAAATAATTACGTACCGAGGTGCCGCTTTTTAGCTGTAATGGTAAAAATAAATCAGTGCGCCTGAGCTGACGTTAAATAAAGTTCTGTCTCCTGTGTGTCAGTGACTGCCCACCACCCTTCCACACGTGGTGTCAGAGTGATTCACTGGCACTGCCCACAAAGCAGTGCAAACCTGGGAGCAGAATGGATCCCCAGCACCACCACCTTAATGGATCTCCTGCGTGAAACACTTACTGCGGTGGTGCAGGGAGTGCAAGAACTGCAGGGCCAGACTCATAGCTACAGCAGCCCACGAAAATGACGGCAGAGGATCGGCCAGAAGCATACCTGGAGGTATTTGAGGTGATGGCGATCTCTGCCAGGTGGGCCCGAGAGCAGTGGGCTAGCTACCTCCTGCCACAGCTGAAGGGGAGGACCCTGGATCCGGTGGCAATGATGGAGTACCCCACGCTGAAAGCTGCCACCCTCAACTGCATGTGTGCGACTCCTGAGGGCTACCGCTGCAAATTCAGGGAGGAGAGTTTCTCGGTGAAGGAACACCCCAGGGCCATCGCGCACTGTTGCAGGATTATGCCCGGGGATGGTTGAACCCGGGAGCTACCACCACTGCCAGGCTGGTGGAGGTTGTTGTAATTGAGCGGTTCCTGCAGTGTGTGCTGCAGTGTTGGACCGGGGTCTCCCGTGGCCACACTACCGTCGAGCCCCTTTGATGGCTCCTGTGTCTCAACCTCCTGCTGAAGCTTCCTGGCGAGAAACCAGTTCACTGATGTGTGGAACAAGCTGGGAGGCAAGCCACATCGACCGGGATTGCCCCGCTATGGGATGTGACCTCATCCGACCAGGTAAGACTGTTCCATTCCATCAGTCACTCCAGCAGACGGGTTTTGTGATTCCTGTGTCAGTGGATGATACACAAACCCAGGCTCTCTTAGATTCAGGGTGTAGTCAGTCCCTGATACAAGAGAGCTTAATCTCACCGGGGCATAAACAAATAACAGGACAGGTGCATATAAAATGTGTGGCAGTAGCCACACACAGTGTTGCAGGAAATGCATCACCTGCTTATTCATAATTCTGAATAGCAGAGCCTGGCCAGGCAATGTCTTTTCTTTTTTATTATTAGCTCCTTTTTTTGTTTGCCTTATATAGTTATTCCTGTCTCTTATTTTTAGAGATTTTCAGGGCATCTATATGTTTCTATTCAATTGGTTTGTTTTATCTGTGTTTTTTTCATTACCCTTTTAGTGGGGGTTTTACGGTAATGGTGAGTGCTTGCTCCTTTTTTCCCTCCACTAGTCACCTGATGGGGGAAGGCCTTGAGTTCCTGTTTCCTGTTTTAGCGGGGGTAGGAGAAGGAAGGAGATTGGGGGCGTGGTTGTTGCTCACCTTTGTTTGTTAGGATCTTTTGTTGTATTACTGTACTTTTTTGTTTTTTCATTATTTTGCAAAATATAGTTTTTGTTTTTCTCTTTTCAACTATCCTAACAGCGCAGGCTGCATTTTCTTGACCACCAGTTTTTTTCCTGCATTCCTTTTTTGTTTGGGGTTCTGTTTGTTTTTGCCAGTTTTTTTGTTCAAAGGATTTACATCAACTGCATTGCAGATTCACAGAACCAGCACCGGATCAAGAGCAGCCAGGGTGAGATCTTCTTCAATTATTTCTCTATTGGATTACAGTTTTTTTTTCTGAATGGCCATTCATGTGTTTTATCTTTGGGATGTTTGCATAGGATTTTTTCTGGGACATTGTTTGTTTTTTTGGTGATTTTATATATTGCCTTTATTGTTTTGTTTGTTCGTGGCTGTTACTGTGCTTTCTTATTTTTTACTACTAGTGATATTCATTGCCTTCCAAAAGTTTGCTATTGGATGTTGTTCAGACAACTTGTGTCCATTTCCTCAGCAGCAATAAATGTATTTTTGGTAGCCTCTGTTTGGCCTCTTTACATAATTATTTTCGCTGTGGCAATTGACTGCTATTATTAGTCAACTTTGTTACAGAATTGGTGGCCCGTACGGGGACTCAAAGAGGGGTTTATCTAAGAGTTTGTTGAAGGATAGGTCACTTTTGTTTTATTCATATTCACTGGTGTTAATGAGCTTAGGTTTTAAACATGTCTCTTACCCTGTCTACTCCTGCTAGAGAGCTAGGGCCTGGTGGTGAACTATTTGATATATCACCTATTGAACATGTGACTAGGTGAAAACCCAGAGAAGCAATGGAGGAATTAACTACTTTATTCAGTGAACTTTATGTTAGTGAGCCAGAGGAGCCTAACGTCGTTGACATTGAAGAACCAGTTTTGGCTGTTGATCGGCAAGTGTCTGAGGAATGGGCTAACACTGTGGAGGAGATAACAGAGCAGATTAGGAGCTTGGGGGAAGAGTTTAAGATGGCACAAGATAGCAGCATTAATAGAGAGGAGTCACTGCGGCAGTATATTGATACTTGGTTTCAGAGAATTGAAAATTATGTAGATAGCGTTGTCCTTCAGCTGGACAAGGCAGTGGTTGACTGCCTTCATAGGCGAGACAAACAGTGGGCCAATACACTGGAGAAACTAGAGAAGAAAATAAACACCTCCAAAGTTACTCTAACAACACCTCGTTCTCAACGGTACGGCTCTGAGCCCTCTAGATTGGTGCTGGAAAATTTGGATGTCCTCAAAAATCAAGTGTTCACTCTAAGTCCAAACTCCTATAAAATTAACTTTCCAGAGTCTGAGGGGAGAAGGAAGACATGGATGCTGTGGGATACATAGATCTCTATGAGGAGTTTTAGCATTGAAACCACTGGCTGATAATGAAATAATGGCCACATTATCATCAGTTTTAAAGGGTTCTGCTAAGAGCTGGTGGATGGTGGAGCGGCAGGAATTTGTACTTGGCTGGATTTTAAAAGTGCTTTCCTAAAGGCTTTTCTCCCAGTGGATTTCCTAACTACGGTGGAAGATAAATTACGGGACCAAGTGCAAGCACCAGGGGAGAGCATAAAGATTTTGCCTATAACTACCGCGCCCTGTGTCTCAGGTGGAAGCCTGACATTTCTGAAACAGAGGTTATAGAAGAATACTGAATAGCTGCTACCCAAAGCTAGCGAGCTGTCATGGGGAACAGTGATTTCGTATCAGAACTGGTCTGGTCGGCACCATGATAGAGAGAGACTGGAACATGCAAAGGAGTACTGGGCCAAGGTAAACAGCAAGTCCCCACTGATCGCGCAGAAAAGAAAGGAAGTAAGGGGGCTTCAAGGAAACCAGCAGAGGTGAGTGTGGTGCAAAATGTCCGCCAGTTTATAACCACCTCACCTAGCCAATCCGGACTTACATTGTTGGTTGTGAGTATTGGAGTGAGAGATGTGCACATCCCTGCGTTGCTGGACACTGGCTGCACTTTTACACTCATTAGAAACAAGCTCTGGAAAGAGATTCAAAAGCCCAGTGACTCTGTGATGCTGTGTGGCGAGCAAGCGTTTGTGTTGGCTGATGGACAGACTCACTCATCTCTGGGGAAGACCTGGCTCACATATGACTTTCACAGTGAGATTTGGGTCATAGACACCTATATCATGGCTGACGAACACCTGGCTTTCCCTTTGATATTGGGCCTTGACTTTTTAGGTAAAACAAATACCCAAATTGACAAGAGAAGAAAACAATATGGAGTTAAAGGACCAAAGGGGTATAGTTTCTATCCATTTTTACCTAAAGTAGAGTGGGGGGCAGTCTGGAATATTGAAAAAAAGTCTGAATCACCATCTGTTATGCTCTACATGGCTGTCCAGAAGAAGACGGTGGCTACTGCTGGTTTTACCCCACTGATGGATGAGGAGGCAGCTGCGGATCCCAGTGTCATAGGGCTACGTCAGGATCTTCGGCAACTCATGGAGGAGTGGCCCTCTGTGTGCACCTCACAACTGGGTAAGACTACAGTGTGTACCCACAACATGCCAGTGAGATGTAGGGCTTATCGAGCATCACCTCAAAAGAAGGCCCTGATTCAAGAACATCGTAGACAGATGGATGAGGACCGGGTTATTGAACCATCTTCCTCGGATTGGTCTGCCCCGGTAGTCCTCATTAAGAAGTGTGATGGATCCTATCGTTTCTGCGTGGACTACCGGCAGCTAAATAAGAAAACCCAGTTTGACGCCTATCCCATGCCTCACATCCATGAGATTCTGGAGTCCCTCAACGGTGCTGTGGTATTTAGCTCATTAGACCTGCGCTCTGGATACTGGCAGGTAGTGATGGATGCAGACAGCAAAGACTGCTTTTGCCACTCCCTTTGGTCTGTTCCAATTCAAAGTGATGCCATTCGGGCTCAAGAATGCGGCTGCAACATTTCAGCGGTTGATGGAGCAGGTGCTGGGAGAGTTGAGAGGACGTTGCTGTTTTGTGTATATTGATGACATCATCATTTATTCACCCACGGAAGCCCGGCATCTGGAGGACCTCAAACTGGTCTTTCAGAAATTACATTAAGCCTGCCTCACCTTGAATTTGTCCAAGTGCAAGTTTTTTAAAACCACCTTGAAGTTTCTGGGGCATGTGGTGGCCAAGGATGGCGTGGCTGTTGACTCAGAGAAGTCAAGAGCTATCCAGGAATACCTGACTCCCACCAACCTTAAGGAGATTCATCGCTTCCTTGGAGTGGTTGGATGGTATCATAAGTTTATTCCTCGGTTTGCGGATATCGCAGTACCCCTCAACCACCTGAAAAAAAAAGAGGTAAAATGGGAGTGGACAACTGAGTGCCAAAACAGCCTGGATCAGCTTAAGAAGGCTCTACAAGCCCCGCCTGTGCTGGCACACCCTGACCTTTCCAGAACCTTCACCGTTTACACGGATGCCAGTGAAGTCGGGCTGGGAGCTGTTCTTGCACAGATGGGTGAGGAGGGGGAACACGTAATAGCATATGCTTCCAGAGTTCTCAACAAGACCGAAAGAAATTATTCCACATCGGAGAAGGAATGTCTGGCAGTAGTGTGGGCAGTGGAGAAATGGCGGGATTTCCTGGAAGGCGTCCCGTTTGACGTGGTCACTGACCATGCTGCACTAGCATGGGCTTTCAATACCCCTAAGACATCCTCTCGTTTAACTCGCTGGACATTGAGGCTTCAGCAATTCACCTTCACCGTTTTGTACAGAAAGGGTAGCCTTAATGTGGTCCCTGATGCACTGTCCCATGCACTGCAGCTGGGTCCTGTCAGTGCATGTGGTCAATCTGAAGCCATATTTTGGAGCTAAACCCCTGGTACCTCCGGTTGGGGGGAGGGGGGGGGACTATGTGGCAGTAGCCACACACAGTGTTGCTTATTCATAATTCTGAATAGCAGAGCCTGGCCAGGCAATGTCTTTTCTTTTTTATTATTAGCTCCTTTTTTGTTTGCCTTATATAGTTATTCCTGTCTCTTTTTTAGAGATTTTCAGGGCATCTATATGTTTCCATTCAATTGGTTTGTTTTACCTGTGTTTTTTTCATTACCCTTTTACTGGGGGTTTTACGGTAATGGTGAGTGCTTGCTCCTTTTTTCCCTCCACTAGTCACCTGATGGGGAGAGGCCTGGAGTTCCTGTTTCCTGTTTTGGGGAGGAGAAGGAAGGAGATTGGGGTGTGGTTGTTGCTCACCTTTGTTTGTTAGGATCTTTTGTTGTAGTACTATACCTTTTTGGTTTTTCCACTATTTGTTTGCAAAATATAGTTTTTGTTTTTCTCTTCAACTATCCTAACAGCTCAGGCTGCATTTTCTTGACCACCAGTTTTTTCCTGCATTCCTTTTTAGTTTGGGGTTCTGTTTGTTTTTGCCAGTTTTTTTGTTCGAAGGATTTACAACAACTGCATCGCAGATTCACAGAACCAGCACCGGATCAAGAGCAGCCAGGGTGAGATCTTCTTCAATTATTTCTCTATTGGATTACAGTTTTTTTTTTCTGAATGGCCATTCATGTGTTTTAATTTTGGGATGTTTGCATAGGATTTTTTCTGGGACATTGTTTTTTTAGTGATTTTATATATTGCCTTTATTGTTTTGTTTGTTCGGGACTGTTACTGTGCTTTCTTATTTTTTACTACTAGTGATATTCATTGCCTTCCAAAAGTTTGCTATTGGATGTTATTCAGACAACTTGTGTCCATTTCCTCAGCAGCAATAAATGTATTTTTGGTAGCCTCTGTTTGGCCTCTTTACATAATTATTTTCGCTGTAGCAATTGATTGCTATTAGTCAACTTTGTTACAAGTGTATATAAACATTTTCTTGTCTTCCGATTTCCAATTCCAGAAACGCAAAAAGAAAGAACGGAAAGCGCACAGGCCCGCATTATATGGGGAGATGTAATGTTAAACGTTAAAGTATGCATCTAAAGGTCATTGCTGCAGTGTTGTGTGTATTAGAACCCATGGGGGCCGGATTTTTTTTTCATTTCAAAGGTGATAACCCTAGGGCACACACATTTTCAAGTTATTGTTTCTCCTGCCTTGTGTTTAAGTACAAGAACTATTTTACGAAAATTCCCCAAAAGTATAGATTTTTCCATGTTGTATACTTCTAACAGGCAATCATTTTCTGTTAGAATGAATTGAGAGCTTGTTTCAGGGAATTGTAGGCCATATTTGTTCGTCTTCAAGTGTCTTAAATTTCCAAGAGTGCACAGCGAAAAGTTAATGGTCTAACGAAAGACTGTTTTATGCAACCGTCTTAGTTGTGTGTCATATCGTCAGTCTGACTTAACATTAGACTAAGCCAGAAACTTTAGTCTATCTTTATGCAACCAGCCCCTGGTCTATTGGTTCAATGTGTTTGTCACATGTTTGTCTGATCTGGCAACACTCGAGAAAGTCCGAAATCCAAAATAAGAAAGAATGCATACTGACTTGACAACACGTGTATGGCGGGCAAGTTAAGACTTTATGGAGGCTGACAGAATGTGCCAGCTA
Source organism: Huso huso (assembly GCA_036884735.1). Classification (NCBI taxonomy): domain Eukaryota; kingdom Metazoa; phylum Chordata; class Actinopteri; order Acipenseriformes; family Acipenseridae; genus Huso; species Huso huso. The sequence continues at coordinate 9,975,143 of CM072704.1, read as the reverse complement.
TGTTATTATGGTTCTACAGATTCACAAGTATGTACTCTTTATGATTGTTTGATGAGAGGAAAGAAATTACTTATCGAAAACTTAATCTTTATGAATGCCATACAACCTTACCGTAACACCATTTGCAATCTGCAGAAACTGGATTTTCAGTTTGAGAAATGCTCACTGTTTCACAGTCCGTTACAGCGCAAACTGAGCTATGCATGTAGTACTGTAGTCAAGATGGTACAGTCCATTACTTCCTATAATATTTTAGCGACCCGGCTAACTGAGGCAGCAGTGTGGAGTAGTGGTTAGGGCTCTGGACTCCTGACCAGAGGGTTGTGGGTTCAATCCCCGGTGAGGGACACTGCTGTTGTACCCTTGAGCAAGGTACTTTACCTAGATTGCTCCAGTAAAAACCCAACTGTTTAAATGGGTAATTGTATGTAAAAATAATGTGATATCTGTATAATGTGAAATAATGTATAATGTGATATCTTGTAACAATTGTAAGTCGCCCTGGATAAGGGCGTCTGCTAAGAAATAAATAATAATAATAATAAAATAATAATAACTGTACTGTGTGGGAAAAGGGCTTCATGTATGTAGTCGTGCTGTGTGTTATCATGTTCTTCTGGGGGTCATAACCTCCAAGAGCGTGAAAGACCTGGGCTTATGGTTGGCTGGCTCTGGGGGGACAGGCGGGCTGGCTGAAAAAAAGGATAAATATGGGGGGGACTGTAGCTGGGAGGGGCGATGCAGTCAAAAGTTGCTGAGTGAACTGTTCATGGTGCATTATAACAACTGTCTGGAAACCCCAGTAAGAATGCCTGTTGGTGATTAGAGTTCTGTTGTTATCAGATGTATTATTTTGGCGTAGATTACGGCCAGCAGTAGTCTGTGTAACCTACTGGAATAATGAACCGATTATTCGGAAATCGCATACTAGGTCTCCGTTTACCTCTTTTCCTGAGTTAGCTACAATGTTGGTACAATCCAGCTAGGTTCTGACGTGTGACTGACTCTGCTGTGTCATGATTGCCTGCCTGGATGAGATCCGAATACGCCGCATTTAATAAAAAAGGGCATAATAATAGGAGCATGCTATAGACCGCCAAATTCAGACGCTGAGCAAAATAATCTGTTATACAATGACATTAGAAATGCGTGTAGCAAAGGAGAAGCCATACTAATGGGAGATTTCAACTTCCCCCATATAAAATGGGAAACCCGATGGGGGCACGACAGACTAAAATTGAAATGGTGGAAATGACAAATGACTGCTTCCTAATGCAATTTGTCAAGGCACCGACTAGAGGAGGCATGCCTTGACTTAGTCTTTTCAAATAATGAAGACAGAATAACTAAAACAGAGGTCAGAGAGCCATTGGCAAAAAACTCAGACCACAACATGGTCTCATTTGAAATATTTTTTAAAACCCCAAAAGTAATGACTAAAGCTAAGGTTTACAATTTTAGAAAAGCAAACTATGAAGGTATGAAACAGAGACTAACAGAAGTAGATTGGAGTAAAATAGAAAACATCCACAGAAAAAGGATGGCTTTTTTTTTTTTAAAAATGTAGTACTAGAGGCAAAACAATTACATCCCAAAAGTAGACAAATCTAAATCTAAAACAAAATGGCCAAAATGGTTTAATAGATCAATTAAAAAAAATATTCAGCGAAAAAGGCACTTTACAGAGCGTTAAAAGGGACAAAAACAAAGCACACAGAAAGAGTACTTGGAACTGCAAACACAAGTCAAAAAAAGGAAGTTAGAAAGGCCAAGAGAGATAGAAATCAATATTGCTAAGGGGGCTAAAACCAATTCCAAAATGTTTTCCAATATTATAACAGCAAGAGAACATTCAAAGAGGAGGTTAAATGTCTAAGAGACACAAATGGCAAAATCATAGATGAAGAAAAAAAATAGCAAATATATTAAATGATTACTTTCACAGGTTTTTACAAAGGAGGACACGGACAACACGCCCCACATGTCGACCTGTTCCTATTTTAAATAACTTTAGCATAACAGAGGCAGAAGTGTTAAAGGGACTAGGAGCTCTTAAAATAAACAAACCCCTGGGCCAGATGAGATCCTCCCAATAGTACTCAAAGAAATGAAAAAGTTATTTACAAACCGCTAACCAAGATCATGCAACAGTCTCTTGACACAGGGGTTGTACCGACAGACTGGAAAATAGCAAACGTAATACCGATCCACAAAAGGGAGACAAAAACCGAACCAGGTAACTACAGACCAATAAGCCTGACTTCTATTATATGTAAACTTATGGAAACTATAATAAGATCCAAAATGGAAAATTACCTATATGGTAACAATATCCTGGGAGACAGCCAGCATGGTTTTAGGAAAGGGAGATCGTGTCTAACTAACCTACTTGACTTTTTTTGAGGATGCAACATTGAAAATGGATAACTGCAAAGCATACGACATGGTCTATTTAGATTTCCAGAAAGCTTTTGACAAAGTCCCGCATAAAAGATTAATTCTCAAACTGAACGCAGTAGGGATTCAAGGAAATGCATGCACATGGATTAGGGAGTGGTTAACATGTAGAAAACAGAAAGTACTGATTAGAGGAGAAACCTCGAAATGGAGTGAGGTAACCAGTGGTGTACCACAGGGATCAGTATTAGGTCCTCTGCTAATCCTAATCTACATTAATGATTTAGACTCTGGTATAGTAAGCAAACTCGTTAAATTTGCAGACGACACAAAAATAGGAGGAGTGGCAAACACTGTTGAAGCAGCAAAGGTCATTCAAAATGATCTAGACAGCATTCAGATTTGGGCAGACACATGGCAAATGAAATTTAATAGAGAAAAGTGTAAAGTATTGCATGCAGGCAATAAAAATACCAAATATAGCAATATAGAGGCACAGGATAAATATCAGTAATTAAGATCAAGCCTTTTTCTCTAAACTGTTAATGAGAAACTTCCAATTACATGTTCTATATTTTTTCATGTTTGTCTTACCTTTTATGATGTTTACAATCATTGTGAGTTGAGTCATGCTGCTCCTCAAATACTGCATTTAAATCATTTTTATCAGTATTAAAATCCACCTGGCATTGTCTGTGCCTGTACAGACCTAGCAGTCCGCTCCTTCTGGGTGCTGGGTACATGGTGCAGTGACAGCACAACTCTGCCAGTCTCACCTTGTAGAGCATGAAGCAGTGAACATCACAAAAAGGGAAAGACAAAAAAACAAATACATTTACATTGGAAGCTACTTTATTTTTGTGTGCTGTTGCTAAAAACATTTGTTTACCATGATTGAGAAATTCCATCGTTAGACATTGCATAAATCTCCGTATCTCATAAAGAAAAACATAAAATAATACAGTTGGCAGAACTGCTTTCATCTGCTGTATCATAAACATTTAAACAGACTGCTGGGCTGAATAAGGAGACACTTTCAACCTCTCTAAATGAAACAATAGCTTATGAATAAAATGCAGCAGTGTGGAGTAGTGGTTAGGGCTCGGGACTCTTGAGCGGAGGGTTGTGGGTTCAATCCCTGGTGGGGGACACTGCTGCTGTACCCTTGAGCAAGGTACTTTACCTAGATTGCTCCAGTAAAAACCCAACTGTATAAATGGGTAATTGTATGTAAAAATAATGTAATTGTATGTAAAAATAATGTGATATCTTGTAACAATTGTAAGTCTCCCTGGATAAGGGCGTCTGCTAAGAAATAAATAATAATAATAGTAGAAACAATAGTAACAGGACAAAGACATCTGTATTATTATTATTTTTTATTATTATGGAATCTGAAACAAAAACACATTGGAAATGTGAAAAAACAGCAAGTTATCAAAAGTGCCCAGCCATTTAAAGTAGAGATATCAAAAACACAAGCCAAGTTTCAAGAAACCACTGGGACAACCTTGCCCCGCACAAATCAAATAGGCACAACTGTCAAAGCGGTGGGGGTTAAGGTTGCCCCAATGGTTTCTTCTAACTTAGCTTGTGTTTTTGATACAAGTTAGAATACTGTGGGTTAGAATACCACCCATTCACTCAACTAATACCACCCATTCACTCAACTAATACCACCCATTCACTCAACGAATACCACCCATTCACTAATCTAATACCACCCATTCACTAAACTAATACCACCCATTCACTCAACTAATACCACCCATTCACTAAACTAATACCAACCATTCACTAATCTAATACCACCCATTCACTAAACTAATACCAACCATTCACTAAACTAATATCACCCATTCACTAAACTAATACCACCCATTCACTAAACTAATACCACCCATTCACTAAACTAATACCACCCATTCACTCAACTAATACCACCCATTCACTAAATGAATGTTTCTCTCCATTGTCGGCCTGTTGCTTTTTCCAAATCAAATCAGTCTCATAAATAACAAATATAAACTGTGCAGGAAATGTCTCATTCATGGTATAAGAAAGATTATGCACTGAATCTTTATTGTGTCTGAGAATGATCCCACCCGTGATCCAGAGGTCTCAAACACATCTTAAATAAGCAACGTGTCTCAGGAGGTTATCAGTTGCCGGCTCATATGAGGGATTACTCTTAGTACACAATGAACATTCAGTACACAATCTCTCTGTATGGCTGTTAAAGGCATGTATCTCATTGTTGTGACAGACAAACTATTCATTTGTGTATCTATAACCACAATGTCAGTCCTTAAGGCTGCACTGTCTATAGCTGGAAGAGGTTTCACCTGGTTTGACTCTCCACAGACCCTCTCACTGTGTTCTTGTTGTCTTGTCAGAGCTGTTCTCCAGGGTGACTCTGACAGCCTCTCCAGGAGTCACAGTGAAGGAGGGAGAGGCTCTTAACCTGACCTGTGAGGCAGCAGTGAACAAAACCCCCCGCCCTGAACTCCACTACACCATTGTGAGAGACGGGGAGCCTGTGACTAACAGCACTGACTCTGCACTGTACAGCATAGCCAGCACTGAGAAGAGCCACACTGGGAGCTACACGTGTGCTGTGGAGTCACAGGGAGTGAAGAGGAGCAGCCAGGAGCTACACATTGAAGTGCAAAGTAAGATCAGAAACTTTTCATAATTGACTTGATGATTGAAAGTGATCTCATAGATTATAATAGGTATCATTATATTCCCAGTATAGAACCCTTAATAAACAGATCACAGAATTGCCAGCAATATCAACACATTGGATTGGAAACAAATACACTGTACAGACAGTAGTTCTGCACTATATTCAGTAGTGTATCTTACCCACTAATGTTTTAATTTTACATTAGGTTTAATTACATTTAAAATAATTTTCCACTTTTTGACAAACAATAAAATGAAAACATACTGATTTACCCAAATTAGTATTCAATAACTGAGTGATAAAATTGGTTTGTTTCAAATAAGAAAATGTTTCACAAAAATCTTTTTCTAACACGCCAAGAACTAAGTGGAAGAAAGTTGTTTTTAGTAGTTATTTTATTTATGAAGATGTAAAATAATTGCCATTTTTCATTTATTTTTTATAACAGGTTTAGACCATTGATAATTAAAGTGGTGTAAACTTCATTTTCTCACAAGTTATCTGAGTGTGTATTGACGCTCCTTTAAAGTCACGATGCTCCATTTTAACAGGATTTCTTGTTTTCCCTTGAGCCTCTGGGTCAGTTGGAGCTTGTGTATATCACACCTGGGCTCACTAATAATTACAGGTGCAGCAGCCTCGTCTTTGCTGCCACCGTCCCTGTTTAATCATTGTAACGGTGGTGATAGCTGGCACAGCAACAGCAAAACGAGGAGATTTTCCATGCAGGGCTCCATCGCAAAGAAACAAAGGTATTTTTACACACAGGTTTTTCTCACAGGTTTTAGCGTGTTTACTTGGTAGATTAGTGAGCGAGTAAGAAATTATCATGGGAAATCACCAAGCGAATATATTTCACATGAGTAAGCCGAAAACTTTTTGACACATGCAAATTAGGCTATGACGACATTAAACTTCACAGGGAAACCTCTTCTATTGGATGGAATCTGCATTAGTTAGAGAACTGTTCTTTTCCTCCTATGTCGCTGCTGTTTATGTAGCAATTTTACCGAGTAAATTTATAAACTCACTCGATACACGGATGGAAAGAGGGCTATAGTGACACTACAGATAAGAGACTGACTATGGGGATTTAACCCCAAAACAGTTCAAATTAATATGTGTGTAGTTGTACTGTAACCCGAGGACTGAAGCTGAAATAGCTTGTATAATTAACAAGGAAATGTTAGTTACAGTAACAAGAACCATGAGGAAATGCAAAAATAATGACTGAAAAACACAACAAACCTCATTCCTGTGCCTACAGACAAACCGAACAATAAAACAATCATATTAATACGAATTAATAATAATAATTAAAAAATGCAAATACAGTACATTGCAGGGGAAGACCACACAATCATTATGGAAATAAATAAAACGATTCTTCAACAAGCAACCCCTTTGTTTTGCCATTGCTGATCCACTCTGATGTCTTGTAGCAGCTGAAGCAGCATGCCTGTCCTTGCTGCTGTGCTCTCTAAAAAGCAAGGGTTCTTCGAGGGTTCCTCAAGGAACCTTAGGGTTCTATTGCAAGTTTTTTTTTCTCAGTAAGGGTTCGTTTGGGGACCTCTGGTTGCTCTGTCTAATATAATATCGCAAAGGGTTCATTTTAGAACCCTTTATATCAATACATTGTAAATTGTGCTCTACCATATTGTTGTGCAAACCGCAATTTTTAATACACAATACATGATGAGAGAAAAAGTCTGTCATAAAAAGGTAAACACCATAAATGGTTATAATTTTGTACACGGTATTGAGAGGAAATCAAAGAGCAGATCATATTTTGCCAAATATTTAACTAGAATTTATAATAGTATATGTATGTATAATATATGCATTGTAGTTTATAGCTTCCATTTGTATCCATCTTGAACAGAACCTTTAATTGGATAAATATGTAGGAAAAAACGATACGACGTTCAACACGATAATAAAACCTCAGGGCAAGATGCCCCTGCACAACACAATACAAAAAATAAAATAAAATAAAATACATTATGCGTTCTTAATTTACAATTCAAATTCGTTGCAAATGTGTTAAAGTGTGTTTTTTTCCCACACGATACGTTATTCTTAACATCTTTATCATTTGTAAAACGAAAACCACATTTAAAAACACATGTATGAAACACACTAACTAACATGTTCTGCTTTGTGTTTGTTTATTATATCGCTGGCAAAAGGCTGTTTGAAATGTTTTTAATACTGAATGTAGAAAAAGCGCGGTCCTGTGGTGAAATGCCCCAGCAACAGCGGGCGCCCTCTCGACCAATCAGCTGCCAGCGCAACCCACAGCGCGAGGCAGGTGTTCAACGTTTCTTCACAGGACGGGAGATCTTTCTTCACGACGAGAAGTAACTTTCTGAGAGGCGAGTAAAACCTTTTAAAAACGCTAATTATCTTCATTTGTGTGAATCAATGAAAAATATAAAATAAAGACGTACAGACAGCTGAAGAACATCCGCGAGTAAAAAAAAAAAAAAAAAGGTGATTTTGCTTTTGTTAATGATGCGGGTCAATGAGAGAATTTCTGAGGTAATTTTTTTTTTAATTAAATCTGATAACGATAATCAATTGGCCTGAACAGAGAGGAAAAAGGAAAATATACTTATGATACTTCTGGGTAGTTCCCCGAGGAGTCTAGCCGGTAAAAGAAAGTGTCAAGCTTCATTAATTATTATTGTCACAATAAATTAATCGCGCCAGTAGGTAAGAATACTTTCTGACGTAAAATGTTTCATTAAGGCTATTATTGTTTAACGACGATTTCTAGGATACATGAGTATTAAGTATGAGGTAAATATAAGATGTGCTTCACTGCTACGATTTCTCGGGCGATTCTGGTACAAAATTAATAAAACACAAATTACTGTATCTTTTTCTCTTGACTAAATGAGACTTTTTTTTTAACGACGTTCTTTTAAACCATGATGTTTAATATAATTTGTCACTCATGCAAACTGAAAACAATTTTATTTTAGTACTACTGAAAAAAAAAAAAAAAAACAACGTTAAAAGGCAGTACTGAATAATACTTCCTGGTAATTGTGTGACAAAGCATTAAATATTGTAGTTTACGGTGTCAATGGCACCTGCTCCATGTTCAGCACTATCATGCCTGTCCAATGCTGTTAGATCTGTCCTCATTTCTGGTAGACTGTTTGCAATTGTGCTGCTCCCATAGCTTTATAGCGCTGCAGGGATCACATGGCAGGGATGGAAATAAGACTCCTATTGCATAGCAGTTTCACCCATTCCAGGATCTTGATTAGCCACAGTGTATAGCGAACATACTCGGGTGTGTCTTAAAGTGAAACCAGGAATGTATCAAACTGCTGTGCAATGGGAGTCTTATTTCCATCCCTGCCCAACCCAATTTTCATCTCTAAATCCAATCAGGTAGACATGTCCTAATAAAGTGGCCGGGCAGTGTATCTTAGAGAACAGCCCTTTTCAAATGCAATAAAAATAGCTTTGGACATGCTTTGACATAACTTACAAAGATTAAGAAAATCCAGGGGTACCCGGAGTCCCCTCTGTCTGTCTGGCCCCCTGTATAAGTCTTTCTACAGAGATCCAGGAAAGTACTGATTCAATTGGGATGAAACTTGGTAAGAACATTCGTTAGTGCAAGTTATTGTTCCTGCTTTTCCACTATTGTTAAATTGCCCATATAATACATATACTATGGAGGGCGCAATTTGACTGTGATTTGCCCACATATGTGCATAGAGTGGATGCATGTCATCTACTTGTTGGGGGATGAGTGTCACTGACATGCTTGTCTCTATAAAACATCCTCTCTTGTCATGGTGCTTGGTTTTTACAACACGCACAGTAGCCTTTCCTGTATGCTGTGGTCACAGTTTATCACAGAGCAGAGTGGAGAGCTGTGATCACATTCACACGTTTACGTTTGATCTTTTATAAGAAAGCAGACACTGCAAACTGTGTAGAGGAAACAGACATGCAGATTGTGCTGCTGCTGCTGCTGCTGCTCCTAGTGCAGTCAAATGCTTTAGTCCATACAGAGCCGAGCTCCACAGCTCCATTCACAGGCACTTCTATTATATAAGCACAGAGCACATTTATTATAGCAGTCAAATGCTTCAGAATATACAGAGCCGAGCTCCACAGCTCCATTCACAGAGTCAGGCACTTCTATTATTTAGCCCGCTAGTTGACCCACCTTACTCCGGATACACCCAAGACACATCTACACAGCTCTCTGCCCTCCTCACAACTGAGAGTTATTCCACCTCCCACTAGGTGGCGCTAATGAACTATACACGTTACTCAAAGGTACAGTAACAAATCAGTAAAGGATCATTACAACAAGTTATAGTAAACATGTCTTTGTTTTAAAACATGATATCTGGTTCTACACAATGTTAAATATAAAATGATAATCCATGTTTCCTATAACATGTGTTTCTTTCAATGCTGTATATCTGAGACCTATGCAGCTAATGGAAATGCAACACAGGTGATATGTCTGGAATTCTTATTTGTTAGCTGTAACAATCACTTTAAGGACTGGTCTGTTAAAGCCCATTTTGATTTATTAAATCAAACTTTCAGACCATTAAACCGGTTTTCGGCTGTTTCATAAGGGTTTGGAGTTTATCCTCATTTTACAAAGCGCTGTTTCACCTAAGAGAATGTTTATAAACACTCTTCAAAAATAGTCCTTAAAAACATTCCTTAACAGTCCTTCATGTTTTGTGAAAAGGGCCTATTGTGCTTGTTTTGTCAAGCTGGCCCCAAGGGATAAGCAAATACCCCATTGCACACACATACAGTACATAAGCAAGTACACCATTGCACACACATACAGTACATAAACTAATACCCCATTGCACACACATACAGTACATAAACTAATACCACATTGCACACACATACAATACATAAGCTAATACCCCATTTGTTTCAAATCAACAGGTTAGCAGATTACACTGTTCTCAAATGTAATCTGAAAGGCTAGAAGTAAATTCAAAGGAGTTATTGTGTTCACCATGTAATGAATCTCCTATCGGCTTTAAACACACAGGGTGACACGATTATTAGTACTGTCTTTTAATGCAAACTACATAGAAATGTAAAACCACAATCCATACCACCCAATCCATGTAAATATAATCATATAATCTGTAAGGAGGCTAGGAGTCTATGATAAATGATTAAAGATCTGTCAAAATGTGTTGTTACCATAGTACACTGCTGCAGTTGGCTTTTCAAAGGGGCAGAGCAGACTCCACCACTCAGCATGTGTGACAAGAATCTCCCCTTTTCAGAATCTCCCTTTGCAGTGTAAGAACATAAGAACATAAGAAGGTTTACAAACGAGAGGAGGCCATTGAGCCCATCTTGCTCGTTTGGTTGTTAGTAGCTTATTGATCCCAGCCTGTCTGCATACAACATGCCTTTTAAACCCAAGATAACGGGAGGCGTGGAGCTGCATTGAAGTATCCAGGAAGTCTGCTTCCCTCTCCCTCACTTACTGCAGGATTAACTCAACATGAGCGCTGCAGTGTTGCCAGATCAGAGGTGTTCCTCCAGATCTAGAGGTTGTACGTTTCTGTTCAGGACAGTCTGCAGGTAAGAAATGGACACAGGTTTTTTGAAGGTGCATTTTTAATTGTAGAGGATTTTCTAGAGGGTTTTTTTCTGTCTGAAATTAGTTTTTTTTTGTTTAATTTATTCATGATGTGCAAATCCTTCCTTTACTAAGAAGGCATCATGCATGTTGACAGCGATGACCACTGATTTCTATAGAATCTCTTCAGACTTTAGATTCACTTTTTGACTGCCTCAACACTGATTTCTATAGAATCTCTTTAGACTTTAGATTCTCTTTGACTGCCTCAACACTGATTTCTATAGAATCTCTCCAGACTTTAGATTCACTTTGTCTGCCTCAACACCAATTTCTATAGAATCTCTCCAGACTTTAGATTCTCTTTGACTGCCTCAACACTGATTTCTGTAGAATCTCTCCAAACTTTAGATTCACTTTGACTGCCTCAACACTGATTTCTGTAAAATCTGTCCAGACTTTAAATTCTCTTTGACTGCCTCAGCATTATAAGGTCACTTCATGTGCAGCAGGTATTAGGGCCCCTAGACCCACATAGAGTCTGTGCTGTGTAGAGTTTGAGTGAGTTGTACAGGTCGGGCACTAATACTTGCTGCAGAGAAAGTTAATTTAGTTGTAATGGCAGAGTGCTGTGCCAGTCACTGAATATACATTATGGAAAATGAAGACAAAAAAAACATAGACAGAAACTAAAATCAAATGTAATGTTATTTTGCTGATGAGAGGTAATGTTACATTTAGCCATGGTGTGCCAATATATTACATTCATTTAGAGGTTTAAGCATTTTACAAGTACAGTGTATTCCAATTAATTGCATATCTGATAATTGCATATTCCTTTGAACTTTATAAAAGTGAAGCACATTTCTTATTAAAATGCACATGCTGTAGATTGCTGTTAATTGCATATCCCATGTGCCTAGCAATTGTATGCATTTAACCACGATAAGCAATTATAAGGAACTTATATATACAATTTAACTGTACATTCACAACTGTATGCAATTGTCAGGTATACAATTAAAAGTACCTGTATTACATTGTATAAATTACAGATAATTGCATACTCTGGTTAATTGCATAACACTTTGAGGCACACAGTCTATGTAATTAACAAGGATCTACCATAACATGACTTAACACGATGTGCCTCGTATTATTAAGTTGGATTTCAGTAATACTTGCATGAATTGTCTCTTAATAAATTCAGCAAATATTGAACATTTCACCAGCCTAACTGGGTTTTTTTTACAATTATAAAAACAGGAACTTGTGCCCTCATATTAAAAAACAATATTTTCACTTTCTCTCAGGAGATTTTTTTGCATTCGTCTGTAACAGTCTTCAGTAACACAAATGTACTTTTTTGAAAAAAAAAAAAAAAAAAAATGTCTATCACTTTTGTACATGTATTTACATATGTATATTCACTTATGTCTTTTTCTTATAAAGTGCAGGGTTTGAAACGTTTGAATCTCGAGCCATGTAATTGCACACTTACAGTAAATTACAGGAGGTGCCTGGGCCTATAGTCACCATAAGATTGAAACCCTCACACATTCGTGGGGGTGGAGGTATATCTAGCACATCAACATACTGGACATGTGTTTGCCTAACACAGCACATCATGACTGTCCAAACAGATTTATAATACCACTGGGGTGTTTCCAGTGATTTAGGGGGTTGTTTGTTATAAACCCTTCAATTGTGTTTTTCATTTCTTTTTTTAATCATGTCCTTCATACAATTCAGTCTTGACTGATAGTTTTACAATGTGAACTCACAATGTTTTACCAAACCTATCTAGAATTGACCGTGCGCACTTGTGTGCACTGAGTATGGTTTGACTATGATTGTATTTTTCATTTAGTTTTTACCATACTGTGCTGTTGCAGTATATACTGCAGTACACTTCATAAAGGGGCAGTGCAGACTCCTCCACTAAGTGGTTTTCTAAAGATGATTGACTGGCATGTTTGGTATCAAACTGCTCAGCTCAATCTCCCCTTTTCAGAATCCCCTCTTGGCAGTTTAACAGGGGGTACAGGGGCTGCATTCCAGTATTCAGGCTCAATTTAAACCCTGCCTGCCTTCACTTCCTCTCACAGTCACTTATTCTCAGAAATAAACACAGAGCTGACTGACCGCAGAAAAGGAGAAGTTTGTTCTGTTTTTGAGATGGCCTCTGCTGCTTTCACCAGTAAACCACCAAACAGAATTTGATAATGCTCGTAAAATAGTTTTAAAATAGTTTAGTAGTAACGTATCTTTTGCTGAATGGTTAGTTTTCTAAATTATTTCCAAATCAAGTTTTCTGTCATTAATATTTAATTTATGAACAGGACTTTCAACATTCCGTTTATTCATTTGGTCTGGTTTGTTCGTGTCTTGTTTGGTTTCAAAGTCAGTACTGGCATTTAATGTATTTGTCACCATTCCTTGACCATTCATGTGTAAGTAAAATTAAAAATTGCTTCCCAGATTTGTTTATTCATTGATGCAAGCAGATGATGGCTGCAGAAGTCAATGCTCAGTTCTTTTGATTATCGGTGATTTCATTTGCTTGTGTTCTTCTCATACCTGATGTTACGGCTGACAAAGATGGAGAGAGGGGAAGGCAAATACATCTACTGCAGGTGTGTGCAGCTTAGTTATTTCTAATAGTTTTAAGTATAGATATTAGACAAATGCCAATTTGTCTGTGCTGCACTTACTGGCTTACAGATGAAGCTGCTTCTCAGAAAGAAGAAGAGGTTTTAGTGTAAAAATACAAATTCACACACTGAGCTCATCTGCAGTATGAAATCACCAGCATATTTTTGTAACAGTAGCTGGTGACCAGTTAGCACTTTGAGATAAAAAAAACATCACTGGGAGGAACTGTGAAGCGCTGCCAGCGTTTAAGGAAACTGAGGTTTTCTATGAAGATCAGTTCTGTTGCAGTTTCGTTTAGTTCCAGGCAGAATGCGGGCTGGGAAACTCTACATTGTGATGTGTAAGTACTGCGATCCAATACTTTGAACACAAATCCAGCAGCATGCCTCCCTGGTGAGGGATTGATGGCTTGAAAGAGTCTGGCTTGTCAGTTTCAGGTGGTTTTTAAAAGGGGATGCTGGAGCTGGCTCTGTACTGTACTGAATTAAAGCAGTTGTGTTTCATTAACAACAGTGATGAGCAAAAGCTATACTATAGTGGTGAGCAATCACCATAAAAGAGATCAATTCCTTGTTTTCAAACCTTTTTCATGGCTTAGAGATTGTATTGAACTGTATTGAGGCACGTGAGCTTATCATTATCCAGCTTGCTCTGTCTGCTAAAGAAGCTTCTTAAGTGATGTGTGTGTGTGTGTGTGTGTGTGTGTGTGCGCGTGTGTGTGCGTGCGTGCGTGCGCGCGCGCGTGCGTGCGTGCGTGCGTGCGCGCGCGTGTGTGTGTGTGTGTGTGATGAGGATGGTCGAAAAGCTTTGTGAAAGGCTAATTTAATCTACTTTAACATTGTTTCAAGAACATTCACCTTTAATGTGATTTTTGCATAGCACTTGCTGCCAGTGCTGGTCAAATGTTGTAACTGCAGTATTCTAGATGGGGCTTGTCATGTAATTGTGGAGAGTTAGGCACTGCTTTGAAGCAAAAGGCAAATATTCAGAGAGGAATACATTTCAAGGCATAAAATTAGTAAGAAAAGAAACTACAATAATTGAACTGCTCCTTCCTGAAAGGAATTTGTTTCTTGACAGTTTTATACTGTTATAATTACTCCTCTTGGAAAATTGTCGTTTTCATGCAGACTCCAAATTAGGCGAGTAGAAGCACAAAAGCTCAGAGCTTTCTAAGGGTTGCATTTGTTACAGGATTTTCAGAGTCTGATGACTGAGTAATAGATGTGAGAGGAATGAACTGCACTGTGTTGTAATGCGTGGCAATGTGTTTCTCTGCATACCTGAACAGACAATATTCATAACCATCACATGTGGTCCAGATCAAAATGTCCACGTGTTTTGTAAGGAAACACTTGCAGACTATAGTAACATTTATTCTAGCTTTGTTATCTAAAAACAACATTTGATCTTTTGCTACAGTGCAAGATTAGGGTTGCATTCAATAGGCAGAGCGCTCCAGAGGTGGCTGTGGTGTAATGTCCCCACATATTGGACTTTTTGACCAACATATGTGTATGCATTCTTTTTCATAAAAGAAAATCTGATAGTTAATTTAAATTAACAGCGTAATTGTTTTTGTTTTTCCTTTTAAACGCAGTGAATCTGCAGCATCTCATGCAACATTCGATACGCTCTGCGAGTTATTGTTTGGCCGGCCTCACAGTAATGAATATTTTCTTAACTGGACGAATAGCGCTGTGTTAAAGGTGAACTACATGTGACGCTTTTTATTTATTTAACATTGTGATCCGAGAGAGAGAGAGAGAGATATCTGCTTTCCACAACCTTTCAATAAAAATATAATGTGATATTTTGCTGTACTAATGTAACAAAGTATGGGTGATTACATGTTATGCACTAATGTAAGAATTGGCTTTGTGGTGATGTACTTTTTACTTTCAAATAGCATATATCTATAATTGTTTGCGCGATATATTTTAATTGCAAATATGTATCTTCCACACTATTGCAGTTTTGTTACAGGATACATTAGTTTATCTCTAATGTAATCACAGTTTTACATATAGACTGCCCCTGTTTTCATTTACGTCCCAAATTCTGGGCCGCTTTGCATTTTTGAATTCAGTTTTTGGCATATTCTGCTCAGCTGACAGCTGAGTTTCTAAGTCATGAATGCACAGTTTACCATAAACTGGATCGTGAATTCATTTAAGAGTAACCCTTAGTGCAAAGTTAATGTATTTTTTACTCTCCCCAGAAAATTATTTTTTTATGAAGAAACAGAAATAAAATGTAAATGTTAAAAAATGTATTTCTTTATTACAATGAAGAAACTACATTGCACTGAAATAGATACATGAAAATTCATTAAAGCAGTTGTTTTCCTTTTTTAAAGGCTAATATTAAAACACATTTTTGAGAAGGAACATGGTATTCCAAAAAAGGACATCTCATTTTCTTATGTAATGTCCATCAATATATTGTAGCAAATTTCGTGGTCTTTTTGGGACAGAAATGAGACTGCAACCGTGAGTAGGTGAAGGCAATTTATTTTTACAATAATCAAATAATCACAAAATAGAATCATAAAGTGAGGGAAAGGGGACTGGGAGTCAAAAGTGAAAATAAATGATTGTAGTAGTTTTTCTTTTACCCTACCCTCACTATCTCTTTATCTCATCCGAACACAACCTTCTCTCACACTCTCGTCTTCCCCAATCCTCCTGGTCTTTTCAGAACAGAAAATAGGAGGCACTTTTTTACCCAGAGAATTGTGAGGGTCTGGAACCAACTCCCCAGTAATGTTGTTGAAGCTGACACCTTGGGATCCTTCAAGAAGCTGCTTGATGAGATTCTGGGATCAATAAGCTACTAACAACCAAACAAGCAAAATGGGCTGAATGGCCTCCTCTCGTTTGTAAACTTTCTTATGTTCTTATGTTCTTATGTGTCAGATTCCTAGCCTCTTCCTCTTTATAAAACGTGGTTAATGTGAGCTGTCAGCAGCAGGGAGAGCATGTGCATTGCTGGAGAGGGTTAGCTAGGAAATGGCTGTGGGTCCAGAGCCAGGACAGCCATACTTTGTTACTGGAACTGAACTGAAAAAATCAATCATTTAATACTGTGTGCTAACAATCTTTTCTGTGCAATGCTTGCTATATGTTTGTGCTGCCCTTTCAGAGGCCCCCAGTAAGTGCTAAACTGACTTCCGTAAAATAATTCAACCCAGCAGTACAGTTTTTTTTTTAAACGTAGTGTTTCAGTGCTGTACAGACGTAAATTGTGTTTGAATTGAAAGTGGTGGTCGAGGAGCCAAATGGGTCAAAGTTCAAGTATATTTTCCTCTAGAGGAATTGTCACTTTTTGACATCACTACTGTGGTATTATGCCTTTTTTAAAGGCTCAGGATGCAAATATAGCCTTCAACCATGTATTTTATATATTATATATATTCTAATTTTGAAATTGACTTTTCTGCAGTGAAGTCTGAGAATATCTGTAGGTTGGATGTGGAGAACTTGGAGATTGGGAATCTTGTGACAGACTTCCTGGTTTGTGCTCAGAGCCCAATAGAACGAGGCAGTGCTGCTGTATCTGCAGAGAAACACACTCCCTTCCACACTGTGTGAGCCGTTTAGCACCAGAACCAGGGAGCACCCTCCCACATTGCAGGTGGAAGAGAAGCACCTTCTGTTGATGTCTGTACCGCTTATCTCCACGCTGGATTGTATGATAATAGCTATGTGGACTGCATTATGCTCAATTCATTGTTTTAGACACTGGAACCTATTGTAGAGCCACTGTTTGTTGAGAGCTATGTCACAACTACAGATTCCAGGGTGCAGTGCACTTCAATTAAGAGACACACTTTCACGCTCTGGCATGTCCAGCACACAGGTCAGTTTCACTTTCAGATAAATAGTCATTCTGGCAGTGTGACTGCCCCTGTAGCTGGTTAAGTGGATTTAGTCAAACTCACAGCCAGGGTTAGAGGAAGCCAGGTGTAATATACAGTATATAACACACCAGGATTGCTTTTGCAATTGGTAATTCAATGTGTTAGTTGGTGTAAAATTTCTCCTTAAATAATGCCAAACTCACCTGGATATACTGTATATACTGAGCATGAAATGAAACTTATCACATATTTGAGCATCAAAAGAAACTTATCACATACATTTGGATAAAATTCACTAGATGTGATCAAAAAATGACACCTTAGAGCAGGTGCAGTGACTTTTTATTTTGCTGATTAACAACTGACATCACGAAGATGCTGCAGAATGATCTGTCGATCGTGGGCAGGTGTTGTGACTCTTGGTCTCCCAGTTTGTTGCCTGTCATTGACAGAGTGTGTCTGGTTATACCGTCTCGCCAGGTTTGAAACTGCTGGCTGTGAGCACCCAAGACATCGAGCCACACACAGCACTCTGCCCTCGTCCAGCCTCCAACAGGTTGATTGCACGAAGGCGCTGCTGTCTTGACAGACGTGGCAGATTATTTATTTTTTTTCTGTGATTTTCTTTATTGCTTTTATTCAAGCTTGAAGTTCAACAGCTGAAATCACTCCATATCCAGTGTCCAATCAACTGTCTCACTAATTAGGTGATTCAGTCATAGTCACTCAAGCATGTCATGGTCAAGGAAACCAAAAACATTTCGGCATTGTCCAACATTTATATACTTTATTTTTTTCGAAAATAAATGTGTTATAATAGTGACAAGTTTCTTTTGATCTCTTTGTGAAGGTCCAGAGGAAACAATTCATCTTATTTTTTTAATGCATTTATGGCAGGTTTCAGCAATTCAAAAAGTTGAGCAGCAATCAAAACACATATATATATATGGTCATGTGGGTGTGTGGCTATCTAAGTCGAGGAGGTCTCTTGCTGTCTGCATGCTGTGATATACAGGGCTTTATATGACAGCAGGTGTTTCTGATCAAGAGCCACCTTCAAAAAAGCTTTTGCTGAAGAGAAAAATGACTGCGCTACAGTAGTAATGAAAATAAATGGATGGATTTAACCTTTTCAGATGTTTCTTCATAGTTTGTTTTATTTTTATTTACTTAGTTTTTTTTAAGTGATGTTCAACTAATGGTGGGTAATGCAGCCTTCCCAACCTTCCGTCACATTACACTGATACTACAGACATAAAAAAAAACTACAGCTCCCAGAATCCCTTGCCAATTTCTGTAGTCTTGTGCATTGTGCTAGCAAATGTAAGTCTCTGAGCTTTGATTGTACAGGTGTAATCTGCTGATTTGATGCTACTTTCAGTATTTAATTTTAGGGGGGAAAACCTATCAACACTCCCTATACCCTATTTCTAGTATTAGAAAAACATAGACATGATCCCAATTATACAACATTGTCCCTTTAGTCATTATTTCAAACAACTTCTCCCTTCATTTTAAAATGATTGTACATAACAACATGCATCCATAAATCTTACCTGTTGTCATTTGAAAATGTGTTTTGATTGCTGCTCAACTTTTTGAAATGCTGAAAGCTGCCATAAATGCATTAAAAAAAAGATGAATTGTTTCCTCTGGACCTTCACAAAGAGATCCAATTCCAGGGTTTTCTGCTGAAGTGACAAATGACTGACCTACAATAGCAAGAAAAAGATAGGTGGAGAACTTTCTTGATAGTTTGTGACATTTAGTTTAGTTTATTATTTTCTTTAATTTGACTCACTGGAGTGAAAGACTGCCTCTCCTTGTGTCTTTCAGTGCTGACCACAGTGGCGTGCTTTGGACAGGAAACAGGTAAGAGAAAAGTACACTCCAGAGTGAACACAGCCCCCAGTGAAGGGGCTCCAGAGTGAACACAGCCCCCAGTGAAGGGGCTCCAAAGTGAACACAGCCCCCAGTGAAGGGGCTCCAGAGTGAACACAGCCCCAGTGAAGGGGCTCCAGAGGAACACAGCCCCCAGTGAAGGGGCTCCAGAGTGAACACAGCCCCCAGTGAAGGGGCTCCAGAGTGAACACAGCCCCCAGTGAAGGGGCTCCAGAGTGAACACAGCCCCCAGTGAAGGGGCTCCAGAGTGAACACAGCCCCCAGTGAAGGGGCTCCAGAGTGAACACAGCCCCCCAGTGAAGGGGCTCCAGAGTGAACACAGCCCCCAGTGAAGGGGCTCCAAAGTGAACACAGCCCCCAGTGAAGGGGCTCCCAAAGTGAACACAGCCCCAGTGAAGGGGCTCCAGAGTGAACACAGCCCCAGTGAAGGGGCTCCAGAGTGAACACAGCCCCCAGTGAAGGGGCTCCAAAGTGAACACAGCCCCCAGTGAAGGGGCTCCAGAGTGAACACAGCCCCCAGTGAAGGGGCTCCAAAGTGAACACAGCCCCCAGTGAAGGGGCTCCAGAGTGAACACAGCCCCCAGTGAAGGGGCTCCAGAGTGAACACAGCCCCCAGTGAAGGGGCTCCAGAGTGAACACAGCCCCCAGTGAAGGGGCTCCAGAGTGAACACAGCCCCCAGTGAAGGGGCTCCAGAGTGAACACAGCCCCCAGTGAAGGGGCTCCAGAGTGAACACAGCCCCAGTGAAGGGGCTCCAGAGTGAACACAGCCCCAGTGAAGGGGCTCCAGAGTGAACACAGCCCCCAGTGAAGGGGCTCCAAAGTGAACACAGCCCCCAGTGAAGGGGCTCCAAAGTGAACACAGCCCCCAGTGAAGGGGCTCCAGAGTGAACACAGCCCCAGTGACGGGGCTCCAGAGTGAACACAGCCCCCAGTGAAGGGGCTCCAGAGTGAACACAGCCCCCAGTGAAGGGGCTCATATATATATATATATATATATATATATATATATATATATATATATATATAGGGTCGGTTGCACCAACATGGATTAAATAAAACTCAGTTTAGTGCTAATCTAGGGTTAGTTGATCTGGAGTTATGTTTAATCACAGTTACATTGCACCACACAAATGTAAACCAGGATTAGTAAATCTTGGATTAATCAGATAATCCCAGATTTCTGATTAATAATCAGTCATTACTTGAATACACCCTATTTAGCAAATGTAAACGTAAAAGCAAATGTAAACAAAAAAAGAAGCATTCAGCATAAAAAAATGACATTATATTAATTTGTATTATTATATACAATTTCTCTGCTCAGAGGATGTTTTAAATTAATTATCAAAAAGCGACAAAACATAGGCCCCACATGCAGCCTGCAGCTTTCCTACAACCCTTAACCTGATCTCTAGTTGTGCCGACCGGGTGGTACTGCATTCGTTCTGAATATCAATTGACTGTACGAATAGATTTGTTTTACTTTGCGTGAACTTTAAAATATTTATTGTAGTGCGAAAGTGTTTATAGGCTACCTAAAGTGGCAAATTCTAATATATGTATTTTATTGTCCTTGATTACGACATTTCAGGCAAAAAAACTACAAAGTTACGGAAAGTGTTCATATATTGGAGACGATACATGTGGAATAAGCATTAATTTAAGACCACTAAAGCTTGTTAGTTATTGACACCTGTACATGCAGGAGTTAATTTGTAAACAGAAAAGGTACAGATTCTTGTAATTAAGGAAGAGGGATAGGATTTCTTCTACCATATTCCACTGCCCTTGATTTACAGTAGCTTCCATATATGCGCTTCAAGTTCTCATCTGCTTGTGGGTTTCATGCCTTATTGTTGGTGTTGGTAGCTGCATGCCCACCTTTGCCCAGCCCTGTTTTCATATAATCTTCAGGTTTGATCAATACCAGTGGTGGGCCGACTAATCTGATGAACAGGAGCGACAAGCACTAGTGTTTTGGTGTTTCGCCATTTGGGTTGTGAAAACAAACTAGTCATTGTCTTACCCATTGATGTCGCATCATAAAATATATTGTTGCAAAACACTTTGTCATTCAGTTCAAGGAATGGGAAACCTTTTTTGTACATGTTATAAATAGCTTTTTTTCATGCGGTTCATTGCAAACTGTATAATTCTCACCTGTCAGACAAAAAGGTACAGGATGTAGGATCCTCTGCGATCGGCACTCCTGAACCCCTGCAGACATGGATATACTTTTAACATGCTGCATACTATTTTGTATTGTTTTAATTAAAAATGATATTTGTAATTGTACAACACGATATATAATTTTCATCTCTATTTCTTTTCGCCTTGACTCAAATATACAATATTCCATATCGCTGTAAAATTAAAATGGTTTTTGTCTGTCACTAATTTTTGTTTGTGGAACTTTCCTGTGACTCAATCCAGCTGAGGAATGCTGCCATTGTGTCTAAGCATTGTAAAACACCTCCAAGGAAGGTTTAAATTTAATCCACCTTTCAGATTTAAACCTAGATTAAAATTAGTAGTTCAAAATAATATAATTTCATCTTGGATTAAGAAATGTTTAACCTTGGATTAATTTTAAACAAGGATTACATATAAAACCTGGTTTAAAGTTGTGTGCAACATGATTAAACTATAATCCTTAATTTATCCATGTTAGAGCAAATCGACCCATAATTTATTTTTTATTTTAAAATAAGACATTTCTAAGAGTTCAGCTTCAAATCTCCAGCTCTGTTCATTGCACATAACAGTCAGTTTGCTCTTCGCAACCAATTATGTTCAGAATGTCATTCTTGTGTGTTGCCACCTGCTGGTGACTTCCTTTCTACTTCATTTTCTAATGCTGAAATTGAACTGATCTCAAAACAAACTAGTGTCAAAAATTATCATATCTACTTATATTATATACATTTTTGTGTTTGTTTTATTTGAAACATCAATCATTCATTTTAGTTTACATTCTAAAGTTGACGTTGGATTTCTGCTTCTACCATGAATATATTTTTCTAAGCATAAATTTTTTTTTTCTTTTTTAATACTGTATTTCACCAAGAAAATATACTGGTGAAATTGGATATTTTGTATCCTGGATATTTATCCATGGATTCATTTAAATAAGGATTACAACTTAAACCTGGTTTAAACTTTGCTGCAACATGAATAGAATATAAACTTGATGTAGTGTAATCTTGGTTAGTGATTGATCTAGATTTGTGCAATTGTTATTATTAAAACCGATATTGTGCCTGTCAGTCTGTGAGAAGACAGACCTCTCTCTGGCAAAGCAGAGCTGCTCTGTGGTTTGCTGGTTTTCAGAATGATCTTTAATTCACTGTCACATTCTCTCCAGATAAACGTGATGGCAATAATGGGATGCAAGATCTGATTGAGTTCTTTTTTAACCCTGTCATATACTATCATTAACAAAAATCCTAAAATAATATACAATGAACTCTGCATTTCTGAATGTTAACTGCAATGCATTTCTGAGTGTTAACTGCAATGCATTTCTGAATGTTCACTGCAAAGCATTTCTGAATGTTAACTGCAATGCATTTCTGAGTGTTAACTGCAATGCATTTCTGAGTGTTAACTGCAATGCATTTGTGAATATTCACAGCAATGCATTTCTGAATGTTAACTGCAATGCATTTCTGAATGTTCACTGCAATGCATTTCCACATATTGCTAATAACCTTGCTTAGTATTTGAACCCAGTGCAGACAGAGCTTGCAGAGCTGTGAAAGTCACAGCACAGTTTAAAACTAGCTTCTTATTTGTTTATTGTCATTTTCAAGATAGTCCACTCTTACCACATCCCTTGTGACATGCTGCTGCTTAACAAATATTTTTAGAGAGAAAAACTCGCCACTTGTTCACCTTGCCAGCAATGGTGGAAAACAAATGAATTCAAAGAAGCACGTTAGCATTGGAGCAGCTAATTGGAAGTAGAATCATGTTTAATAAGAAGTGTTAACTTGCTGTTATTGTTGCTACCCTTGAGTTTGATTTTGAGGTTTATTGACTCTGATCCCTACTACTATATGTTTAACACAGTTACTCTCGATATTATTACATCGATCTCAATGCAGACCACACACTTCTGACTGTCAACATATGAGGACTGCCCAGTTATTTTTATTGGAACCCTGATTATGGGATTAAGCTCCTCCTCCACACATCCATTCACATTTTAATGTGAATTTGTAAGCAATCAGTTTTACAGTAATACAGTAGTCCTGTCAATGACCCACAGAACTATGGTTGTGAAAAGTCTACAGCATTTAAAAAGCAACAAAGGCACTCTGCATTTCTGAATGTTAACTGCAATTGCATTTCTACATATTGCTAATAACCTTGCTTAGTGTTTTGAAGCAACAAAGGCATTACATTATTTTAGACATTGAGGTACAGACCAGGATTACAATTTAAACCTGGTTTGAACTTTGGTGGAATATGAATAGAATATAAATCTTGATGTAGTGTAATCTTGGTTAGTGATTGATCCAGATTTGTGCAATTGTTATTATTAAAAACGATATTGTGCCTGTCAGTCTGTGAGAAGACAGACCTCTCTCTGGCAAAGTAGAGCTGCTCTGTGGTTTGCTGGTTTTCAGAATGATCTTTAATTCACTGTCACGTTCTCTCCAGATAAACGTGATGGCAATAATGGGGCAGAAGATGCACAACATCATGGTGAGTTCATTTTTAATGCTGTCATATACTTTCATTAATTAAAATCCTAAATAATATGCAATGAACTCTGCATTTCTGAATGTTAACTGCAATGCATTTCTGAATGTTCACTGCAATGCATTTCTGAATGTTAACTGCAATGCATTTCTTGAGTGTTAACTGCAATGCATTTCTGAATGTTCACTGCAATGCATTTCTGAATGTTAACTGCAATGCATTTCTGAATGTTCACTGCAATGCATTTCTGAATGTTCACTGCAATGCATTTCTGAGTGTTAACTGCAATGCATTTCTGAATGTTCACTGCAATGCATTTCTGAATGTTCACTGCAATGCATTTCTGAATGTTCACTGCAATGCATTTCTGAATGTTAACTGCAATGCATTTCTGAATGTTCACTGCAATGCATTTCTTGAGTGTTAACTGCAATGCATTTCTGAATGTTCACTGCAATGCATTTCCACATATTGCTAATTACCTTGCTTAGTATTTGAACCCAGTGCAGACAGAGCTTGCAGAGCTGTGAAAGTCACAGCACAGTTTAAAACTAGCTTCTTATTTGTTTATTGTCATTTTCAAGATAGTCCACTCTTACCACATCCCTTGTGACATGCTGCTGCTTAACAAATATTTTTAGAGAGAAAAACTCGCCACTTGTTCACCTTGCCAGCAATGGTGGAAAACAAATGAATTCAAAGAAGCACGTTAGCATTGGAGCAGCTAATTGGAAGTAGAATCATGTTTAATAAGAAGTGTTAACTTGCTGTTATTGTTGCTACCCTTGAGTTTGATTTTGAGGTTTATTGACTCTGATCCCTACTACTATATGTTTAACACAGTTACTCTCGATATTATTACATCGATCTCAATGCAGACCACACACTTCTGACTGTCAACATATGAGGACTGCCCAGTTATTTTTTATTGGAACCCTGATTATGGGATTAAGCTCCCTCCTCCACACACATCCATTCACATTTTAATGTGAATTTGTAAGCAATCAGTTTTACAGTAATACAGTAGTCCTGTCAATGACCCACAGAACTATGGTTGTGAAAAGTCTACAGCATTTAAAAAGCAACAAAGGTATTACATTGTTTATACATTGTGAGGTACATTTTTTAAAGGCGACAGGGGTACAGACAGGGTTAACTCTTGATTTTAAATGTTTAGATAGGAGACTAGGGTATGACTGGTTTGCAAAAGGATAAAACGACTGCACCTTAAACACTGATATTGTAAGCAGCAATTGTTTTTTACATGCTAATGTTAGTAGTTGGAGTTGTGTTCTGTTGTTAACTTAGGATACATTAAACTACCTATCAAATAGAAAATGTATTTAGTATGATAAACATTAGAGTGATAACATGAAATATGTAACAGTGCACTGTATTAATTATAACATGATGATCACGCGTCACTCAGGGATTGGTTTACGTATCCTAACGGGTCCTTGCACCTTGAAGTAAAAGCCACAGATCTGATTTAATGTTAATTAACTTTGATGCACAGGGGAGAGGTCTATTGTCTTACCTTGGTTTAGAACAGGGCTTCTATTTCAAGTTAGCTATAGCATTTGGTAGGTAACTTGAACTGCAACTGCTTAAGAACTGAAAACAAGTAAAAAGGTCTAATTGAGCACATTATCAGTTCAATTAAGGGTCTAGTTAAGTAACTGAGAGCTCAGTTGGAATGAAAACCAGCAGCCACAGCGGGTCCCCAGGACGGAGTTTGAGAAGCCCTGGTCTACAATGATCCTGCAATAATATTGTTCTGTTTAATTTATGATGTCATAATATGAGGTAGCGTTTAGTATATTAACATAATGAAATTACATATTGTATAGTATTGATACACGTGATGCCACTGAAAGGTAGCAGCGTGTTCTGGTGTGATAGATACAAAGATTCTAACAGTACAGGATCAGGGTCATGCATACACTTGTGAAATTGTGTTATAAATTAGACACAATGTAAATGTAGGCTTATCAGGATGCTGTGTTATTGTCTATTGCAAAACACTTTTTATTGGCTAGTGTACATTTCTTACTTTATTGTATTTAAAAATGCATACAAGTAGTGGGCTACCGAGTGACTCTCCTGGTCAGTGCATGGTTGCATGCTGTGTAGGGTGAGTCATACAGTCAGGGGGTGCAGGTTTGTATCCTGGCTGTGTGAAGTTGCCGGTCTTCGCTGGGGATTACAGAGGGAATGTCACATTGGCGCTCCTGCGGGTTAGGGAGGCAAAACCTTCAGGGACGGTTTCTCCTCATCACCCTACAGTGCACCCCCTGCTATGGTGCAGTTCCAAAAACAACCTTTGTTTATTTATACAGGTTCTTCTCACTACCAACAATGGTATTGGGGGATGACAGACGGTGTTTGCAGTCGCAAACCAAAAAAAAAAATAAATAAATACAGTGTCCAATCCAGCAGTGCACACATGGGTTGAGGTAGTGGGGAGTGCAGGTGACTGTGCTGTGGCAGTGTAGCTGCTCCGGGGGTCATGCTGGCTCAGTTGCTTCAGCACCCGGATTCATAGAGATCTGCCAATACCCAAAACAAACACACAAACAGCGCTCTGGCTTGTTTACTCGCCTAGCTGCGTCCCCTTTGTACTGCTAAACTCCTACCTGTGATCAGTGCAGCACCACGCTCTAGCCAATACAGCTGATCACAACAGAGTCGTTCAGCAGTCTTACAGCTATGCCCTTTCCTCAAGATTGCAGACTTCAAGTTCTGTCCTACCAGCGAGTCGGCCCATCCCTGTGAAGATGTACCACCAACCTTACTTTGCGCCCTTCCTGGTCGGGAGGTAGATTTGTAGCTCAGATTCTTTCTCTCTTGTTCACACCTGACAATAACCCTGTACCCCCTTTTATTTTGTAAATACAGAGAATCTCATTGCCTAGGTGCGTGGCTAAGTTTGTCCACTGTGTAACCAGGGATGTTTGTTTATCAAACCCTTAGTCTAAAGAATCACTGGACTTACTTAATATCTTGATTTACAATCCTATGGAGGCACTTGATTTGTTTGTGGCAATTGACCAGTTGTGGTTAACTTCAG
Source organism: Huso huso (assembly GCA_036884735.1). NCBI lineage: Eukaryota > Metazoa > Chordata > Actinopteri > Acipenseriformes > Acipenseridae > Huso > Huso huso. The sequence goes on along the minus strand of CM072704.1, from coordinate 9,948,255 downwards.
CAATAAAAAAAACAGGTTAACATTTTCTGTTCCATAATGATGACTTCACCAATCTCCTTCACGGTCTTCAGCTGCAGTCTCACCCACTTCTCATGAAGGTCCTTCAACTTCACATATAGCTCTCTGGATGTCTCTCCTTGGAGAATATCCATAGCATGAAACCACCATCGATACGTCTCTGGGCTGATCTCATACTTTGTTAAAATTGCTTCTTTACTTTTCCACAGTCCAAAGTGTCATCCTTCTCCACAGCCATGTAAGCAGTTACGGCTTTCCGTAACTGTTAATAATGGCACTAATCATATTCTCCTGTCCTTCTCTGGTCATCTGTAAGCAGCTGCCATCCTTTCAAAAGTGGTTAAAACTGCCTGATGTCCTCTTCAGGGTCCTATTGTAAGTGAGATTCTCTCCATTCCCCTTAATGCTCACGAGTACAGGATGACACTGGGGCTGATCCAGCCTGACCATCTTCACATCCTTCCTCCTCTCGCAATGCACGACCATGGCCCACTTCACTTTGAAGCTGGGTGAAATGATGCGGCATGGCTTTCCACCTCTGGTCTTGGCAGGCCGCTTCTTTCTCTAGGCTCTCCTCCTGCACCCTCTGGACATCTAGGAAAACCTTAAACATTACAGCCTGCTCAGCAACCCTAGAATCATGATCATGGGGCGGTTGTGCAACAGGGACTTCATCAGTGCACGTGGCTGCAACAGCGCCCTCCTCCCCTCCCTCTGAACTCTATTTTGGGCAATGCCATCACATTTTCCAGTTCTCTGTTGTTCTTAACCGGTTTCTGGTATTTGCAACTCTTCCAAGATATTGACCTTGCTTGTCTTCGTAAGCCTTCTGCTAGCCACAACCACTTGTAACACCACTTGTGAGGTTGCCCAATAGTTGCTGTACTGGTAGACAGAAAGCATGGCAGGAAGTCCAAGATGGAGGGTGCAAAAACTGAACGTTTATTATGAACAGCGAAAAAACTAACAAAAGTATTAGCGTGAGAAAATAAATAGAACTATTAACAATGTCCAGAAATTATTTGTATTCATAATAACAGAGTCTTAATAGGCTTCAACATAGGCTCTAGCCTCAGGTAAAGCAAACACCTAAAAAACTCCCCTGCTTCCTGGCTGAGTTTATATATAGCTGGCTATCTTCAGCCCCTCCCTCTAAGCTCATCCAAGTGAGAAGTACAAAAACATACATGTATAACTATTTATAAATATTTCCAAAACACGTAATTTCCAAACTTTACATGAAATTATATAAAATACATTTTAATGGCCATTTAATGCTACTTGTTTTCTTTAAGTTTTTTAATAATATTATATAACATAGTTCTCTTCCCCTAGTACTAAACTTTAACCCCCCACCCCTTATTGGGAGTAGTGAGCTCGCTCTCGCTAGCTCCAATATAAATGTATGCACTCTGGGTGTGTGCGTTTAATCACATGCCCGCACCTGTGCACGCTCAGCGCATTCCACACTGTGGCTCAAACAAGCCTCTAAACAAACAATTCTTGCTCTAATTCTTTTATTTTTTAATTTTTTTCATAGGTCTCCCAGCAACAACAACTCCAACTCCTCCTCCTACCAGTAAGTACACTGTTTTATAAACAAGTAGTTAGAATAGTAGTGTCCCTTTCAATCCTTGTAGCCACTGTTCAGTCCCTTTTAAACAGTGCAATCCCTGGTAGACCATGATGAAACGGCAATGTTAGCGTTCATGGTTTTATTGAGGGTAGAAATCAACAGTTTCCACCCACATTCCCTGAGATTATGCTCCTTGGGGTGCTTGTTTTTGTTCACAAAAAATTATATTTCTAGTTTCCTGGGTCAATTATTGAATTAAAGGTAACACAATTGTAAAATAAAAGGTTTGATCAAAACAAAACACAGGGCACGGCACTTACCCAAAATAAACAGACAAACAAAACCAATAGTCACTAACAAACAGGGACGAACACTAAACAAACACGTACCGTGCTGGTCCTCCAGCACCACGTAGCAATTGCTTACTTTCTCGTTTTACTTTCTCTTTTCTCCTCACTCTCTCCCGTTCTTTCGCCCTGAACACACAACCCCGAGTGAGTAAAACGTGCATCTATATATACTGTTGTGCTGGGATTCAATTACTAATTAATTATTCACTTGAATCCCAGCACGTGAATTATGTGCAACCTCGTGCTCACATATTATATACTTTAAATGCACGTGAAGTGATGTGCAATCCTGTGCCTAAATACAATTATACATTTTAAATAACTCGTGCTGCACACACCCATTTATATCCCGTGCAGTCATATCTATACACCAACATTAACACACCACACGCAACATACAACATATAACACACAAATGCACACAGGGGCGGGGCATATTGCCACAGTTATTTACCCTAATTTGATTAAACCAAAATGGGTAATTACTAACCCCCTTTTATCCATCAATATATTTCACCCCTGAGTAAAGCACTAACTACGCTGGACAATCCGGGCAGCTGGCGGGTCTGTCTCTACGGAGAGCAGCGCTGCTCCTGAATTTTGAAGTTTTCAACTCGTCGGATACTGTAAATGGAATAATAAACAGTGAAGCACAATCTTTCTGCCTTTCTAGTTCAGAAAATATCGTCATCTCCAGCATTTTGAAATTTAATAAAAGTATTAAAGTCAAACATACACATTTAAGTATAGTATAGTAAATGAAGAAGACATACCATGTGCAGTTTATTTTTCTTTTTGCTTATCGTATCTTCTTCATTGATTTAAAAGCCCAGCCAGTCAAAATGTCAGTAATGATGCGTGAAATGGGCCTTTGCCATGGGTCCGTGAAATCAAGTTTTTCTAGTGCCACCCTTTTTCAAACTGCATTTTCAGAGCCTTTCTTGACTTTGATTCATGTTTGTATCAGGAATGAAAAGTAGTCAAAGCTTTCTGCTAGTGTAGGCCTTAGTACGTAGAGGACATACAGAAAGATGAAAAAAACACATTTCTTCCCTTTTCTTGAAGATCTCAAAACCTAAACTAATCAGGGTCGACGTAAGATTTACATTATTTGCTTTTGAAGGTGTCCATAATGTATCGTCATTTAAACTAAGAGCCTATCATGGATGGCATTTTAGATATTTGGGCGGAAATATAATCCGTGCATGGAAAATTTGCATGTACGCCATTTTGAAACAGTGCTTCACCCAGTGATGCCTCTATGATACAGGGTTTTTATAACATCAAAAATATATTAAAAAAATTATTGCAGCACAGGGATAATGTTTTATTAATAGACTAATACATCACATTTTAAACAAGGCTTTAATAGTTGTGTTTTGATGTACAGTAAACAAACCCAGGACTTTAAAAGTGACACATATGCATATATCTGCAATGAGAACTGGCATATATCTGCAGTGAGGACTGGCAGAACTTCTGTGCCCCTCCATGCCACCCTTGCCAGTCTGCCCACAGTGAGAGGTGTGTTTTTGGGAGGCTTGTTTGCACACCTAAACTTTAACCATTCAACTTAAAACCACCATCTAACTTTTGTTATTGGTAAAGTGTTGATCTGTTTGTGTCTATATATATATATATATATATATATATATATATATATATATATATATATATATATATATATATATATATATATATAGTTATGAATGCTCAAAGTCAGGAGAGGGCATAACTTAAATCCAAGATGGCCACCAGGCCAAAAAAAAAAAAAAGATGAATTTGTGCGTTAAAACTAAATTTGACATGATTAAAGCACATTTTTGGGGCATTTTGATTTCAGATATGTTTAAGTTAGTTAAAAACGAAAGGTAATAAATCTGTTTAGGATTTTGTTTGTTGAAATCTAAAATTCCGTCCAACCAAGCGACTCTTAATTGTGATCAGGGTCCTCTAAATGTTCTAACCATGAAAATAATGTCACACAGTCATTCTTCAGTCCCTAATTGTTCTTCTCTGTTTCTACAGAGCTGCACCAGACTACACTCACCCTGGAGCCTCCATTCCCAGAGATATTCACCGGGGAGACAGTCACTCTGAGGTGTGGGGTTGAGGGGGGTTCTGCTGGCTGGAAATATCTCTGGTACAAAGACAGTGAGGACACTCCAGTGCTCCAGACTGCTGGACGCAGTATAACTGGTGACAGCTACACAATCACTGCAGCTGCTGTATCTGACCAGGGCCAGTACTGGTGTCGAGGACAAAGAGGAGGTCAGCCACTCTACTCTCAGCGCAGCGATCCTGTGAAATTAAACATAACTGGTGAGTTTCTTACATTCCCAACCATTCCGATACAGTCCCTATTGATTTAGACAGTGTTTTGATTAAATAAGTCTTTTATTCATAAAAAGTTGACTGTTACAAGTGAATTAATTGATTTCATCTGGTTCAACCACAGATTAAATGTTTTTTTTTGTTTATGACTGTAAGTCGCCCTGGATAAATAATAATAATAATAAAATAATAATAATAATAATAATAATAAAATAAAATTAATAATAATAATAATTAATTCAGGTATATTTCAAATAAAAACCCAACAGGGTTAAAAGCACAGTAGAACATTATATTAATAATCATGTTGAGAGAATGGCTCCACATGTATTTTCTGTGGCAAAAGTTTGTTACACAAAACTTATATAATTAACGAGTCCAAGGATGGATTTATACCATAGGGCAGCAGTGTGGAGTAGTGGTTAGGGCTCTGGACTCTTGACGGGAGGGTCGTGGGTTCAATCCCAGGTGGGGGACACTGCTGCTGTACCCTTGAGCAAGGTACTTTACCTAGATTGCTCCAGTAAAAACCCAACTGTATAAATGGGTAATTGTATGTAAAAAATAACATGATATCTTGTAACAATTGTAAGTCGCCCTGGATAAGGGCGTCTGCTAAGAAATAAATAATAATAATACCTCTTGTGGGGTGTTTAAAGGCCCTTGGCTGATGCCTCGGGCCTTATCACCACCCCAGGTGTGGTATATATCATGGGAACCGCACGGTCCGTTGTGGTTTATACCTTACATATACAATAACTTTGGAAAGTTCAAACACACCAAAAAAATAGGGTTTTATGGCCTGAGGGTTTTATGGTTGTGTAATCAAGAGAGTGGAGTGCATGTTGTTTGCAGGTTTTTCTATTTATTTATTTATTTATTTATTTATTTATTTAACTTCCCTTCATTTTGAATGGAATCCTTTGACTGTAGTCGTGCATTTGCATTTGTTGGGACATGGCAGAAGTTGGTGAAGTGAGCCATTAAGTACTTGACTACTATTAAAAGTCCATCCTCTGGAAGTAATGCAAAAACATGTGGCTCTGCCTAATCACAAGTTAACACAAATGTTCTTAACAGTTCAGAATGAACTGTGTTCTCGTAGTGGTACTAAAAGAAAATTACTACAGCACATAAGAACATAAGAAAGTTTACAAACGAGAGGAGGCCATTCGGCCCATCTTGCTCGTTTGGTTGTTAGTAGCTTATTGATCCCAGAATCTCATCAAGCAGCTTCTTGAAGGATCCCAGGGTGTCAGCTTCAACAACATTACTGAGGAGTTGGTTCCAGATCCTCACAATTCTCTGTGTATTCTCTGTGCCTTTTAAACCCGGGATAATTCTGGTCGCTCTTCTTTGCACTCTTTCTAGAGCAGCAATATCCTTTTTGTAACGAGGTGACCAGAACTGAAAACAACATTCTAGATGAGGTCTTACTAATGCATTGTAAAGTTTTAACATTACTTCCCTTGATTTAAATTCAACACTTTTCACAATATATCTTGTTGACCTTTTTTATAGCTTCCCCTCTGCCTCTGTGTAACACTGTTATTGGGAGACAACCACATTTGCTAATTACAGTGACATGCATATGTTACTGAGGAACCAAATGCTATGAGAATTGTAGACATTGGTAAAAAAAAAAAATAGGGAAACATCCAACCACATCCTGAACAAAAGATGCCTTATAGTTCCCCAGTTGATGCAAAGGTCTAGACCATGTAAGTGAGTATTATATATATATATATATATATATATATATATATATATATATATATATATATATATATATATATATATATATAAAGTCTATAGGGAAATCTGAAAAGCTGTTGTTTGTTTTTTTTTAAGTGAAACATTTAGTAATGGACTGTCACAAAGACGGCCGGAGTGGGTGGCGTCAGACCAGAGCCAGGAAATAAATAAACAAAACGAGAGGTAGAGTTTGGTGGAGCTGAGCGAATGCTTTCGCTCAGCATTTAATAAACAGAACAGAAAATAAAAGGTTTAAACACAAAACACAAGCACAAAACAGGACACGGCACTATACGCCAAAATAAAAAGACAAACAAAACGAACTATACCGACAAAACACGGTGAGCAGATTTTACTACTTATCACTTTTTACTATTACTACCTCCGTCTCCTATCCCGTTCTCCACTCACCGAACACACAACCCCGAGTGAAAGAAATGTGCATCTATATATACTGTTGTGCTGGGATTCAATTACTAATTAATTATTCACTTGAATCCCAGCACGTGAATTAATTCTGTGCAACCCCGTGCTCACATATTACATTTAACCAGCACGTGAAGTGATTTGTGCCCTCCTCGTGCCTAAATACAAATCTACATTTTAAATACACGTGAAACACAGACCCGTTTATATCCCGTGTACCAATGACTATACACCAACATTAACACACGCAACATACAACACATAACACACAAAATACACAGGGGCGGCACTTCGTCACATATACCCCCTGTGCAAAGCACACATGGCCTCAATGGCCACCTCCCCTTAAAAATCCAGCAGTCCAGAACAAAGTCTCGGCTGGAAGGGAGGCTTCAGTGGGCCCATGGCTGGCCATGCTGTCAGCACCCCTGCCGGTAGTGGCACGGCTGACAGCCTGCTGGTCCACGCCTGCAGCGAATTGCTGCGGGGATGCTGGTCTCCCTGACCTCTCCCCTTTCTTCGTAGCCGTAGCTCCCCTTGGTGGGGCCCCACCACAGTACTTCCGCAGCGAAGAAGCTGCAGTGGGAGCAGGTCTCCGGACCTCCCCACGATCTCCGCAGCGAAACTGCTGCAGTGGGAGCAGGTCTCCGGACCTCCCCACGATCTCCGCAGCTTAAACTGCTGCAGTGGGAGCAGGTCTCCTGACCTCCGCCACGATCTTCGTGGCCGGCAGCTCCCCTGGTGGGGTTCCGCCATAGTCCTGCCGCGATGCGGAGCAACTGGCAGCCCCAGGCGATGCGGAGCGGCTGGCAACCCCAGGCGATGCGGAGCGGCTGGCAACCCCAGGCTTACGCGGAGCGGCTGGCAACCCCAGGCGATGCGGAGCGGCTGGCAACCCCAGGGCGCGGAGCGGCTGGCAACCCCAGGCGACACGGAGCAGCTGGCAACCCCAGGCGGCGCGGAGCGGCTGGTAACCCCAGGCGATGCCAGACAGGCATCCTTGGGCAAGCGTGGCAGGCATCCTTGGCTTTAAGCGAGGCAGGGAGTCAGGACAAGCTGGGGTGCGGTGTTGGCCCTCTTTCGACCTCTGCGGCCGGGCGGTTCTTCCCCATGCTTCCTCAGCAGCCCATGCAAGGGCTGCTGAGGACCGCCAGCATCTAATCCTGATCCCTCAGGAAGGGAGAGGCAGCCCTGCCTCCCTCGTGATGGTGGGGAAGTGATACCAGCAGGCATTCATCCTCTGCTGGTGGAAGGGACCCAGCAGGTATTCACCTCTGCTGGTGGACGGGAACCCAGCAGGCATTCACCCTCTGCTGGTGGACGGGGACCCAGCAGGCATTCACCCTCTGCTGGTGGACAGGGACCCAGCAGGCATTCACCTCTGCTGGTGGACATGGCGGAGGCGGAGGCAGCTCCTGCTGCCTGCTCCCTGCCGGTGGAGGTGGCGGAGGCAGAGGCAGCCCTGCTGCTCTGCTCCTGCCGGTGAAGGTGGCGGAGGCAGAGGCAGCTCCTGCTGCCTGCTCCTGCCGGTGAAGGTGGGAGCAGCGTGTAATCTCCTGGCGCACGAAGGTGGAGCAGCGTGTTGTCTCCTGGCGACGAAGGTGGGGAGCAGCGTGTAGTCTCCCCCTTTGCAGGGGACTGGTGCTGCTCTGCCTCTCTTGCAGGGGACTGGTGCGGCTCTGCCTGTCTTGCAGGGGACTGGTGCGGCTCTGCCCTCATTGCAGGGGGACTGGTGCGGCTCTGCCTCGGAAGGGAAAACCAGCAGGCATTCTTCCTCTGCTGGTTGTGTTGGGGAAACCAGCAGGCATTCTTCCTCTGCTGGTTGTGATGGGGAAACCAGCAGGCATTCTTCCTCTGCTGGTTGTGTTGGGGAAACCAGCAGGCATTCTTGCTCTGCTGGTGAAGGTGGGAACAGCTGCCTCTCAGGCTTCGGATTCCCGCGGTCCCCCGTCTGGGCGCTGGACGCCGCGGTCCCCCTGCCTGGGCGCTGGACGCCGCGGTCCCCCGCCTGGGCACTAGTTCCTCCTCTTCATACTGAGTGGGGCATATGGCTAACGTGTGCCCATAAACCCCACAGCCAGGGCATAACTCTGCCGCGAGGTTCTTTTAAAAACCTCCCAGCCATCATCCCCGACCTCCTCCCTTTTGGGCTGTGGACGCCCGACTCCTCCCTTTGGGCTGTGGACGTTCGGGCCCCCACTCAGGCGTGGGGACGTTGGCCTCCCGCCGGGCTGTGGACGCCAGGCTCCTCCCGCTGGGCTGTGGACGCCAGGCTCCTCCCGCTTGGGCTGTGGACGCCAGGCTCCTCCCGCTGGGCTGTGGACGCTCAGGCTCCCTCCCGCTTGGGCTGTGGACACTCTGGCTCCTCCCGCTTGGGCTGTGGACGCCAGGCTCCTCCCGCTTGGGCTGTGGACGCCAGGCCCTCCCGCTTGGGCTGTGGACGCCAGGCTCCTCCCACTCAGGTACTGGAGAGGGCAGCGACTGCCCTCCTCTTGCTCACTGGAAGGTATCCTCCCATGTCTGCCGCTAGGTACCCCAGCACCACCATGGTGAGGTCACGAACTGATGCCGGGTTGTGCTGTTGCTCCCAGTCCTCCCATCGCTTCCCATCTCGCATCCGCAGCGTGTTAATAACCCAGGGAGGTCACTGGCGGTTCCTCGGGTGCACCAGCCAGTCCCATATTTCCCGGACGGTGGGGAACCCGGTGGCAGTGGGGGGTAGAGGGGTGGCTACTGCCCCTGTTGTGGCTGTCCTCCTCCCAGCCCGGCATGCAGGATGAGTGCTGCAGCTGTTGTTGTTGTTGTTGCTGCTTCCGCTGCTTCCTGCAGCTCTTTCTTCCCATCCTTGCTTTACTATATTTTTTTTTTTTTTTTGTAATCCAAAAAATGCGGTTCCTGCTCTGGCCTGAGTCCTGGAGGCGCTGTAGATCCCACGCAGGACACCACGTGTCACAAAGACGGCCGGAGTGGGTGGCGTCAGACCAGAAGCAGGAAATAAACAGACAGAGTGGTAGAGTTTGGTGAAGCTGAGCGAATGCTTTCGCTCAGCATTTAATAAATAAACAGAACAGAAAATAAAAGGTTTTAAACACAAAACACAAGCACAAAACAGGACACGGCACTATACGCCAAAATAAAAAGACAAACAAAACGAACTATACCGACAAAACATGGTGAGCAGATTTTACTACTTATCACTTTTTACTATTACTACCTCCGTCTCCTATCCCGTTCTCCACTCACCGAACACACAACCCCGAGTGAAAGAAATGTGCATCTATATATATTGTTGTGCTGGGATTCAATTACTAATTAATTATTCACTTGAATCCCAGCACGTGAATTAATTCTGTGCAACCCCGTGCTCACATATTACATTTAACCAGCACGTGAAGTGATTTGTGCCCTCCTCGTGCCTAAATACAAATCTACATTTTTAAATACACGTGAAACACAGACCCGTTTATATCCCGTGTACCAATGACTATACACCAACATTAACACACGCAACATATAACACACAAAATACACACAGGGGCGGGCACTTCGTCACATGGACATAGCATGGACCAAAAAGCTCCAGTGAAATAAGGAATCAGATTCAAAAACAGATACAATTGTTGATCGCAATGTTATTGTTTTGAGAAAACTAGGCAGGGATGATGCTCAGGAAATATTGTTTTGTCATAAATTAATTAAAGAACAAATTTAGGGAAGATTTTGTAATTTCAGATGACAGCAGGGTTAAAAAAATTTAAATGACTCTGCATTCCGGAATGTAATGCGCATGCCCGTTTGTGACTTTTCCTAAATATATGCATTAGATATAGTGACGGTGTTTGAGCCACATATTCACAAGAAATTGACAATTATAAACATGTTTACCTAGAAGAGCCCAAACCGGTCATTTTAACCGGTTATTTCAAAACATATTTATTTATCAAATGTAGCCTATAATCCGGTAAATGCTCAGGGAAAGTGGGGAAGCGTGTATTGTGTGTGGACTGTACAGGTTAGAAAGCTGCAATCAAGTAGACAAGCCATACTGCATGTGTGCTGTCATTTAAGTGAAATAAAAACTGTTTGCAAGCATCATCCTTTTTATATAATTCTAAAATTATAAATTTGACCGATCTACTTATCAAATCCACGAGTAACATTTCACATTTGGATACTGCACTTTCAGCTGCAGTTTTGAGTGCTCTTTAATTTTTGATGTGTAAAGTACACTAAAACAACATTCCCAACAAAACATCATGACGTTTTTTTTTTCTGAGTATTCTAGCCAAGAAGCAGCTTTATTTTATACCACGCTGCATTTACGAGTGTACGTCTTCCAAACATTTAATTTGTTGCAGATACCTATTGAGACCGTTGGTGTGGTGGTCCGTCTTACTTTAATACACACAATCTCGATTTCATTATCGAATAAGAAGCTGGAATGCGAATAAGAAGCTGGAATGCGAATAAGAAGCTGGAATGCGAATAAGAAGCTGGAATGTGAATAAGAAGCTGGAATGCGAATAAGAAGCTGGAATGCGAATAAGCAGCTGGAATGCGAATAAGAAGCTGGAATGCGAATAAGAAGCTGGAATGCGAATAAGAAGCTGGAATACGAATAAGAAGCTGGAATGTGAATAAGAAGCTGAATGCAATAAGCAGCTGGAATGTGAATAAGAAGCTGGAATGCGAATAAGAAGCTGGAATACGAATAAGAAGCTGGAATGTGAATAAGAAGCTGGAATGCGAATAAGCAGCTGGAATACGAATAAGAAGCTGGAATGCTTAATAAGCAGCTGGAATGCTAATAAGCAGCTGGAATGCTTAATAAGAAGCTGGAATGCGAATAAGAAGCTGGAATGTGAATAAGAAGCTGGAATGTGAATAAGAAGCTGGAATGTGAATAAGAAGCTGGAATGTGAATAAGATGCTGGAATGCGAATAAGCAGCTGGAATGCGAATAAGCAGCTGGAATGCGAATAAGAAGCTGGAATGTGAATAAGATGCTGGAATGTGAATAAGATGCTGGAATGCGAATAAGATGCTGGAATGCGAATAAGATGCTGGAATGCGAATAAGAAGCTGGAATGCGAATAAGAAGCTGGAATGTGAATAAGAAGCTGGAATGCGAATAAGCAGCTGGAATGTGAATAAGAAGCTGGAATGCGAATAAGAAGCTGGAATGTGAATAAGAAGCTGGAATGCGAATAAGAAGCTGGAATGTGAATAAGAAGCTGGAATGTGAATAAGAAGCTGGAATGTGAATAAGAAGCTGGCCAAATAAGAAGCTGGAATGTGAATAAGAAGCTGGAATGTGAATAAGAAGCTGGAATGTGAATAAGCAGCTGGAATGCGAATAAGAAGCTGGAATGCGAATAAGAAGCTGGCCAAATAAGAAGCTGGAATGTGAATAAGAAGCTGGAATGTGAATAAGAAGCTGGAATGTGAATAAGCAGCTGGAATGCGAATAAGAAGCTGGAATGCGAATAAGAAGCTGGCCAAATAAGAAGCTGGAATGTGAATAAGAAGCTGGAATGTGAATAAGAAGCTGGAATGCGAATAAGAAGCTGGAATGCGAATAAGCAGCTGGAATGTGAATAAGAAGCTGGAATGCGAATAAGCAGCTGGAATGCGAATAAGCAGCTGGAATGCGAATAAGCAGCTGGAATGTGAATAAGAAGCTGGAATGCGAATAAGCAGCTGGAATGCGAATAAGAAGCTGGAATGCGAATAAGAAGCTGGAATGTGAATAAGAAGCTGGAAAGCGAATAAGAAGCTGGAATGTGAATAAGAAGCTGGAATGCGAATAAGCAGCTGGAATGTGAATAAGAAGCTGGAATGTGAATAAGAAGCTGGAATGCGAATAAGAAGCTGGAATGCGAATAAGAAGCTGGAATGTGAATAAGAAGCTGGCCAAATAAGAAGCTGGAATGTGAATAAGAAGCTGGAATGTGAATAAGAAGCTGGCCGAATAAGAAGCCAACTTCAGCAACGTCCCGTATTGTGAAATTATTTTCTTTTTGGTGGCTTGCGGACTTTCTTAGCCTGCGGAACAGCTTTCAGCACACTTACCTTACCTTTGTGAATCATACATAAAAATAACATGAAAACAGCAAAAACTTATTGGGCAGAAAAATGACATAAAGAAAGGCACCACCACCAGTCCAAACGATTGCCCTTCAGTTACCTTTATGAAACAGACCTAATGTTAACATGGATTAAAAAAAGACAAATAGCTGTATGTAAAAAAAAAGCGGTTATTTGCATACGGATCCAAATACAGACTACTGCAAGTGCTTTATTTGGAGCGAACTGGAAAGCAAAGCATTAGAAGAGTCCTCTACTTAGATAGACTTTAGTCTTGAAAACATGATGCCTAATACAGATAAACATGTATAAAAACAGAAAAATGAGTAAGACACAGAAATATGAAAGGTTCTTAAATGAACCATTGAAATGTTTACCACAAACCTTAAGGTTCAAAAATGAACTTGTCCATTAAAATATGCTTCATGGGTTGCCCACAGCAGAACACAATGAGCGGAAGCTCTGCCCATAGAACTGGAGTACCCACAGAGATGTGTATAATACGTGTATTTTACAATTTCAAAGATGTGTTTTGTGTTTTTGTAGACAGTATTAGTCAGGAATCTTTTCAAAAAAGGGAAGTTATTTATTCAACAAGTTTTGTGTGAATGTCACTCATTTTGAAAATAAATAACAAAGGTGTTAAACTGCATGTTTTGTCCTGGTGTCTAAAGCGCTCTACTCCTAATTGCAGGTTGTAACATTTCGTGGTTTCTGGAGTTATTTGTATAAAATAGACATTTATACATGTTTCAGATCATAAAATACAGACTACTTGTAGCAAAGAAAAGTGCAATGCTAAAGTGAAATGCCATTAAGCCCTTTAACGATACTTAAATTGCATATTGTGTGCAGGATTTTAAAACTAACTTAACTTGCATTGCAAAAAACAACGGGGAGCTGTCTTCAGCACCACAAGTGAGGATTATAATTGTTTTTGTCTGGAAGCATAAAGATTTATTTAGGACCACAAACACACCGAGAGAGTTCCCCTATTTACACTGCTTCTCCGCCCTCCTTTCCTTCTCATCGGTGTGAGTGCTGTCTGCCCCAGGGCCAGCGCCAGGTTTTTGTGGGCCCCGGGCAATGGACCTCTAGTCCATTTGTAATAAATCTGTACAGTAGGCCTATACAGTAGAAAAATGTACTTATTGCAGTTTTTTTTGTAGTCTCCTTCCGTTTTTGACATCCAGATATGAGTTATTTTTATTTCGGTTCGGCAGATTTCATTTTTGATGGTTTAAAATTGTATAATTATAATACAGTAGTCTCCTGCTAAGAGAACACCCCTTAAGAAGCAAGCAAAGTGTTCTCTTAGCCAAAGTGTTCTTCAAGACGGAGCTGACTATCAGACAATATGAATTAATGAATAAATAAATACGTATTACTTGTCATGATGCACGTGCGTCAGCATATGAATAAGAGTAAAGCAACAGGCAAGTGTATGTGTTGCAGGTATAACACCAAACCAATATCTAAGATCAGCACCAGGGTAGTGACACCTTATCAATGCAAGCAAAGGAAGCCAGACACTATACTATATATATATAAAAAAATGAATTTATTACAATAAATTCTAAAAAAACAAACAATCATTAAAACTACCAAGTTAATATATAAAATATAAAAATGACCAAGCATAGAGATCATACAGTGACTATCAGATAGTAACACTAGCAAACAGTAGTTAAAAGGGATATTAGCAAGAAAGACAATTCAACAATGTACTAAAACGGAAATGACAACTAGCTTAATGATAGTAGTCCTGGGACACCACAATCTCCACGTGATCTTCAATGTCTCTCCAAAGTAGTCCAGCCTTGCATAGACCACACAGCTCTGATAATAGATCGGAGGGGCGTCAGAGAGTTGCGTTCTAAAATTAAACAAACGAAAGCTTTTGCTAATCAACCCGAATCAGGCAGGACATTAACAAATAATTATATCTCGAACAGTAGAAAGCTTGGACACTTAGCTTTGCGAGGGGGGAGGTATCTCCACCTCTTCCCCTCTAGATCCCCAATCCGCCTGAAACAGTATATTCCGCTGTCCCCCCTCAGCGCCACTGGTCCTGGATATCTCGACGGCGACTGTCGCTGCTGCCCGACTCTCCCAGCTGGATGGCTCGATCGGTCTCGCCCGCCGCACGCTTTTCTCTAGCAGCAGAGAGCAGTTCATTTCCACTGACCTGCTCATCTTTGTTTGTTGTTTAGTTTTGTTTCTGTTTCGTTTCGTTTCTATTTCTGTTTCTGTTTCTGTTTCTTCCCACGTCTCGTCTCTTTGTTGTTCTCGTCTCTTTGTTGTTCTCTCGTCTCTTTGTCGTTCTCTCGTCTCTTTGTCGTTCTCTCGTCTCTTTGTTGTTCTTTTGTCTCACTGTTGTTCTCTCGTTTCACTGTTCTGAGTGTTTGTCTGTCTCTTAAAAACCTTTAAACTTAATTGAAAATAATTAACAATCCGCGTGTGGAATGTGCTTCCAAGCAGTAATCATTTTAGGGTGGGGAAGTGTCCAGTAAAGTCAATGAATACAAATCCTTAGTGTAAATAAATATCAAATACAAAAACACAATTACACAAATCAATCCCAAAGAATAGTGCTCCATGAACTAGAAAATTATATTGTGATCAAAAAAAGAGCTAAAGAAAAAGAACACACACAAGCAATTAACTATAAAATAAATCAATAATAAAGTGCTAATCCACCCCTGCAACATATGTTAATAAACTATAATAATAAAGTAAGACAAACTAACATTAATAAACTAAATTAACACAGCATCCCTACCCACGTTAAAAAATGCAGCAGCAGCTCTAGATTAATTATGAATACTTGTACAGTAGCAATATTCAAGACATGCACAAAATTATTTAACAGAATGGTGAAGCAACTCACCAGAATGGTGCTTGGCGACTGGTTTCTGATTCAGGTTTCTTTCAGGAGTTCGAACAATTTCCATCTTTTTGTAACAAGACAAACCGTTTGTTTACATGCCATTTTGCAGCAATGAGGTGCACTCGTGGAAATCACAATACAAAATGAGGCAATGCTATGACGACGGTTCTGGAATGATTTAATAAACCAGACATTGTGCCTCAGGCTCAAGGCAATTTCATTTCTGTATGTGTGTGGGCCCCCCTCTGGCGTCGGGGCCCCGGGCGCTTGCCCTGGTCGGCCCCTCCATTCCAGTTCTGTCACCTTGACACACTGAGAGGATTCCTCAATCTACTGCCTTCTCATCAGTGAGACTGAGTACCCCCTGTCTGTCTCCCTCTATCCTTTCACAAACACATATTGGTAAGGTATCTATTGTCCCTCTGGGGACAATACAGAATGATGAACAATTACAGAATCTAGTGGGTAAAGTTTTTCTTGAATGAAAGAGAGAAATGTGCACTCCCCTAATTCTGTTGTCTCCTCTATTTTAGCTGGCAAGCCAAAGACTGTCCTGACCCAGGAGCCTGCAGGAGAGATATTTGAAGGAGACACAGTGACTCTGAGCTGTGTGGTTGAGGGGGGCTCTGATGGCTGGAGATATCTCTGGTACAAAGACAGTCAGAGAACTTCAGCACCTCAGACTGACAGCAGCAGTGGAACTGGAGCCGGATACACAATCAGTGCTGCTGCTCTGTCCCACAGTGGAGAGTACTGCTGTCGAGCTGAAAGAGGGAGCAACCCATTTAACTCAGACTACAGCAGTGCTGTCAATATACAAGTATCAAGTGAGTATCTGAAATGAGTGTGAGGAGTAATCTTTTGGTACCACCCAATTGTTTCTATTATAGACGGCAGAATATGAAAGGCATTTTCTTTTAAGTTTGGAATAAAGCACAAAGGTGACATTTGGTAACATTTACTTTTTGTTTTCTTTAGTTATTTTTTTTGTCCCACATTGGTATGTCACAGAATTCTTGCTATTTAAAGAGTGCTAACCAATCACAATAACCAATTGTTATAACCTAATCAGACCATGTGTTATAGTTCAAACAAATGAAGAACCAAAATATTCCTGGCTCAAAAAAAGAGGGGGGGGGGTGTCATTAAAGCAAATAAAAGATATGAAAATAAATTTTAAAAGCATACTTTAGCACTTAAAAAAATCAAATCCATCACCCACAAATGAACAGGTATCTGTAAAAATGCACCAAAGAGGAGGATGGATGTAGGGACAGACAGACCTCCCTTAAATATACTTAATCTGATATTTTCAGTAACCTAAACTAGATAATGGTAATAGCAAGTTTCATGACAGCTAGGGAGCTGGTTCTCCAGATATATGCAACAATGTAAGAGTGACATAAAGAGGGACAGACGGGCAGACAGACAGATGCCCCGCCTCTATATTTCAAGAATCTGATAGGCTCAATAACTTCAGATAAATAATGTTTACACCAAGCTTCATGACAGCTGGATGAGCGGCTCTCCAGATATAAGAACACAATGTGTATGACAGCCTCCCCAGCACAGGTGCAGTGTCTGCAAACACTGACAGTCAGCAGTGTGGATCCCTCTGTAATGCTTGTGTTCATGAGCTATCAGTTCCTGTGATGCTGTGTCTGTCATTAACCCCGCTGGTGATGCAATCCCCTGTGAAGGGGTGATAGTGGAAGCGCTCATCTGCTTTTATCCATAGATCTGGAGAAACACTTATCCAATTGTCAGGAAACTTGGTATTAACCTTATTTAGCAGAAGTTATTGAGAATATGGGATTCTGGGGATAGTTTTGCATATTGGACACTAAATGCAGTACACTGGAGTACCCTGTGCAAATGCATCATTTTTATCTTATTTTTTTGGCACAGGGTCCAAATATATAAAGCAGAAATCAATTTATAAAGTGTAATTTAACACTAATATGTATGTTATTCTGTTTATGTCTAGAGCTCACATGACATTGCACAAGTGAGCTCCAATGTTGTTGCACATGATTATTACACAGCTAGACTTTGTACAAAAAAAGATTTCTTCACTTACCTAAAACTTTTTGAAAACTAAAAAGATTTCTATATAATTATCAAAAACTCAAAATAACTTTAAAACAAAACTACTTTAAGAATAAGAAGGCAATCATGCTGCAGTCACTTGTATCTGCTAATAAATTGAGACATTGAAACTGGTATTCTGTGTCACTGACAGTTTCCTCCAAAACTATTATCAGAATACTGTAATCAGTTCATGCTAAAAAATAAACTTACATTTAGAAGAGCTATGAATAAGACAATGCAAGTTGTATTACTCTAGCTTTATAAGGCAGCATTATAACCAATTCATAATAAAGTTGTCTGACGTTTTAAATATACATCAAAATGATGCTTCACTGACAGTGAAGATAATAACCTGAATACAAGTCATGCTGCTAAGCCTGTGTGTCTTTATCTTTTCTTCTGCTCTTTGCAGTGCATTATCTATGTTCTATTGACGTGTCTGGCCAGTTGTATTACATGTATGTTTTAGCTGCGAGACTCCGCCTGTGTACAAAGCTCCTTGTGTTTGTACCAGTTATGTAGGACTGGGGTACAAGGCTGCCCTGGGGTACCGCGGGGTGTCTCATATCTGAATAACCACTAATCCAATTATCATTAAACTTGCTATTGACACAATCTAGCATTGGTGTAGACAGAGAATCTCACATTGTGGGGATATAGGGGGTGTTTGTCTGTCAGTACAGTCATCCATCTTTACGTCACACTTCCATGTTTGCAGATATCTGGAGAGCTGCTTTTTAACGGTGATGAAGCATCTCTGCAGCTGACACAGAGTTAAAGGTGTCGTTATTATGAGTAAAAACAGGTCACTGAAACGCTCTAGTTATTGTAATAGTGTATTATTAATAGATAGATTCTCACCAAATGGTATTTCCTTGTGGAACAATATAGGATAAAAACAGGAGAGTGAGAGGAGTGCTGAGTGCAGTCTGATCTTCTCTGATCTTCTGTCTCTACAGAACGACCCCAGGCTGTCCTGACCCAGGAGCCTGCATGGACACAGATATACAAATCAGAGAGCGTGACACTGAGATGTCAGGTTCAGGGGGATTACACTGACTGGAGATTCACATGGTACAAAGCTGGGAGGAATGCTCCAGTAACCCAGGATTCCTACAGCAGTATATATGGTGACAGCTACACAATTAGCTCTGCTGCTCAATACCACAGTGGGGAATATACCTGTCAAGGTGTAAGGACGGGTAACCCATCGTACTCTACAATCAGCAGTAGTCTTACACTGAGAGTATCAGGTAAGTCATTTCAAACACTCTGAATTCTAACATTCTGATCCTCTCCTCTATTGTAACTCCAGACGGGGCGCTCTGTCTCCTGAGTGCTGTCTGCCCTGCCTCCTCTCTTTCTCCCTGCATTTGTACCACAAACACACTGAGAGAGTTCCCCTATTTACACTGCTCCTCTGCCCTTCTTTCCTTCTCATCTGCCCCTCCATTCCATTTCTGTCACCTTCACACATTGAGAGGATTCCTCAATCTACACTGAACTGTTCCTGCTTTCTCATCAGTGAGACTGAGTACCCCCTCTCTGTCTCCCTCTATCCTTTCACAAACACACACTGGGAAGGTATCTATTGTCCCTCTGGGGACAATACAGAATGCACAATTACAGAATCTAGTGGGTAAAGTTTTTCTTGAATGAAAGAGAGAAATGTGCACTCCCCTAATTCTGTTGTCTCCTCTATTTTAGCTGGCAAGCCAAAGCCTGTCCTGACCCAGGAGCCTGCAGGAGAGATATTTGAAGGAGACAAAATCACTCTGAGCTGTGGGGTTGAGGGGGGCTCTGATGGCTGGAGATTTCTCTGGTACAACAACAAGCAGTACAACACTCCAGTGTACGAGACTGACAGCAGCAGTGGAACTGGAGCCGGATACACAATCAGTGCTGCTGCTCTGTCCCACAGTGGAGAGTACTGGTGTGGAGCTGAAAGAGGGAGCAACCCGTTTAACTCAGACTACAGCAGTGCTGTCAATATACAAGTATCAGGTGAGTAACTGAAATGAGCCTGTAAGAAAGAGGCAGCCAGCCATAAAGAAAAATCTCTGTATTAGAGTGAAAGACTACATTGTAGCTCTATTTCCTTTAGATTAAAAATAGATATGATGAAGCAACAAAGCCATAGTGACGGTACAGACAATATACATTTTCAGAAAGTGATTAACAATGCAACACATTTATGAAGTGTTATTTTTGCTGGCTTTAAGTTATTCCGTTGATTATTTTACTGTCTGAATTCATTTTGCTTTAAAGAGACTAATGATTATGTTAATCATGAAGGGCCACTCTGTGTTTGTGTTTCTGCAGAGCTGTTTAGCACACCCACTCTGACAGTGAGGCCTCGTGCCTCAGTGTGGAAGGGAGAGGCTGTGACTCTGCAGTGTGGGGCTCACATAAATAAACAGGGCACACAGCTGCAGTGAAATTATGAAACATAAAGTGGACAAATATATATTAATTGAAAACGCCACATACCAGAAACCACACATGGCTACAGTTTGTGTGTTTCCACAGAGCTGTTTAGCAACCCGACAGAGGACCTTGTTCACCAAATCCATACTAAATCTCTTTTGACTCTGTTTTAGTTCATGTACTGTATGTATGATTGTATTTTCTTGTGTTTTTCCAGAGCTGTTTAAGAAACCCATTCTGACATTCACCCCTGTGAGTCCAGTGTGGGAGGGAGAGGCTGTGACTCTGCAGTGTGGGGCTCAGATAAATAAACACGGCACACAACTGCAGTACCGCTGTATCAAAGACAATGGGGATCTGAGTGGAGCTCGATCACGGGATCCATACTCAATCCCAGCGGCAGAGCCGAGAGACACAGGGAGCTACCAGTGTGAGGTGGAGGCAGCCGGGACGGGGCTGAAGAAAAGGAGTGATTCTGTGTGGCTTTCTGTGAGAGGTGAGTCATTGCTTCCTTTAGAGATCTTGCAGTGGTATTCTGCACTCACTGGTGGAATCAGAAGTTATACCAAAAAAAAGATATTTCTCCAAAGACTTCAATAGAAGTCCTTCTAAGTTTTTGAGGACATTTAGAAAGTCTTAAAATAAGCTAACATTGAGCTGGAAAAAACTATTTTTCAAAGCATGTTTTTGCCCTGCCAAGAAATAAAATAATAACTATCTGAATGTTATAGCTTTTGTTCCCACTCATATTCTGCTGTAAATGTATAACAGATAATAGTGACCCATCTACACTGCTAAAAATATGAAGGACTAAAATCAAAGAGCAAATAACTTCAAATTACATTGATTTCTTTATTTTTATTGCCCCTTATCAATAAGTGGTTCTTATTGTTTTACTCAAATATTTGGGGTTTTGTTTTATTCAATTTGCCTGCAATAGACATAAAGTTGTCCAGATCTTATGCTGGCTCTATACTATACTTCTATACAAAAAACGATGTGGCTGATCTACACAATGTTACATTATCTATGTGAGTCAACTAGAACCGAATAGCGGCTCTGTGGCAAAGTGGTTTGTAGTGCGCAGGTGTAGAGGTGATGCAGTGCACAATAGAAACAGTCCAAACAATGTTCACGGTTAACGAGTGCTTTATTTGGCTCCTGTGGCCGATAAATAATGGTGCTGGCAAATACACAGCAATGTGAACTTGCACAGCTAAACAATACAGGGTTTCAGTCCCGAAATAATAATAATGTACAGACACAGCTCTGCGTCCTTTTCACGGTGCTCCAGTGAATACACAATAACAAGTGACCAGTGCAGTATTGTAATCCGGGTTGAATGCTGGCTTAACAGCGACAGCTCCCAAGTGTTTCAGCTGTCTAATAATTATAAATCACAAACAGTTAGCAACACAAAACAAATACAAAACACTCCTGGTCTTGTATGGCTATTCAGTGCTCCGTTCGCAACCTTAACAAAGGAACAGTTCGCTTCGCCACATCCCCTGTTTTTGACATCCAGATATGAGTTATTTTTATTTCGGTTCGGCAGATTTCATTTTTGATGGTTTAAAATTGTATAATTATAATACAGTAGTCTCCTGCTAAGAGAACACCCCTTAAGAAGCAAGCAAAGTGTTCTCTTAGCCAAAGTGTTCAAGACGGAGCTGACTATCAGACAATATGAATTAATGAATAAATAAATACGTATTACTTGTCATGATGCACGTGCGTCAACATATGAATAAGAGTAAAGCAACAGGCAAGTGTATGTGTTACAGGTATAACACCAAACCAATATCTAAGATCAGCACCAGGGTAGTGACACCTTATCAATGCAAGCAAAGGAAGCCAGACACTATACTATATATATATATAAAAAAATGAATTTATTACAATAAATTCTGAAAAAACAATCATTAAACCTACCAAGTTAATATATAAAATATAAAAATGACCAAGCATAGAGATCAACAGTGACTGTGTGGTCCAGTGGTTAAAGAAAAGGGCTTGTAACCAGGAGGTCCCCGGTTCAAATCCCACCTGAGCCACTGACTCATTGTGTGACCCTGAGCAAGTCACTTAACCTCCTTGTGCTCCGTCTTTTGGGTGAGACGTAATTGTAAGTGACTCTGTAGCTGATGCATAGTTCACACACCCTAGTCTCTGTAAGTCGCCTTGGATAAAGACGTCTGCTAAATAAACAATAATAATAATAATAAATATCAAACAGTAACACTAGCAAACAGTAGTTAAAAGGGATATTAGCAAGAAAGACAATTCAACAATGTACTAAAACAGAAATGACAACTAGCTTAATGATAGTAGTCCTGGGAAACCACAATCTCCACGTGATCTTCAATGTCTCTCCAAAGTAGTCCAGCCTCGCATAGACCACACAGCTCTGATAATAGATCGGAGGGGCGTCAGAGAGTTGCGTTCTAAAATTAAACAAACGAAAGCCTTTGCTAATCAACCCGAATCAGGCAGGACATTAACAAATAATTATATCTCGAACAGTAGAAAGCTTGGACACTTAGCTTTGCGAGGGGGGAGGTATCTCCACCTCTTCCCCTCTAGATGCCCAATCCGTCTGAAACAGTATATTCCGCTGTCCCCCCTCAGCGCCACTGGTCCTGGATATCTCGACGGCGACTGTCGCTGCTGCTGCCCGACTCTCCCAGCTGGATGGCTCGATCGGTCTGGCTCCGCACGGCTCTTTTTCTAGCAGCAGAGAGCAGCTCATTTCCACTGCCCTGCTCGTCTTTGTTTGTTTTAGTTTTGTTTCTGTTTCGTTTCGTTTGTTTCTATTTCTATTTCTGTTTCTTCCCACGTCTCGTCTCTTTGTTGTTCTCTCGTCTCTTTGTTGTTCTCTCGTCTCTTTGTTGTTCTCTCGTCTCTTTGTCGTTCTCTTGTCTCACTGTTGTTCTCTCGTTTCACTGTTCTGAGTGTTTGTCTGTCTCTTAAAAACCTTTAAACTTAATTGAAAATAATTAACAATCCGCGTGTGGAATGTGCTTCCAAGCAGTAATCATTTTAGGGTGGTGAAGTGTCCAGTAAAGTCAATGAATACAAATCCTTAGTGTAAATAAATATCAAATACAAAAACACAATTACACAAATCAATCCCAAAGAATAGTGCTCCATGAACTAGAAAATTATATTGTGATCAAAAAAAGAGCTAAAGAAAAAGAACACACACAAGCAATTAACTATAAAATAAATCAATAATAAAGTGCTAATCCACCCCTGCAACATATGTTAATAAACTATAATAATAAAGTAAGACAAACTAACATTAATAAACTAAATTAACACAGCATCCCTACCCACGTTAAAAAATGCAGCAGCAGCTCTAGATTAATTATGAATACCTGTACAGTAGCAATATTCAAGACATGAACAAAATTATTTAACAGAATGGTGAAGCAACTCACCAGAATGGAAAACACCACATTTCTTGGCGACTTGTGTCTGATTCAGGTTTCTTTCAGGAGTTCGAACAATTTCCATCTTTTTGTAACAAGACAAACCGTTTGTTTACATGCCATTTTGCAGCGATGAGGTGCACTCGTGGAAATCACAATACGAAATGAGGCAATGCTATGATGACGGTTCTGGAATGATTTAATAAACCAGACATTGTGCCTCAGGCTCAAGGCAATTTCATTTCTGTATGTGTGTGGGCCCCCCCCTGGTCGGCGCCTCCATTCCAGTTCTGTCACCTTCACACACTGAGAGGATTCCTCAATCTACTGCCTTCTCATCAGTGAGACTGAGTACCCCATGTCTGTCTCCCTCTATCCTTTCACAAACACACACTGGGAAGGTATCTATTGTCCCTCTGGGGACAATACAGAATGCACAATTACAGAATCTAGTGGGTAAAGTTTTTCTTGAATGAAAGAGAGAAATGTGCACTCCCCTAATTCTGTTGTCTCCTCTATTTTAGCTGGCAAGCCAAAGCCTGTCCTGACCCGGGAGCCTGCAGGAGAGATATTTGAAGAAGACAAAATCACTCTGAGCTGTGTGGTTGAGGGGGGCTCTGGTGGCTGGAGTTATCGCTGGTACAAAGACAGTCAGCACAGTACTCCAGTGTACCAGACTGACAGCAGCAGTGGAACTGGAGCCGGATACACAATCAGTGCTGCTGCTCTGTCCCACAGTGGAGAGTACTGGTGTCGAGCTGGAAGGGGGAGCAAACCGTTTAACTCACAATACAGCAGTGCTGTCAATATACAAGTATCAAGTGAGTGTGAGGAGTAATCTTTTGGTACCACCCAATTGTTACTATTATAGATGGCAGAATATGAAAGGCATTTTCTTTTAAGTTTGGAATAAAGCACAAAGGTGACATTTGGTAACATTTACTTTTTGTTTTCTTTAGTTATTTTTTTGTCCCACATTGGTATGTCACAGAATTCTTGCTATTTAAAGAGTGCTAACCAATCACAATAACCAATTGTTATAACCTAATCAGACCATGTGTTATAGTTCAAACAAATGAAGAACCAAAATATTCCTGGCTCAAAAAGAGAGGGGGGGGGGTCATTAAAGCAAATAAAAGATATGAAAATAGATTTTAAAAGCATACTTTAGCACTTAAAAAAATCGAATCCATCACCCACAAATGAACAGGTATTTGTAAAAATGCACCAAACAGGGATGGATGTAGGGACAGACAGACCTCCCTTAAATATCCTAAATCTGATATTTTCAGTAACCTAAACTAGATAATGGTAATAGCAAGTTTCATGACAGCTAGGGAGCTGGTTCTCCAGATATATGCAACATTGTAAGAGTGACATACAGAGGGACAGACGGGCAGACAGACAGACGCCCCGCCTCTATATCTCAAGAATCTGATAGGCTCAATAACTTCAGATAAATAATGTTTACACCAAGCTTCATGACAGCTGGATGAGCGGCTCTCCAGATATAAGAACACAATGTGTATGACAGCCTCCCCAGCACAGCTGCAGAGTCTGCAAACACTGACAGTCAGCAGTGTGGATCCCTTTGTAATGCTTGTGTTCATGAGCTATCAGTTCCTGTGATGCTGTGTCTGTCATTAACCCCGCTGGTGATGCAATCCCCTGTGAAGGGGTGACAGTGGAAGCGCTCATCTGCTTTTATCCATAGATCTGAGGAAACACTTATCCAATTGTCAAGGAACTCGGTATCAACCTTATTTAGCAGAAGTTATTGAGAATATGGGATTCTGGGGATAGTTTTGCATATTGGACACTAAATGCAGTACGCTGGAGTACCCTGTGCAAATGCATCATTTTTATCTTATTTTTTTGGCACAGGGTCCAAATATATAAAGCAGAAATCCATTTATCAAATGTAATTTAACACTAATATGTATGTTATTCTGTTTATGTCTAGAGCTCACATGACATTGCACAAGTGAGCTTCCAATGTTGTTGCACATGATTATTACACAGCTAGACTTTGTACAAAAAAAAATTTCTTCACTTACCTAAAACTTTTTGAAAACTAAAAAGATTTCTTTAATTATCAAAAACTCAAAATAACTTTTTAAAACAAAACTACTTTAAGAATAAGAAGGCAATCATGCTGCAGTCGCTTGCATCTGCTAATAAATTGAGACATTGAAACTGGTATTCTGTGTCACTGACAGTTTCCTCCAAAACCATTATCAGAATACAGTAATCAGTTCATGCTAAATTAAAATAAACGGACTGTATTACATTTAGAAGAGCTATGAATAAGGCAATGCAAGTTGTATTACTCTAGCTTTTATAAGGCAGCATTATAACCAATTCATAATAAAGTTGTCTGACCTTTTAAATAAACATCAAAATGATGCTTCACTGACAGGGAAGAGAATAACCTGAATACAAGTCATGCTGCTAAGCCTGTGTGTCTTTATCTTTTCTTCTGCTCTTTGCAGTGCATTATTTATGTTCTACTGACGTGTCTGGCCAGTTGTATTACATGTATGTTTTAGCTGCGACCAGTTTTAGCTCTACCAATGTACATAACTACTTTTGTTTTTACCAGTTATGTAGGACAGGGGTACAAGGCTGCCCTGGGGTACTGTGTGGTGTCTCAAATCTGAATAACCACTAATCCAATTATGAAACTAAGTATTAACACAATCTAGCATTGGTGTAGAGAATATCACATTGTGGGGATATAGGGGGTGTTTGTCTGTCAGCAGTCGTCCATCTTACGTCACACTTCCATGTTTGTAGATATCTGGAGAGCTGCTTTTTAACGGTGATGAAGCATCTCTGCAGCTGACACAGAGTTAAAGGTGTCGTTATTATGAGTAAAAACAGGTCACTGAAACGCTCTAGTTATTGTAATAGTGTATTATTAATAGATAGATTCTCACCATATGGTATTTCCTTGTGGAACATTATAGGATAAAACAGGAGAGGAAGAGGCATGCTGAGTGCTGTCTGATCTTCTCATCTTCTGTCTCTACAGAACGACCCCAGGCTGTCCTGACCCAGGAGCCTGCATGGACACAGATATACTGAATCAGAGACAGTGACACTGAGATGTAAAGTCTGGGATTACACTGAGTGGAGATTTACATGGTACAAAGCTGGGAGGAAAGTTCCAGCAACCCAGTATTCCTACAGCAGTATAGATGGTGACAGATACACAATTAGCTCTCCTACTAGAGACCACAGTGGAAAATATACCTGTCAAGGTGTAAGGACGGGTAACCCATCTTACTCTAAAACAAGCATTGCTCTTACACTGAGAGTATCAGGTAAGTCATTTCAAACACAACATTCTAACATTCTGATCCTCTCCTCATTGTAGACCCAGATGGGGTGCTCTGTCTCCCTACTGCCTTCCTACCTGAGTGCTGTCTGCCCTGCCTCCTCTTTTCTCCTGCATTTGTACCACAAAACACACTGAGAGAGTTCCCCATTTACACTGTTACTCTGCCCTTCTTTCATTCTCATCTGCCCCTCCATTCCATTTCTGTCACCTTCACACATTGAGAGGATTCCTCAATCTACACTGAACTGTTCCTGCTTTCTCATCAGTGAGACTGAGTACCCCTCTCTGTCTCCCTCATCCTTTCACAAACACACACTGAAGGTATCTATTGTCCTCTGGGGACAATACAGAACGCACAATTACAGAATCTAGTGGTAAAGTTTTTCTTGAATGAAAGAGAGAAATGTGCACCAACCCAATTCTGTTGTCTCCTCTATTTTAGCTGGCAAGCCAAAGCCTGTCCTGACCTGGAAGCCTGCAGGAGAGATATTTGAAGAAGACAAAATCACTCTGAGCTGTGTGGTTGAGGGGGGCTCTGATGGCTGGAGATATCTCTGGTACAAAGACAGGCAGTACAGCACTCCAGTGTACGAGACTGACAGCAGCAGTGGAACAATCAGTGCTGCTGCTCTGTCCCACAGTGGAGAGTACTGGTGTCGAGCTGAAAGAGGGAGAAACCCGTTTAACTCAGAATACAGCAAAAGTGTGAAGATAAAAGTTTTAGGTGAGTGACTGAACTGAGCCTGTAAGAAAGACAGCAGCCAGCCATAAAGAAAATTAATTTTAAAAAGTCTCAGTATTAAAGCAAAAGAAGACTACATCGTAGCTCTATTTCCTTTAGATTAAAAATAGATATGATGAAGCAACAAAGCCATAGTAACAGTACAGACAATATACATTTTCAGAAAGTGATTAACAATGCAACACATTTATAAAGTGTTGTTTTTGCTGGCTTTAAGTTATTCAGTTGATTATTTTACTGTCTGAATTAATTTCGTTTTAAAGAGGCTAATGATTATGTTAATCATGAAGGGCCACTCTGTGTTTGTGTTTCTGCAGAGCTGTTTAGCACACCCACTCTGACAGTGATGCCTGATGCCTCAGTGTGGAAGGGAGAGGCTGTGACTCTGCAGTGTGGGGCTCAGATATATAAACAGGCCACACAACTGCAGTACCGCTATATCAAAGAGAATGGAGATCTGAGTGGAGCTGGATCACAGGCTCAGCATTCAATCCCAGTGGCAGGGCTGAGAGACACAGGGAGCTACCAGTGTGAGGTGGAGGCAGCAGGGACGGGGCTGAATAAAAGGAGTTATTCTGTGTCACTGACTGTGAAAGGTGAGTCATTTTAGACAGCAGAGGGGTTAAAGATTTATAATGAAAAAAAATGATGGGTGTGCCTGTGGTTCAGATTTAACATATTCAGATTTTACTCCCTCTTTTATTGCAACCTGAATATGCATTTGTTTTAGTTTAATGCCATTGCTGGTGTAAAATTGTTAACTCTGCCCATTGACATTATTAGTTGCTCTTGTAAACAGTGGCTGCTGGTGACCTCTGAGTCAGTGGAGGCACAAGTACATGGGAGGCACAAGTACAGGGGAGGCACAAGTACAGGGGAGGGGGGATTTTAAAACTTTTCTTCACATATTGTGCAATGTATCTATTTTTTCCCCTTACCCATAGCACTCTAAGGTCATCAGTAATCTCTTGTTCAGTATTATTAGCCTTACAGAAATTGGGATTTTTAATGTGATTTCTAACATGATTTTCAGCTTTATTAACAAATTAACATTGACAGGGAGTCAAAGTAAAAACACATTCATAAATAAGTTAGGGCCCAATGAAATCACTTTTATTATTTTCTGATTTCAGTTTTTACCGTTTTAAAAAACGTAATTAAGTTGATTTAATTGAACTTATGTACACCGCAGGCACAGCGAAGAACACAAAAGTGTAATACAGGCGTCTGTTTCTTCCATTCGCTTTGAGTTAGTCTGCTTTTGAGTAAGAGTCCGTTTTTTATTGAATTGTATTGAAAAAATATATTATTAACTTTAAATACGGGTTGTATAAGTTAAAGAAACACTTCATTTTTTCTTTTTCCACTACAACAAAACAAATGATTGTTTTTTGTTTCTCTGTATTTGTCATCAGTCATTACAGTAAAAAAAAATTTAAAAGATACCTACAACAGGGAGCTAACTGACTTACTTGCAACTTTCCATTTCTAAGCCTTTTAGCTGAGGGTTTTCCAGTTGTAAAAGTCCTTGTTGACATTCTGAAAGGCTGTTACTATATTTACTGGCTGTTACTTTGCTTTACAGTGAAAAAACACACAGTACTTTATGCCTCGCCTTAAGTTACCATAGCAACAACCAACAACGTTTTGTTTAGTTTTTTTAGCCAAGAGGGGGCGGGAGGATGGGGTCGAGTAACTCCTCCAATTAAAACCCGTGCTCAGATCACGTGATCTGCCACTGCTAACACTGTGTTTAATGGGAGAAGGGAGGCTTGCCTCCTTTTGTAAAAAATAAAAAAAATAAAAACACACCTCCAGGACCAGAACACCGATCTGGCACTGCTAGTACTGTAAGCACGTGTCTCTCAGCAGACAGAATTGCTGTCATTTAGGAATACTGAATCTTGAGCTTAGGTTAGTAGTAATGGTACGACAGCACCTGTCACTTTTCTAAACCCCGCCCCTTTTGATTGATTTATGACCCTAAGCCCCGCCCCTATTGGTTGATTTATGACCTTAAGCCCCGCCCCTTTCCACGCCTCTGAGTGATCTATGGCCCTTAAGCTCCTCCCCCTTTTCCCACACGTTGATTGATTTATGACCCTTTTTCCCCACAGTTTGATTGATTTATGACCCTTAAGCCCCTCCCATTTTTCCCACACTTTTAGTGATTTATGGCTCTAAAGCCTCACCCCTTTTTCCCCACGCTTTGAGTGGGAAAAATAGCCCTCCCTAAAAATGGCGTCTGTTGCACCCTTATTTTATAGACTATTACAAAGAAAAGACAGAAAGAAGAGAAAGCAAGTTGTATTGTAGTGCATTGTTTTTTGACTATGTTTGAGACGCTCCATAACGATAACCAGGGGTTATTACCATACAGAGAGTCCCTAAACATTTTTTGACTATGTTTGAGACCCTCTGTAATAACAACCAGGAGTCCCTAAACATTTTTTACTATGTTTGAGACCCTCCGTAACAATAACCAGAGATTATTAACATACAGAGAGTCCATAAACATTGAAAAGAGTCTCATAATCAGTATATTATACACATATTACACTGAAAATTAACCCATAATAGCAAGTCTCAAATGCGCCGGGCCCTACATTTCGTTGGATTTGGGCCGTGGTAGGTAGCTGTGTCAATTCCATAATAAACATGTTTCCATCTAATGGTTGATTTTAATATTACAACATGCCAAAAAAACGATTTAAAGTTGTTTTTGAATCCAATAAAGGTTAGCACAGGCTGAATTGTAAAGGTTTTAGGGTATTTTAGAGCCTACCCATAATGCTCTGTATTTGCATACTGGTTTCTATTAACTTTACAGAGAACTCTAAAAACGATTTAAAATGTATTTTAGACATTGATAGATGTTACTAATAGGTTCTTTTTTGTATTAATGTGGTTATTTTAAAACCATACACGACGTGGTTAGGTACAAGAATAATATTTTTCTGTTAAAAAACTGTATCAATGCTGCAGGATTAAGCATCATTGACTTGTGTCTGTAGCTCGTTTTTAATATGTGAGCATCGGTTTCTAATTATTTTCAAAATAAATATTTTATAAAATGCGTGTTTGAAAGTGAAAACTAATGTTTTAATATGAATAAAAGTATTTTTGATAGTTTCACCGCGCCTACATCCGCGGGCTGTAAAAAAGACGCGAGGCCATGTCTAATTGATCGTTCTGTGTACTGTATTCAAATGGGGTAGACAGCTCTTTGAAAAACAAATAATCAATAGCGTTAAGTTATGGTTTAATGGCTGATCTAATTATGCCTCCTTCAGGTAAGTTTTTTTTTTTTTTTTTTAAAAACCTGTTATTTTAGACATTGATAGATGTTACCACAATATTATTTGACTTATTGTGCTTATTTTAAAACCATACACGACGTGATTAGGTATAAGAATAATATTTTCTGTTAAAAAAAAAACAAAAAAAAACTGTATAAATGCTGCAGGATTAAGTATGCCGCAGACTTGTGTCTGTAGCTCGCTTTTTAATATGCGAGCATCGGTTTCTAATTATTTTCAAAATAAATATTTTATAAAAAGCGTGTTTGAAAGTGAAAACTAATGTTTTAATATGAATAAAAGTATTTGATAGTTTCACGCGCCTACATCCGCGGGTTGTAAAAAAAGACGCGTGTAACGAGGCCATGTCAAATTGATCGTTCTTTGTACTGTATTCAAATGGGGTAGACATCTCTTTGAAAACAAATAATCAATAGCGTTAAGGGATTTTTTTATGCCTCCTTCAGTTAACAGTATTTTTAAAAAAAAACCTGTTATTTTAGACGTTGATAGATGTTTCCACAATATTATTTGTCTTATTGCGATTATCTTAAAACCATACACGGCGTGGTTAGGTACAAGAATAATATTTATTCTGTTAAACTGTATCAATGCAGCAGGATTAAGCATGCCGCAGACTCGTGTCTGTAGCATCGGTTTCTAATTATTTTCAAAATAAATATTGTATAAAAAGCATATTTGAAAGCAAAAACTAATGTTTTAATATGAATAAAAGTCTTATCGATAGTTTCAACTCTCCTACATCCGCGGGCTGTAAGAAAGATGCTGTGTAAAAATAGCCCTCCCTAAAAAAAATGGTGTTGTACCCTTTATTTTATTACAAAGAAAAGACAGAAAGAAAGAAAGAAAGAAGAGAAAGCAAGTTGTATTGTAGTGCATTGTTTTTTTTACTATGTTCGAGACCCTCCGTAACAATAACCAGGGGTTATTACCATACAGAGAGTCCCTAAACATTTTTTACTATGTTCGAGACCCTCCGTAACAATAACCAGGGGTTATTACCATACAGAGAGTCCCTAAACATTTTTTACTATGTTTGAGATCCTCCGTAACAATAACCTGGGGTTATTACCATACAGAGAGTCCCTAAACATTTTTTACTATGTTTGAGATCCTCCGTAACAATAACCTGGGGTTATTACCATACAGAGAGTCCCTAAACATTTTTTACTGTGTTTGAGATCCTCCGTAACAATAACCAAGGGCTATTACCATACAGAGAGTCCATAAACATAGAAAAGAGTCTCATAATCAGCATATTATACACATATTACACTGAAAATTAACCCATAATAGTAAGTCTCAAATGCGCCGGGGCCCTACATTTCGGTTGGATTTCCAAGCTGTGGTAGGTAGCTGTGTCAATTCCATAATAAACATGTATCCATCTAATGGTTGATTTTAATATTACAACATGTTCTAAAAAACTATTTAAAGTGGTTTTTGAATCCAATAAAGGTTAGCACAGGCTGAATTGTAAAGGTTTTAATATGTGTATAATATACTGATTATGAGACTCTTTTCAATGTTTATGGACTCTCTGTATGGTAATAACTGTCGATAATGAAAGACCTGGTACTTCAAAATTGTCTGACCCCTGCACTGTCGATAATGAAAGACCTGGTACTTCGGGTATGTCAAGGCCTGGTACTCTACCGATCCAAGGAGGCGGTCTTATAAGAGATGCGGACTCTGATAGTAGTCAGGAATCTTTTTCTTCGATTGATAGCGCTAGTATGAACTCTTCAGAAGAGTCATCTGTTGAAAACACTGAGAATGGGTTACAGATTATTCAACGCCCTCGCTTTAATAACACAGAGTTGAGGTACAGGTTTAATTTCAGACGGCTGTATGATCTTGGTTCTTATGGTGAAATGTTTGTGGTAATGCATGAGGTTTTAGAAAGTATGATAGCCTCAATTAGGGAAACCCTGAAACCTGACGACGTTGTACACCTAGAGTTAAGGGCTGATTCGCTGGATATCCCAGTATTTCTAAACATGACTGGGGCTACTCTGTCTATTGATGAATTTCTCCTCCATATTGAATCCCTACTGCAAAGTCATAGTTCAATTCTGGCTGATGAGACCCTGATGCTTGTAGTGAATGTTATCCGTTGCCCCGAGGCGGGGAGGGCGCGGTTTATCAACCATTATGAACAGCGATATTATTAAAAGAAAGCCCAACATCTCATCATCTGTTATAACAAAGACGATCAGCTGTGCTTTTCTTACTGTTTAGCGGGTTTGATGCTTCCTAAAGATGATAGAACGCATAGTGCATGTATGGTTGAGGGGTTAAAATTGCAAGAAGCAGTGGGTTTGACTAAAGATCAGATGGTTTCATTTGCAGACATTTCTAAATTTGAACAGCTTCTTGAAGTTAAAATCGTAGTGGTTTACAGATGTCCTGAAACAGATACTTTTACAAGATATAAACAACCCCCAGCTTAAAGCAAAGACGGTGTTTCTGTTTTTTCATGACCAGCATTATTACGGCATTGTAAATTTGAAGGCTTTTCTGGGTGCCCTTACATGTGTAAGCATTGCTACACTGTCTATAGCAACAAGGCAGGCCATCAATGTGAGAACTATTGCAATGTTTGCTTTCAAGACTCCTGTGTTCCGGATCCTCAGGGAAAGTTAAATGTGATGAGTGTCATAGAAATTGTCGTTCACAATCTTGTTATGATTCTCATAAGGCTGCTTGGACCCTTCCACTGTTACTTTTAGATCTGATGTTTTCACATTGTGATACCTTGAAATTGTGTGAATCTTGTTGTAGGCTAGTCACCATCAATCCTGATAAACCAAAAAGCATATGTGTTTAGCAGCGCAGTGTAGACATGTAAGGTCCCGCTGGACCCTGACTCCCCACATAAATGCTTCATATCCCTCCTCAGGGCCCCTGAAGTGTCTACGAATTATGTCTTCTATGATTTTGAATGTAGACAGGAGGATGGTGTTCATGTACCCAATTATCTGCATTGCATCCATTTGATGGTGTCGAATGGTCTTGGGATGGAGAGGATTGTGTGAAGGCCTTCTTTCAGAGATACCGTAATTACAGATATAAAGACTATACTTTTATAGCGCATAACTCAAAAGGTTATGATGGTTATCTGCTCATGAATCATCTAGTACATAATACCATCACCCCCAGATTATATCTCAGGGAGCAAGCTGATGTGTTTCATTGACAAAACTTTCAATATGAGGTATATTGATTCTTTGAACTTTTACCTATGCGACTGAGCGCTATGCCTAAAGCGATGGGGGTTTGACGCCGCCAAAGGGTATTTCCCACATTTCTTCAATACTGCTGAAAACCAGACCTATGGGTCCGCACTGGATCCTAAGTACCACGGTATTCACCAGATGATGGCTAAAGACCGTGAGGACTTTTATGCATGGTATGCGACCGTTAAGGACGGCGTGTTTGATTTCAAAAAGGAGATGGTGTTTTACTGTAAGAACGATGTCGAGATTTTAAAAGAAGCGTGTATTCGTTTCAAAACAGAAGTTTACAAAGTAGGCGAGATTGACCCCTTCCAATGCACTACAATCGCCTCCTTGTGCATGGCTATGTACAGGACCAAATTTCTGCCTCAGAACACAATAGGTATTGTACCTGCTGATAATTATGCAAAGCAGCAGAAGAGTTTTTCAAATGCTTCAATACAGTGGCTGTTGTATATTGCTGAAACTGAAAATATATACATTCAGCACGCTTTGAACAATGGCGAAACAATTTGGGAGATATTTTGTGGATGGTTACGCTGTTGTAGAGGGTGTTCCACAGCCTATGAATTTGCAGGTTGTTTCTACCATGGCTGCGCAGGTGTTACGACTCTAATGACAGCCATCCTTTAATTAAGGAATCGTGCGGTACGATGTTCCAGCATTTTAACGCGAAGGTTAAGATGCTGAAAAGGTCTATGGTCTAGATGTACGGGTGATATGGGAACATGAATGGAATGCTTTAAAAAGCAGGATCCGCGGGTTCAGACTTTTGTGAGTAAATATGAGGGTCCAGAACGCTTTTAATCCTCGCGAATCCTTATTCGAGGTCGCATTTAATGCTATCACGTTGCATTATGTAGCTAAAGAAAACGAGAGGATAGAGTACTACGATTTCACAAGTTTGTACCCCTTTGTCAACAAGACCAAGACGTATCCCATAGAGCACCCCACCATAATTTATCACGACTTTGAGGATTTGAGTAATTACTTTGGGCTGTTTAAATTAACAGTCCACAGCCTTAAATCAGATACCAAACTATTGCTAAGCTCTAAATTAGATGCATCATCTAGAACAGGTCTTAGAGAGGTATTAACAGTAGTCTTTTTAGCATTAAGCAGGGTATGAACATCGGCAGCATTGTCCCTCTTCATTCTATCTTTTTTAGACATTTTTGTCAGACATGTTTTTTAATGATCTTAACACAGGTATAAGTTGTTCAATGTTACCTTCTAGGAGTTGTAAGATAAGGCTGAGACGGTTAAGATTATCTGAGACAAGGAACGGCGGTGAATCAGTCTGAGTAGCTACAGAGACCTTCTTCAGACGGGGGTCATCAATGATTAATATCCTTTCAGCGGTTTTGTAGATCTTAGAGCTTCCAGGTAAAACAGGGGATGCGCAAGAGTATCGGAGGGTGCGTCCTCTCTTCTTTTGTGGGGCTGAATAAGAGAAAGACATACAGGCTTGTAGAGTTGGCAAAAAAAAAAAAAACCCTCCGGTTTTAAAAAATAAACAAACAAATAAATAAATAAATAAATAAATAAATAAATAAAGAGGTCTTAATATACATACCGTGAGAGGTATCTCTAGAAGAGTTGAAATGGGTTGTAAGGGTTTCTACCGGTCTGTGTATGGTTTCTTTAGGATGTGTAGGAGTCGTCTTCTTAGGACTGTCAGTAATTAGTTTTCTCTTGACCCCTGCATCACCAGGGGATGCTGGTGTTTTGCAGAACTTGGAGGAACTGGGCAGTGTTGGGGGTGCTCCAACTGCTCCGGGTCTACAAGACTTTTTCCTTTGTGGGGCTGTATAAGATAAAACAAAGAGACTTATTGAGATATGCACTTTAAATAAATAAATAAATAAATAAATAAATAAATAAATAAATAAATAAATAAATAAATAGGTATTAATATACGCACCATGAGATTTTGCCGGGGATTTATAATCGATCTTTAGGTGTGACTGCTGATCCATGAGAGTCTTTTTAGGGCGTGCTGGAGGCTTTTAGCACTCAGTTTACCCTTAATGGGGGGCCTGGTTTGTTGACAACAAAGTCTTCCAAAGTCCAGACTTTATCAGGATCTGAAGGGTTTAATTGTACATCTTTGACAGGCTTTGAAAGAGGTGCGGCATCTATAGTTTTAAAAAGAAATTGTATTAGAGAAGTGTTTATATATATATATATATATATATATATATATATATATATATATATATATATATATATATATATATATATACACACACACAGAGACATTAAAACTCTGAGAGGAAAAAAAACAACACTTACTGATATTAGTATCTACTAAAGCCTCTAACTCAGCCACTACAAGACGTTCCTGACTGGGGCTACATATGTTATCGGCCAGAAATGGAATGATTCGTCGACTGCTGAAGCGTCAGAGGAACATTTAGCTGTAAAAATAAATAAATTAAATAAATAAATAAATAAATAAATAAATAAATAAATAAATAAATAAGTTAAAAGGGCCAGAAAAAATAAATAAATAAATAAAAAGACTTACTAATATTGCTGATAATTTAAATAAATAAATAAAGTATATATGATTTAAAATGTTCACAATATTGAAACATATGTAAGAAGTGTAAATTGAAACTCTCCAAATGAATAAAGACTGCTAATACACTGTGACCATCATGGATGATATTGTGGTAACATCAATCAAAGTCTAAATCACCTTTGAAACAATTTAAAAATAAATGCACATACCTAATTTGCTGTCAAAGTAATCCATTATATTTTTTAACAGAAAAATATTATTCCCTAACCTAAACACGTCGTGTATGGTTTTAAAATAACCACAATAAGACAAAGAACCTATTGGTAACATCTAGCAAAGTCTAAAAAAATACAGCCGAAACGAGTACTAAGAAAAACATTTTTTTAAACATCAGACAACAAACGGTATTACATTTTTAAACAATCACCTTTGAAACAATTTAAAAATAAATGCACATACCTAATTTGCTGTCGAAGTAATCCATTATTTTAGAGAGTCCAAAGCATACGATATTTTCCAACGCAGATCAGGCAGTCAGGCAGGCAGGGAGTAAAGTTTTATCCAAAATAAGGTTTTACGGGATCGGCATCGTGCAGGGTTTAAATACTGTTACCTGAAGGAGGAATAATTAGATTAGCCATTAAACCATACCTTCACGCTATTGATTATTTGTTTTTTCAAAGAGATGTCTACCCCATTTGAATACAGTACACAAAACGATCAATTAGACATTGCCTCGCGTCTTTTTTACAGCCGGGGCTGTATGTGTGGTGAAACTATCAAATACTTTTATTTATATTAAAACATTAGTTTTCGCTTTCAAATACTCTTTTTATACAATATTTATTTTGAAAATAATTAGAAACCGATGCTCGCATATTAAAAACGAGCTACAGACACAAGTCTGCGGCATGCTTAATACTGCAGCATTTATACAGTTTAACAGAAAAATATTATTCTTGAACCTAAACACGTCGTGTATGGTTTTAAAATAATCACAATAAGCCAAAGAACCTATTGGTAACATCTAGCAACGTCTAAAATAACAGTTGTTTTTTTTTTAAAGAAAAAACAAAAACTGTTACCGCTATTGATTATTTGTTTTTTTCAAAGAGCTGTCTACCCCATTTGAATACAGTACACAAAACGATCAATTAGACATTGCCTCGCGTCTTTTTTACAGCCGGGGCTGTATGTGCGGTGAAACTATCAAATACTTTTATTTATATTAAAACATTAGTTTTCGCTTTCAAATACTCTTTTTATACAATATTTATTTTGAAAATAATTAGAAACCGATGCTCGCATATTAAAAACGAGCTACAGACACAAGTCTGCGGCATGCTTAACACTGCAGCATTTATACAGTTTAACAGAAAAATATTATTCCCTAACCTAAACACGTCGTGTATGGTTTTAAAATAACCACAATAAGACAAAGAACCTATTGGTAACATCTAGCAAAGTCTAAAATA
The DNA here is from genome assembly GCA_036884735.1 of Huso huso. Classification (NCBI taxonomy): domain Eukaryota; kingdom Metazoa; phylum Chordata; class Actinopteri; order Acipenseriformes; family Acipenseridae; genus Huso; species Huso huso. Next base: position 9,910,224 of record CM072704.1, on the reverse strand, counting down.
CATTTTAAATCGTTTTTTAGAGAACGTTACACATATCCAGGTCACCGCCACTGCAATATTCATTTCAAACAGCAGATGGCAGTAGGCGGCATGCTTAATACTGCTGAATTTTTTTACCATTACTACTTAGGTTTTACCACTAATGGTATTTAATTTTATTGAAAATGATTATATTATAATGGTATAATATATATATACTGTATGTATGTATATATATATATATATATATATATATATATATATATATATATATATAAACACGGCTTGGAAAAATAACAACCTCTGATTGGTTAAACAGCATCACATGACCGTATGTGATATATAGCGTATAGCACGGCTTGCATACTAATGAGCCGCTTCACACTGAATAAATCACTACGCACCACTACATTCTAAATTCCATGACAAACTGACATTTTATTTGTTATTAGTTACAAAACCACAGCCAAAAATGAGTGGCATTTCACCTATTTCCTTTAATATATTTAGGGATGAAACTCCACATAACTGGTACAACACCAGCTTTCTCAGTGAAGCCAGCAGTCCATCTGAAAATAAATAAATAAATAAAATAAGTGCAACAGCAAGAGTAGACACATAACAATAGATAAGAACCAGCTGAATGAAATAGAAGAAAACAAAGATTGAAAAAACACAAAAAACCACAGCATGGGCTGGTTAATGTACTTAAAGAAAAAATATGGACCTTCAAGCAGTATAAACCAATTCGGGGAGTGCGGTTCCGATGATATATACCACTTCTCGGGTGGTTAAAGTTATATATATAGTTTGTTTATTTGTTAAGTTGAGGAGGCTCTGCCTCCCTTGCCTCCTCTAAGGAGCCTCCACTGTTTGTAAATGTTTTGGTAGCTGTGTGAGTTAAAACAGAGATAAAGAAAGAGAGAGAACTGTGTGATCCCGTGGTTACTGCAATAACTTCAAAAATAAATAAAACAAATTGGCATACAACAAAAGTCTGGAACTCTTTTGAAAAGCTGTTGGATTTTGGATTCTAGGTGGGTCAAATTTTATAATAATAAAAAAAAAACATTGATTTGTCAGCTAGTTTTTACTTGATTTAAGTGTTGCTACTGATGTTCTGAAAGGGAAAGGTGCACACTAATTATATCATCTTTATATTTCTCCAGAGCTGCCCCAGACTACACTCACCCTGGAGCCTCCATTCCCAGAGATATTCACCGGGGAGACAGTCACTCTGAGGTGTGGGGTTGAGGGAGGTTCTGCTGGCTGGAAATATCTCTGGTACAAAGACAGTGAGGACACTCCAGTGCTCCAGACTGCTGGTCGCAGTATAACTGGTGACAGCTACACAATCACTGCAGCTGCTGTATCTGACCAGGGCCAGTACTGCTGTCGAGGACAAAGAGGAGATCAGCCACTCTACTCACATCTCAGTGATAAAGTTATATTATCTGTGTCTGGTGAGTTTACTCAGCTTAATGTAGGCTCTTCATAGATAGTTACACTGACCATATGAGTGTTTTCATATTTCAACAGGCAGTTATACATTTTTCTAATGATTTTATTAACCCGGATTGTGAATATGAAGCATTCTGTTTAATTTAATTAATTCCAATTCCACTTTATTGAATTTATCAATGAGTTAATACTCTTGAGTTAAAGCTTTTTGAATAGGTTGTATTAATGTACATCCTTTGGTTTACCCAAAGATATATTCAGATCTAACTGAACAGGGTTAGAAACTAATGTAGACATTGGAAAACTATTTGTTTTTAAGGTCTTTAATGTACTGTAATCATCCCTCTACACCTAAATACAAATCCCTTTCAGGAGGTTAGCCACTGTGCGTCACATGTGCAATATTCCATTCTCTCCAGTCAGGACAGCTGCAGAATAGACTATAGCTAATATGCTATAGAACAAACTAATGCCCACATGTGATGGAGAACAGAATATTAGTCATATGTAATAGATAATGTAATGGATAATAAAAGCACATGACAGGGCGTGCGTTGTGTTGCATTAAAATATGTCTGTAGTTGGGTTAATGCAACACAACACACAGGCCCTGGAGTGTGTTATCCCGCTTATAAAAACTGACACAATATATATATTTTTTTAAACCAAACACATTTTTAAATTTTTTCAAAAAATTGAACAATTTTATTATATATCCTTCCACTTTGGAGAACATATACTGCCTCAAACAAGGTTCTATTTGTTGTAAACTGGAGGTTTCAATATATTATTATTTATTTCTTAGCAGACGCCCTCATCCAGGGCGATGTACAATTGTTACAAGATATCACATTATTTTTTACATACAATTACCCATTTATACAGTTGGGTTTTTACTGGAGCAATCTAGGTAACGTACCTTGCTCAAGGGTACAGCAGCAGTGTCCCCGACCTGGGATTGAACCCACGACCCCCCGGTCAAGAGTCCAGAGCCCTTACCACTACTCCACACTGCTGCCCGTTTATTTTTTCCAGCGATGAGCGAGTCATCATTGAAATGAGGTGATTTACTCCCATTGGTTTTAGAGTGAACTGCGGTGTCTTTGCCTCCTTTTCTATATCTTTTAATTATCGATAAAAATTAATTATTGCCATTTTTAAATGCTTGATTTAGGGCTAACATTGTGGTTTATGTCAGTGCTGTTTACGTAGTGATTGAGACCCGCGCGCAGGCCAACAAAGCTAGAAATGGAGTACTCTTAACCAGCCGAATTACACACTGAAGCATAGAATTCTCATAACAATTAATTTTCATTAAATTTACCATTTATCTTTGTTTAATCCAATCAATAAAAACACCAGCTGGACAAGCAGTTGTTTTTTTAGTGTTTGCCTTATTTTTGTTTTCTTCGATTTCATTAAGTTGTTGACTTGTTAGGTCTTCGTGTCTTTTGCTTTTTTTTCAATGGAGGTTTTTCTTCTTATAATTCTAACCACTTGTCTTCTGTCATGCCTCTGAAAAAATCAAATGTTACGAAAGGAATGTCACTAATTTAGAAAAAAACTTTAAAAGACCTCTCACACCAGTGTGTATATTTATTGCAAGTTTAATTTATTAATTAAACTGCTTAGGCAAAAATAAGTTCCGTTGTGCTTTGTACTATATATCTGCAGGTTAAAATTCCTCAACAGCCAATCAGCATGCAGCATCCAAACATTCCATTTTATAAGGAGAATTGATCCCATCAGGAAGTCTTGCTTGATCTGTAACCTCTCCAGACCTTAGTAATGTAGTAGTTCAGCTGAGATACTCAACTCACTAATCAGAAAAATACATTTTAACATAATCATTTGAGCACAGATACGTATAATGTTTGTGCCCAAAGGTCTGTCTTTAACCATGTTCAGAGTGGATCTTCAAGTATTCTGTTTTGTAATAATATTAATAATCTTTATATCGCACCTTTCATAGTAGACCACCATCACAAAACGCTTTACAAGATACGAGATTAGGGTGTGTGAACTATGCATCAGCTGCAGAGTCACAACAACTTCTCACCCGAAAGGACAAGGAGGTTTAGTGACTTGCTCAGGGTCACACAATGAGTCAGTGGCTGAGGTGGGATTTGAACCGGGGATCTCCTGGTTATAAGCCTGTGTCTTTAACCACTGGACCACACAGCCTCCTTTAACGTCTTTTTGTTATTTGTTTCGTTTTTGGAGTCACACAACAGTGAATTCCTCCACTAATAAACAGGACCTCTCACAAGCTGAAAGCACAGGCTGCACTTTTCATTTGGTGTATAGATTTGGTGAAGCTAGCGAGCCTCTGAACGTAGATTGCAATCACTCCAAAAATACTCCTGGAGAGGACACTAGAAGCTATCTCCTTCAGAATTTAAAAACTCTTTCCCCTAATCCTATTCTGTTCTCTGTTTCAGAGGTTTGTCCCAAGGCTGTCCTGACCCTGCAGCCTGCCTGGACACAGATATTCACAGGAGATACAGTCACCCTGAGCTGTGAGGTGGAGGGGGGCTCTGCTGGCTGGAGGTTTAAACAGTACAGAGATGGACATGAAGAGGCATGGTGCAGTGATCAGTACAGCAGGAGAGATGGGGACAGCTGCACAATCAGTAACGCTCAGCATTACCACAGTGGAGTGTACTGGTGTGAGTCTGGACAGGAGCGCAGTAATGCTGTCAACCTAACTGTGTCCAGTAAGTCATTTTCATTAAAGTAATATTTAACCACACTGTAGAATAATGCACTCTGGTAGGTTAGATAGGTAGGTAACATGTTTTTTTTTTGTAATTCTCTGCTTATGCATTTAACACATAATGGCTTCCTTTTAGGTTTGCTCTTGGTTTATTAGAAATAAAAAGTTAAATTGCATATTATGATAATATAAATACTTGTCATCTTTGTGCTTCATTCCATACTGAAAAACTGTTTTAAATTATCAGAAAAAAATCATCTTGTGTCCTCTGGTCCTGGTTTCTGTACTGCGCTTAATATTGGTTAGGGTTAACTATGCCAACACCTTTAAGATCTTACAGACCTCAATCAAATGCCCCTGATTCTTTTTTTGTTCTAGGCTAAATAAGTTCAGTTCCTTCAATCCATTTGCAGCGTGATCCTAGTCTGGTTCCTCTGTGTTGAATTCTATCAGGGCCACAGTTTTGATAATGTGGTGACCAGAACTGAACACAGCATGGTCCTGTCCCACTGTTGCAGTGTACAAACCCCATCATAACCTTTAATTGATTTTGATCCTAATTGTATGTGACTACCGTGTAAAACTGTGACATTCAATTTAATTTGCTACGGTTCTGCCCATTTCTGTATCTGCTCTACATCAAATGCCCGCAGCAGTTCATGTTCTCCCCCAAGCTTTGTGTCTGCAATTCAATCCATTGTGAATCCATGTTGGCTATGTCCCAGATGCTTACACCCTAGTTTCCAGTGATTGATTTTACATGTTATAGAGGTGAGGCTGATGGTGTAGTTTTGGTTCCTCCATATCTCCCTTTTAAATATTGGTATTACAGTTCAAAGTGCCAGTTTTGGACTTCCCCTGTCTTGATTGATTTGTGAAAAGTCTTTGCCAGGCTCCTTGGTTTCTTTACACACTTGGGTATATACTGTCTGACCAGGAGATTTGTTAGCCTTGTAGCATTGAAAGAGTTTAGTGTTGCACTATTTCATGAAATTAATACTTAAAATTTTTCAACTTTATTTCCTTTTAAGTAGCATTTATAAGGATATTCACCTCAGTCTGTTGTTAAAATTTTTTTGCTCATGTCTTTAAACCCTGTTTTTTATTCTGTGACCTTTTGTGAACTGTCAGACTCTCTCTCTCTCTCTTTCTATCTCTCTCGCCTCTAAAAATCTCTCTCGCATTTCGCTGTCTTCGTTTGGGGCTGGCTGTACAGAATTAAGTATTCACAATGTCATGTCTTTATTAAAGAAGAAAACTGTTTTAATACGTAATACTTTTCATATAGGTAAAAAATAAGAACACATTTTATTATGGACACATCTGAATGTCGAGGTGTAAGTTTAGGCTTGATTTGAAAAGACCTTCACACGACATGAAGATGCGCAGTAATCCTGAGCTCCAGGTTTCTTCACCCCAGCAGCATAGCAACCACTGCCATGCTAATCTGTCTGACCCCTGACCTGCCGGAGAATCAGAGACCCATTTAGAGGGCTACCAGCTACCATTACTAGCAGGGGGAAACCCTTGCTGCACCTTAATAGCAAATTAATTGTTTGTATTAACTTTCAATTGTAAATACCAGAGGATTCTATATCTGTACGGCTGACCTTGTGTCTTCAGGGGGTCCTGGGATTTATCTTAAACAAAATCAAACCATTTATCTTTAACTAACTGGGATTTATAAAATAATTAGGTCCCTTTTAGGGAGAGAAAGAACAAGAAAATAAGATGAAATATAGAGGTAAAGAGAGAAAAACAGTGAGATATATCTAGATATGTGAGAGGGGGACAGGGAGAGGTAGACAGGAAGAGGGAGTCAGCGAGAGCCACAAAGAGAGAGATTTGTCATTGGTGCAGAGGAATAAAGAGAAAAAGAATGAAAGGAGGAAGAGAGAGAATAATAAGAAGGGAGAGACACTCTGATCTTCTCAAGGTGTGTGAATGGATTGTAAGCAGCAGTTACCGTGAACGCAGAAATGTGAAATAGATTTACAATGAACCTTTATTTAAGAGACAACAGTCATGAACTTGATAAAGAAGAGTAATTGGCAGAAATAATCTGCTTTGTAAAATAGCGAACAATAACAAAGTCAAGACATTGATTTGGTCTGAAAGTGAGATAAAAACATCAAAAGAGCAATACCAGCGATTTGTAAAGAAAAAGACACACGACTCAGCTATTACACCAAAAACCACTATATACATGATGAGATAAAAAGAGAGGGGGAATGGAGAGAGAGCAATACTGTATACAGAGGAGGATTAGAGAGAGAGAAAGTGAGATCTGTACAGAGGGAGAGTGAGCGGCAGATAAATACAGAGGTCTAAACAGAGAGGGGAGAGATAGAGATGGATTGTAAAATCCATACAGAGGGGGGTGAGGGTATGTTGCAAGGTGAAAGCCCTGCCAGAGTAATGTGTGTGTGTGTGGGTGGGGGTATTGGTTGGCAGGGAAGGGGTTAAATTCCCTGCCAGAACACACGTGGGAATGTGGCTGGAGCTGTCAATTGAATAAATGATGATTAGTTAGGCTCCAGTCAGAGGTATAAAAGGTAATGCTGGCTGTGTTGTGCTGCTGTGCTAGAATTAATGTTTTGTGCCTTTTTGTTAAAGCCCTTGTGCCTTTTTTGTTTTGTTAATGTTTTTGTTTAGTGTTTGTTCTGTTATTTGTTATCAAACATTTTGTTAAGTGTTTTGTTTAGCTATCTAGCCTGTGAGTATTTGTCTTTAAACATCCAGATTAGTGCTGTGATGCTATCAGCCACGGGGCCTCTGAGAAAAATCTAATTGCCAGCTGCAGCCTTTAGAGAGAGGATGAGATCTGTGACTATACAGGGAGGAGAGAGAAACCAAGAGAATAGACAGAAAGATCTATATAAGAGAGAAAGTGAGAGAAGACTGTGATCTATACAGAGGAGGAAAGAGAGAAACCAAGGAGGGAGAGATTATTGATTGTTTTGTGTAAACGGTGGGTTCCTCCAGTCAGTGGTCAAGACCCCCTTCAGCCCCCAGGGAACTCTTGACTTTCAGATGGACAAACCAAAAATACATTTGAGGGAGAATCACTGAGGTGTCAAGTATATAATTACCATTACCAGGGTTGTCAAGATAAAGATAATAATGAGTTACAGTCCCAGGTAAGAGCAAGTGTTTCAGAGGTATATGACAAAAAATTTATCCAATAAGCGACAGATAACAGTGTCAGTGATAGTTACACATCACCCCTTCTGTCTGTAATGTAAATGCAAAATTGGGCAGCAGATTGAATGGTTACTTGTTGACCAGATTACAGTCCAGGTAGGGGACAGTGCTGTACCCTGTGAAAGGTACAGGATTCAGAAAAAACACAACTGTAAAATGGATAATTGGTAAAATAACGTGAGATCTTGAGAAAGTGGGCCCTTGATGAGAGCGTCTGCTAAGAAAAAGATAATGAGATCTATTCAGTGAGCTGTATTAATGAATGTCTTAATAAAAGTTGGATGAGGAGTTTGAGATGATAGCAAGGTAGTGGTGGTGATGCTTGAAGGTGTGTTTGTGTAAAACTGTCAGTTCCTCCAGTCAGTGGTAAATATCAGTAATTAAGACCCGCCTCTAAACTGTTAATGAGAATCTTGAACTCTTTCTATATTTTTTTCAGATCTTAACTTTTATGATGTTTGATCCTTCAGACCTCTGAGTCATGACCTGCTCAAATACTGCATTTAAAGCATTTTTATGAGTATTAAACTCCTTCTGTCTTTTCAGATGAATGGGTGATCCAGCAGTCCTCAATCCTGACTCGTCTCAGTACCCCTGCTGATCTGAACTCCAGTCTGTCTTTTCAGATGAATGGGTGATCCTGCAGAAAAAAACAATCATTGACATTGGAAGCTACTTTATTCAGCCCTGTTGATAAAAACATTTGTTTACCATGTGAGAAATTTTCGTTAGATGAATGGGTGATCCATAAAAAAAAACATAAAAGCCTAAAATAATACAGGGAGGCAGAACTGCTTTCATCTGAGGTGTCATGTTTAAACAGACTGTTGAATATGAGACACTTTAACCTCTCTAAATGAAACAATCTTTGAATAAAGATAATAAAGTTAGTTACAGTCAAAGGCATCTGTATTTTTTTGATTTTTGATTATGGTGTTCTGAAACAAAAAATTGAAAGTGAAAAGGGTTATCAAAAGTGCAAAGCCATTTGGTGGAGATCCCAATTACTACCAGTTTAAGAAACCTGGTGACTTGCCCAGCACAGAGCAAATGGGCACAACTGAGAAAGTAGGTTAAGTTTGCCCTAACATCACCCCTTCTTGTCTTTAATGCACAAGAAAAGTCTCAAACAATGAAAAACACAAGCCATTAATAGAAACAAGATGCAACCCCCAGTGTGCCCTATTTGCTTGGTTGGCCAAGGTTCTGGACTAACTAGCTTGTGTTTTTGACCAGGAGGGTACTGTGGGTTCAATCCCAGGTGGGGACACTGCTGCATTGTACTTTTGAGCAAGGTATTTGGGTTGATGCCTCCATTAAAAACGCAACTGTATAAAATGGATAATTGTATGTACTAAAATAATGTGACCCATTTGTAACAATTGTAAGTTGCACTGGATAAGAAAACCCATTAAGAAATTAATGCCAAAATTACTAAATTGAAGTCCAGTCCAGCTGTATTCACTAAAAATGTCTTAATAATTTAAACCACCCATTAAATAAGAGCAGACCCTTTCCAAATACGATAGCAAGGTCTTGTGTTCTGACAAGCTGTTTTTGAAGATACCAAGAATTCTAAACAGCAGCCCATCACCAAATATACCCAATATAGAGGCACAGGATAAAATACCAGTAATTCACTAAGATACCACCCATTTTCTAAACTACCACCCATTCACTAAACTAAACCACCCAGAAACTTCCAATTACCCATGTTCTATACTTTTTTCACCCATTTGTCTTACCCATTTATGATGTTTACCAATCATTCTGAGTGGAATACCACCCATTCCCTAAAATAATGCCATTTAAATCATTTTATCATTCATTAAAATCCACCACCCATTCACTGTGCCTGTACCAGACCTACTAAGTCCACCCATTCTGGGTACTGGGTACATGGTGCAATGACACCCACTAAACTCTGCCACCCATTCACTAAACTAAGACCACCCATTCACTAAGTGAACATCACAAAAGGAAAGACCCATTCACTAAAAAACAAATAAACATTTACATTGGAAGCTACATTTATTTTTTGTGTGCTGTTCACTAAAAAACATTTGTTTACCATGATTGAGAAATTCCACCCATTAGACTAATACCACCCATTCACTAAATCAGATCATTCATAAAAAAAAAAAAAAAATTCAATTAAAAATAATACATTCACTAAACTAAGAACTGCATTCATCTACCACCCATTCATAAACATTTAAACAGACTGCAGGGCTGAATAAACGAAGACACCATTTCAAACTAAATGAAACAATACCCATTGAATAAACTAGTAGAAACAGAAGTTAGTAACAGCACAAAAGGCATCTGTATTTTTTTATTTTTTATTATGGAATTCTAAAAACAAAAACACATTGGAATTGTGAAAAAATACCAAGTTCACAAAACTAATACCAGACATTCACTAAAAAATACCACCCATTCACTAAACTAAGCCAAGTTTCAAACTAAACCATTGGGGCAACTCTTACCACCCATTCACAAATACCACCCATTCAATAAACTAATAATTGGGAAAAAACTAATACCACCCATTCACTAAAGGTTGCCCCAAAATTCACCCATTCAGAAACTAACTTGGCTTGTGAATTTGATATTCACTAAACTAGACCACCCATGGGTAAAGAATACCACCCATTCACTAAACTAATACCACCCCCATTACCACCCACTAAACTAATACCACCCATTCACAAAACTAATCCCATTCACTAAACTAATACCACCCATTCACTAAACTAATACCACCCATTCACAAAACTAATACCACCCATTCACAAAACTAATACCACCCATTCACTAAACTAATACCACCCATTCACAAAACTAATACCACCCATTCAATAAAAACTAATACCACCCATTCACACAAAATAATACCACCCATTCACAAACTAATACCACCCATTCACTAAACTAATACCTCCCATTCACTAAACTAATACCACCCATTCACTAAACTAATACCACCCATTCACTAAACTAATACCACCCATTCACTAAACTAATACCACCCATTCACTAAACTAATACCACCCATTCACTCAACTAATACCACCCATTCACTAAACTAATGCCACCCATTCACTAAACTAATACCACCCATTCACTAAACGTATGTTTCTCTCCATTGTTGGCCTGTTGCTTTTTCCAAATCAAATCAGTCTCATAAATAACAAATATAAAGTGTGCAGGAAATGTCTCATTCATGGTATAAGAAAGATTATGCACTGAATCTTTATTGTGTCTGAGAATGATCCCACCTGTGATCCAGAGGTCTCAAACACATTTTAAATAAGCAACGTGTCTCGGTTATCAGTTGCCAGCTCATATGAGGGATTACTCTTAGTACACAATGAACATTCAGTACATAATCTGTCTGTATGGCTGTTAAAGGCATGTATTTAATTGTTGTGACAGTCAAACTATTCATTTGTGTATCTATAACCACAATGTTAGTCCTTAAGGCTGCACTGTCTATAGCTGGAAGAGGTTTCACCTGGTTTGACTCTCCACAGACCCGTTGACTGTGTTCTTGTTGTCTTGTGTCAGAGCTGTTCTCCAGGGTGACTCTGACAGCATCTCCAGGAGCCACAGTGAAGGAGGGAGAGGCTCTTAACCTGACCTGTGAGGCAGCAGAACAAAACCCCGCCCTCAACTCCACTACACCATTGTGAGAGATGGGGGAGCTCAGGACTAACAGCACTGACTCTGCACTGTACAGCATAGACCACACTGAGAAGAGCCACACTGGGGAACCACGTGTGCCGTGGAGTCACAGGGAGTGAAGAAGAGCAGCCAGGAGCTACACATTGAAGTTGAAAGTAAGCAGATCAAAAAAGTATAGAACAACTTTTGCCTACCTGAATCCCCCTTATGATATAACTGTAATTTAAAAATTTTTTTCTTCTCAAAATGGCATAAATTAATACTGATAGCGCTATTTATTAATTTATGGTGGATTAAAGATGCATGGCTGAAAAGCATATTGCCTATTTTCATCTGCTGATCAAAGAAACAGTTTTGCCAAGCTCATGGGTGTATTGAACCCTGCCCTGAACATTTATGATTGAACAGACAGACAATTATAACCCAGGTGCAAAGTTTGTTTTGAATTTATGTCCAGTGCCTTACGGCAAAACAAACAGAAAACAGTATTTTAAACTATTTTTCCCGGGTTTGTCCCGAAAAATGTCCTGTTTTTATTATCATCAAAAAATTCAAGTCCATTAGTGATGGGTGTATTAAAATTTCCAATACAAAGTGTTGTTCCGGTTTGACTGTGAGCTCCGGAACGTGTTAGCTGTACCGATAACAACCTGGAACAGATGGTACTGACTCACGCTTGATACACAAAACACAGGTCTTAACTTTTTATAAAAAACGAAGGAACAGACTGGCCGATCTCCTATTTATACCATCAATGACCCTTGGATCAGACTCCTCCTCCGTGCCACATTTTTGTGTCTGCCCCCTTTCTAAATGACCAACTTCCTTTAACCCTTGGAACGAATGTCAGGCCGCAATACCACAGTTCACAAAATGGGGAAAAAAACAGTCACTGCCCGAGTAATCATGACTGAAATGATTTAAATAAAAACGTCACTGGCTGAGCTCAATAACTGTAATCCTCTCAGATTGGATGGCAGAGATGGCAAGCAATACCACAGTTCACAAAATGGGGAAAAACAGGGGCAGTAATCATGACTGGAAATGAGAAGCAGTGCATATGCTGTGTGATGGCAGAATTGCCTCCATGTGGTTGTATCTTAGTAAATGCATCTTTATTTAATGTTTTATTTTTCCTGAAATTGAGGGTGGAAAATTTTGCCTGCATCTTAAATTTGTAGGAATACAGTATCAGCATGATTTTCAAAAGGGACAAAATAAGAACTAGGTTGTTTCTACAACCTAATTTGGGGCACTAAGTATTTAGCTTTAAAGGGTTTAGCTGAAATTAGTCGTGTATTCACTTCTTGATGCTTTAAAAATATAAATCAAGGACAAGGTTACATTAATCAGGCTTTTTAAATCAGTTTACGACCTAGTTCTTATTTTGCCTCTTGAAAATCATGCTGTATGTGTCCAGTATTCCTTATGATTGTGAATGACACCCCTCTCCCTCAGAGTCCTGGTCGTGGATCATTGGACCTCTCAGTGGCTCACTTGTTTTGATAATTCTTATTGTGGTCACAATATTGCTGTTCTACTGATACAAGACCAAAGGTGAGACTCACCTGAATTTACTAGTTAAAAGCTGATTGAAGACTGCATTTCAGACACAGATAAAGACTTTATTCAAAACTTTTGTCAAAGACTTAATAGTGATAAGTTTAGAAATATTAAAACCATCTTAATAAATTCAAGGACAAACATTATGTCCAGTTCTTTCATTGAATATCTTGAGAAAGACTTGTATTAGAAACCTGTATTATTGAATGTATTATATTTATTTGAGTATTTCCTTTGTTATAATACTGAATGAGACGCACAGAACCTCACAGCATTCATGCAGAATGGCTGGAATTACTCCTCTTGGCTCCATTACAAAGATCTCCAGCATTTTAAAGGTTTAGAGAACGTGTTACTGCAGCCAGAGCTTATTAAAACAAGCCAATTGAATTGTTTCACCTTGTCAGTTTCCATGTGTATATTAACATTACAACTGGTTTGTGTCATTAATAGATTTCCATGTACAAACATAAACTATTCTCACATTCTGATTAGAAATATGCACCACCCCACCTTTAAATAAAATTTTAATTTTATTTAATTTAAAGTTTAATAATAATAGTTATGACTTACATCAGTTTATAATGCAGCTAGACTGCCATTGCAGTGCAGTCAAACTTAAACTGCTTTAAAAACTGTACACTCTGCTAAGTCCCTAAGCAGTGAACTGCAGTTCATTTACCATATGGATAGATCAAATTACACAGACCACAACCAACCCCAGTAAAAAAAAACATACCTTTACAACATGTTTCCTTTATTTCCAGGTTTTCTGTTCATTGCTGCCAAATCAAGGTAAGAATACAGGGTTTAATATCAGTTACAAGCGGCTGCAATGGCTGATAGAATATGTGCTGGCGTGACTCTTGTAGCTCTGGCATGTTGTGAGTGCTGTGCTGCAGGTACTCATCATGCTGTGCCTTTGAGATCTCACTCTGCACACACATGGTGCTGCAGTTTGCTTGAAACCTGGAAGGCTCCATAGAAAAATAATTTATAAGATGTTGTTTCTTCCCTGAAACCTGTGTGAAACTTTGGCCAAACCATCTTGTTTCATCTTAGTTAGAGCCTTTGCCATGAATGCAAGCAATTTTAAGCCCTGAATCAGATTATTAAAGTGTTTCTGCTGTGGCTATGTGGGGATCAGTTGCATTGTACCTCACTAATTTCACATTGCATAACTGCAGGGATTTTTTAATGAGTTCAGCCATCTCGCTTCATCTGGTGTAACATCTGTCTTTCACATTCAGAGAGTGGTCAGGACCGGTTCAGGACACTGAATGCATTGAATATTCATATTTAGAGGTGAACTATAGTCGCACTAAAGCATCATTTACCAGTAGGATTCTGGGAAGGAGAGGCAACCTACCTTAGTTATGGCAATGAGCAAGATCTCATTGAGTGGCTGTACAAACTGCAAACGAGAGGGGTGTACCAAGTTCAAAAACAAGGGCCCCCTTAAACACAATTCCAGCTGATACTGTCATTTAATGTTTGGGCCAATGGACAGATGGACATTATTATTTGAAGCTATTTTACAATACTGCACCATAGATATTAAGGTTCATAATAATTTAATTTATCTGGACCATATAAAAAGAAATTATCAACCAGATATGCTATGGTTTTGAAAGTGCCTATGTGCTCTTAACCTGCAGGTAGAATCAGCTGCAGGCAACCCCAGTTTGATGTTGGAACAAGATGAGATTGAGTTTATGGTCTGGTTTCATGGTGCACATAGAAACAAATCAACAGTAATGAGCTTCTATCCTCCTGGCACATTGATCCCCCACTCTTTTCTCTTACAGGCGCCCTGCAGATCAGACTCCTGCACAGCCCTCGAGGGAATGGAGCTGTCTGGACTTGACAACAGCCTGGTGAGTTACTGACAGATATGAACTCTGATCGCACTCTTCTTAAGAAGGTACAATGGGATATAATTCAAAAACTATAGTATGAACTGTAAACTATACTAAAACTTAAAATTATTTAATTTATTTAGCCCAGAAACAGTAATGAAATGGGGATTTAATTGAAGTCTATTAAATAATATCTTAAATGGTATAGATGACATCAGTCGTGATTACTGTTTCAAACTTATCACAATTAGTCAGTGTTGAGAAGATGCATTCCAAATGGATGCAGATGCAGACAGTGATGGTGTATATACTGCCCTGGGCAGTGTGCTTGCAGAAAGGACCTGTTCTTGTTCTGATGCTGGATGTTGACTCAGAAAGTGAGAAGTGTTGAATTTAAACTGCCCTAATGTTAAAACTTTACAATGCAGAAAGGACCTCACCTTGAATATTGTGTGCTGTTCTGCAGATGCAGACAAAATGGATATTGCTGCCCTGGGAAAGCTTGCAAAGAAAGCAACCAGAATTATCCCTGATTTGCATGTCGATGCAGATGGCTAAAAGTGATGGTGTATATACTGTTGGGCAGTGTGAACAAAGAAGACCTGTTCTTGTTCTGGTGCTGGATTCAGATGCAAAGTGATGGTGTATATACCCAGGGACTTTTGGACCTGAAAAAGAAAGGACCTGTTCTTGTTCACAAATGGATGCAGATAAAGGGGCATTGAACAGAAAATAGGAGGCAGTGTTTTTTGCAGAAAGGACCTGTGAGGGTTCTGAACTGGATGCACCAGACAGTGATGGTGTATATACAACCTGGGATCCTTGCAGAAAGGACCTGTTCTTGTTGAGATTCTGGGATGCAGATGCAGACAAGCAAACGAGCAAGATACTGCCCTCCTCTCGTTTGTAAACTTTCAGAAAGGATGTTCTTGTTCTGATGCTGGATGCAGATGCAGACAGTGATGGTGTATATACTGCCCTGGGCAGTGTGCTTGCAGAAAGGACCTGTTCTTGTTCTGATGCTGGATGCAGATGCAGACAGTGATGGTGTATATACTGCCCTGGGCAGTGTGCTTGCAGAAAGGACCTGTTCTTGTTCTGATGCTGGTCCTTTCTTTCTTTTCTGTCGACTGTATTTCCAGGTAACCCACAGCATCCAACCTAGAGAGTGTATACACAGAAGTGAAGCCAGATCAACAGAACAAAGGTCAGGGCCTCTGCAACTCCTCTCTCCCATCCCACTTGACACCTTCTCTCCCTGACGCACCATGTGGCTTGAGCCTTAATTGATCAATTAATGGTTATTTAGGCTCCAGCCACATGGCATATAAGGAGGACAAATCCTTTGTTTGAGAAGTTGGCAACAAACAAAACACTGGAACAAATAAACAAGGCACAGGTGCCAAAACAAAAGGTTCAAACAAAACAATAAGACCTAGGCTGAGCATTCGCCTTCACTACCTCAAACACAACACAGTTACACACAGTTGCCGACTCAAAACCTCACCTAAACACCAACAAAACCTCACCAAACACTCCCATACAAAGGATTTTTCTTCCTTATATACCATGTGGCTGGAGGCTAATCATTCTATTAACCCTTTGCAGTCCATTTATTAAGAGTGTCAGGTGCGCTAGGTCCACTTATTTTCACACGCCGCAGTTAATTCTAGACGCTACTGTTTAAAGTATTTTTTCCACAGTCAAACGGGTTTAAAAGGCCCTGCATATCAACAAAGCATCTACTAGGCATCTCCAGCCCTGCCCCACCCTTTCGTTCGCTATAGCTTTTCACATATGCTAAAGAAACAAATAATAATAATAATAATAATAGTCGTACATACCGATCAATCATCTCCTGATCACTCGTTTATCACCAAACTCCTCAATAATGCGATCCAAGTCATTATTTTTATTACTATAACATCTGAAAAAGCTCTGCAAATGTCCGTGATGTTCCCTGAGCGATGATGCAGTAGAAGCCAGCTTGTTTCTTTATGGCTACCAAGTTATCTGATGCTAGGCATAAAATGACTATACATGAGATACGCCTTTTTTTTTTTCGGGCTTGTCTCGGCCCTGACGCTCCCACTGGGCCATTGAATGGTTTTTCTGCTTTTTCCGGAGAAAACGACTAGAAACCCGCTTTTTGCGTCTTTTTGATGATGTCGGACAGGGTCCGACATTGGACCGATAGGAATAATTGCAATGTCCAGGTCTGACATAGGACCGCTGTGACAGGAATGGCTGAGTGGTCTGACGTCAGGCAGAAGCAGGAACAAAAATACTGACACCGGAGAGTACTGCAGTTCAGAAAGGCTTGCGCCTGCAGTTTTTATTAACAAACAAAATAAATAAAATATTCAAACATAAAAACACTGTGCTCACCGGGCAAAATAAAAGAGTAAACAAACACAAATCTCGAACACAAAATCAACAATAAATAATAAATAAACCATACAGGTCAGGCTGGGCAGTCGCTGTCCACTGTTCCTGTATGTTATAATTTAGTTTCATTTTCACACGATCGCTCAAGCTCTTCTCATCACCCTACAGCACCCACCCCGGGTAGAGAGCTGCAGGTTTTTTATAACAGGTGACCATCTCCCGATTAGCAACAAATTAAATCACCTAATTAATTCGGAGATGGCCACCTTCTGCAACGAAGTTTTTTTATATGTTGTGGATGGGCCACCCATCCACGCTAAATAAAAACAAAACAAATTGCCCGTCAAATACAAACAATAAAACACGGGCCTGCCGACAAATACAATAAATCATAATAAACAAAAAAACAATAATCTGCACAGGGCGGAG
Source organism: Huso huso (assembly GCA_036884735.1). Lineage (NCBI taxonomy): Eukaryota > Metazoa > Chordata > Actinopteri > Acipenseriformes > Acipenseridae > Huso > Huso huso. Next base: position 9,892,938 of record CM072704.1, on the reverse strand, counting down.
GGACTCGTTCTAAAAAATAACAAAACAATGTACAGGGCTGCTCGCCTGTTACATATCCCCCTTGTGCAACGCACATGGCCCCAACGGCCACCCCTCAGTTTCAAAGTCCCGAAGAGGGGGAAGTGTTGCTCTGGGGTGGCCATGGTGGAATCTCTGGTACAATTCTACGTGGCGGCAGCCCCCTCTCCGGGCTCCCTCCACACTCTATCCTGCCGAAGTGGGTTGGGGAGCTGGTCTCCTGACCTTCCCCTCCTCTTCACGGCCAGCAGTTCCCCTCCATGGGGCTCTGACCACACAATCTCCCGCCCAGCGAAAGTCGGCTGGGGAGCTGTCTCTGACCTCCCCCTTCTTGGCCGGGCAGTTCCCTCCGTGGGCTCCGACCACATGATCCGGGTCGCGAAAGTGCGGCTGGGGAGCTGGTCTCCTGACCTCCCCTTTCTTGATGGCCGGGCAGCTCCCCTCCTGGGGGCTCCGACCACATGATCTCCGGCCGCGTGCGGGCTGGGGAGCTGGTCTCGGACCTCTCCCCTTTCTTCATGGCCGTCCGTTCCTCCCTCCGGGCTCCGGCCATAGTGTAGTGACCCCCGAGGGGTGCAGGATCCCTGGCGACCCAGGCGGGCAGGATCCTGGCGACCCCAGGCGACGGCATGCCCGAGGGCGGCAGCGGCAGACCCTCGGAGGCGACGGCAGCTGAGCGACCCTCGGAGGCGGCGACGGTAGCGGCAGCGGACCCTCGGGAGGTGACACAGGACCGGCAGCAACCCTAGGAGACGCAAAGGGAGACACAGGCGACTCCCAGGCGATCGGACGGCGGAGGGGGAGCCCCATGATGAAGGCGCAGCAGGAGCCCACTTCTCCCCAATGGTGGTGGTAGGAGGTAGAGGTAGCTCCTGCCCTCCTCTTGATAAAAGGCGGCAGGGGCCCTCTTCTGGCGGCCAAGGCGGCAGGGCCTCCTTCTGGCGGCCAAGGCGGCAGGGCCTCCTCTTCTGGCCAAGGCGGCAGGGGCCTCTCCCTTATGCCATGGCGGGGCTCCCTCCCTTCAGGCTGCGCAGGCGGCAGGGGCTCCTCCTTCAGGCTGCGAGGCGGCAGGGCTCCCTTCAGGCTGCGCGCAGGCGCAGGGGCTCCCCTTCAGGCTGCGCGAGGCGTGCAGGGGCTCCCTCCAGGCTGCGCAGGCTCCCCCTTCAGGCTGCAAAGGCGCTCCTCCCCTTCTGGCTGCAAAGGGCTCCTCCCCTTCTGGCTGCAAAGGCTCCTCCCCTTCTGGGCTGCAAAGGCGGCTCCTCCCCTTCTGGCTGCAAAGGCGCAGGGGCCCCTTCTGGCTGCAAAGGCGCAGGGGCGCCCTTCTGGCTGCAAAGGCGGCAGGGGCGCCTCCCCTTCTGGCTGCAACAGGAAACCAGCAGGCATGTTCCTCTGCTGGCGGTGGTGGAAGCGGAACCAGCAGGCATGCTCCTCTGCTGGTGGTGGGGAGGCACACAGTCCTCCCAGGGCGATGGAGGTGGAACCAGCAGGTATGCTCCTCTGTTGGCGGAGGTGGGAGCGACTACAGTCCTCCCACGGAGGTGGAGGTGTAAACCAGCAGTGAACTCTCCTCTGCTGGGCGGAGGTGGGAGCGACTCACAGTCCTCCCAGGGCGGTGGAGGTGGAACCAGCAGGTATGCTCCCTCTGTTGGCGGAGGTGGGCGGCGACTCACAGTCCTCCCACGGAGGTGGGAGGTGTAACCAGCAGGAACTTTCCCTCTGCTGGCAGGTACCTGGGCTGTGGATGTTTGGCCTTCCCCTCTTGGGCTGTGGACGCACTGGCTCCTCCCTCTTGGGCTGTGGACGACTGGCTCCTCCCTCTTGGGGCTGAGGACGCCGGCCTCCCCTCTGGGCTGTGGACGCACCGCCCCCCCTCTGGGCTGTGGACGCGGCCTCCTCCCTTTTTGGGCTGTGGATGCACCGACTCCCTCTCCAGGTCCGTGTCTCCTCTCTCCTTCCTTCTCACCTTTTTCCCTTGGCCTGTGGAGGTGATGGGGTCTGCTGCTCCAGCAGCCAAAACCACCCTGATGCACCGGACACCCCCCCCATGGTGTAGGCTTCCCAGAAGCAGGTCTTCCATAGGGGCAGTCCCCTGGTCATGCCCAAACTCCTGCAGATGACACAGGGGAGCCCCTTCAGCTCCACTGCTCCTATTCTGTGTCCCAGTAAGGGGGTCCCAGTTGGGTGGGGTCCCGTGACCACCATCTCCTCTCACCTCTCTCCTGCTGCTTTGGCAGCTTCCTCCTTCCTCTTCTTCCTCCCATCTTCCTTCCCTCACCCTTTCTCCACACAATCAAAAAAAAAAAAAAAACGAAAAACTGAAAGCTACCCTCTTCTGCCCGCGTCCTGAGGGGCGCCTGCGATCCCACGCAGGGACACCACGTGTGACAGGAATGGCTAGTGGTGACGCCAGACCAGAAGAAGGCACAACAAAACAAAGGTACGGTGCAGTGGCGGGGCGCCGCTTTATTTAAAGCAAACAAAAATAAAATAAATATTTCAACAAAATAAACACTGTGCTCACCGAGCAAAATAAAAGAATAAACAAACACAAATCCTAACACAAAATCAATAATAATATTAAATAAACCATACAGGTCAGGCTGGGCAGTCGCTGTCACTGTTCCTGTATGTTATAATTTAGTTTGAGAAGGTAAGAATGACAGAAAATCCTCTGCTCCACCAGCGGATATACAGAGACAAACAAAGACACACCCAGAAACGTTCTGTTCATGTTTCAGTTGGAGGATCTCAAGCCTGTTTGATAGGGGGAACCCCATTTCAAAATCTGTTTTAAACTGGGACACCCAACTAAAAAACAGAGTAAGGGGAAAATCACTAAAAAGAAAGAACGAATCCGTTGTCCGTGTTTTAGAGCTTCTGTTTCAAAAACAGCAATGTTAAATCCTAATTACTTTCCAATATGTGTGCAGCAAATGAAGTTTATAGATTCCTAAAGCCAGTAGAAACAAGGCATTCTTTGGCCAACCATTTCTGGCAAATTATGGAGCAGCTAGTTGATACAGTAGCATCCTGTTTACCAAACTTAACAACATTCATAGTGTTGCTTTACCTCTAAGTAGTTCCTTGAAAAATTGCAAGAAAAGGTTGCCTGAATATTTGCCTTGTATTTCATGGACTTTAAACAGCAGCTTGGTATGGGTGTAAATTCCGCCTTAAACATCGCCAAGATGTAATGGCTGAATAATGCAACCATGTAAAGCGAATCTAAAATAATAATGCATCAGTTAAGGTAACTCAGCATACTTATAGAACAAATGTTTCTTGAGCATTATACAATTGCCATTAAGCACACTACTGAAAAAAGATCCAGATGCAACTGCAACTACTTAAACCAAGACTGTTAAAAACAATATATCCAAGTGTGGCAATGTGCCCTGCCCCTGTGTGCATTAGTGTGTTATATGCTGCTTGTGGTGTGTTAATGTTGGTGTATAGATATTGGTGCACAGGATATAAATGGGTCTGTGTAGCATGAGTGATTTAAAAATATATAGTTGTATTTAGGCATGGGGATTGCATTTAAAGTATTTAATAATATGTGAGCACAGGTTGCACAGGATTAGTTCACGTGGGACAAGTGAATAATTAATTAGTAATTGAACCCGCACAACAGTATATATAGATGCACGTTTCACTCACTCAGGGTTGTGTGTTGGGTGAGTGGAGAACGGGTGTGGAGAGGAGAGAATAAAAGTAAAGTAAATTAAATTAAACATACATTCATATTTCGTGCTGGAAGGACCAGCACAATACTTGTGTGTTTGTTCGACTCACCGTGTTTGTTTGTCTGTTAGTCCACTGTTTGTTTAGTGTTAATCCGTTTTGTTTGTCTATTTATTTTGACCTCAAGTGCCGTGTGCTGTTTTGGTTTAAATCTTTTATTTGTTTCATTAAAACACTGAGCGCAGCCATTGCGTCTCAGTATCAACCCCAGTAATGTCTGCGTGTGTGATTCTTTCTGGCCTGACGTCACCCCTACAGCTAGCCTGTTCACACCAAGTGACAATATACCAAATGCATGATTGAATACCCTACTCACACTCAGCCAGTAATCCACAGTGTGAATCTCTACCTGTATTTATTCCCCCAGATAACCCCAGTGCTGCAGACAACAGTGACGTCCTTTATTCAGAGCTCGACATGAAGAATGTGAACAAGAAGAAGAAGAAGAAGGGTATAAAACTCTCTCCTCCCCTCAACCCTCTGTAATGGGCAGGCTTCCTAATACCTCCACACAGTGTTTCTATAAGGGATAATATAAACTGTTAATGTTTCTAACGATAGAATGAACGCTGTACCTTTACACTGCCCTCCAGCCTGTACTGGAACAGATTGGTGGGGGATTTGTTTTCCTTTCACCCCTACCCTGACACCTTCTTCTAAAGTAAGTAGTTATGACATTGAATAAGCATTGCTGGATCAAACTGAAGAGGTTGCAAGTGAAAAGAAGAGTCTTCAAGTATTGAAAAATGGATCTGCTGAGAAGAGGACACAATAATGTCTCTAGCCGTAAATACTATATAACTTGCCATCTAGAAGCTGTACAAAATGTCAATGAAGATACCCTGAAAGAGTGTGCTCCCCAATACATTTCTTTACTAAACATGTTATTGTTCATTTCTATACCGACTTAACGCTAAAAAAAAATAATGGGCCAGATTCTCAAACTCAGATAATTTTCATGCAGTATCCTCTTTTTTTCCCAGGTAAACCCTGGCAGGTAACCAACCTGAGGTTTTGTACTCTGAGATCAACCATGCAAAGCCCTAAGGTAAGGACTGCTGGAGAGCATCTAGAACCCTCCTCTCTCTCTCTCTCTCTCTCTCTCTCTCTCTCTCTCTCTCTCTCTCTCCTCTCCCTCTCTCCTCTCCACCCCCTCTATTAATCAGGGTGCATTTCACAGGCAAACCAGCAGCAGATAATGCAGAGTCCATGTTTCCTCCCAAAGAAAAGGAAGTTAGGCTTCACAGTAACTTTCTTCCTGCCCCTTAAATAATTTCCCATCTCCTTTCCAGCCCCTCAGGTCCATCTATGAACACTTTAGTCAAACTCATTTCCTTCCCAGACATTCACCCCCTGCCCACTAGAGCCAGAATCACCCCTCCCAGTCCTTCAGCTATAACCACTTGAGACAATGCACCACCCACCCACTCCCACAGTTTTAACCATTAGAGCCAGCCTCCCTCCCTCTCAGTCCGCAGTTTAACCATTAGAGCCAGCCTTCCTCCTCCCAGTCCCAGCTTTAACCACTAGAGCCAACCTCCTCCTTCTGTCCCTCAGCTTTAACCACTAGAGCCAGCCTTCCTCCCTCCCATCTATTCAGCTCTCTTCTCAGCTTGTTTCAGTGTGTGAAGAGCTGGGACTATTTTCATCTGTCTCTGGACCCACATCAGTAAAGAATGAGGGTCCCCAGGGATGGGAGCCAGCCTGAATCCAGAGACACTGAGAAGGAGAGCATGTCAGAGATCTGAGTCCCTCCTGAATTTAGAGAAGATCCTGGGATTCAGGCCTGTTCCTGGCTACTGAATTGGTTTGTTGATTTAGGACAGAGTTACTGGGCCATTCTACAGATAAGAAAAACATTGTGCTTTTTCTCTACAAATACATTATATTTGTTAACAATAATACATACAAATATATAGGTATTATAAACACAGTTGTCAATAATATTTTGGAACATTTAATTAAAGCTTTAAATATAATTAATATAATAATATATAAATGCATATGATACAAGACATGCATATGGGTATATACAGTAATAGCCATGACCATACCACTTTTATAACCTGTTCCGTGGTGTACCACAGAATAACTATAACAACCATCTTATAGTGAGGGAGCACAGTGTTATTTAAAATAGTCATGGCAAAGAAAATAATAACAATAACTAAATATAGATGTATTTATTTTTCAAATAGGGTGATATTTTGTTCTGCATCTATTGAATGGCCCAGCTAACCTTGTGGTCCAGTGTAAAAACAAGATAAAAAAACAACTTGAGCTCTTAATATAACAATTGACTTTTTTTTTCTTTTGTTTTTGTTGTTTTTAAATATATTTTGGGTGAAAAACAGTGGTGCAATCTTTGAACTGGAGAAAATGTTCAGTGTATGTTGTTGAATTTGTTTTATTTGCTTTTGTTGACTTGGATCTGTGCATTTCCAAGGTATAAACTGCAGGCAATCTGGGTTGCAATGAAATATAATTGTAACAAGGCAAATAGGATATATACACTTTATACAAGTTTAGATTATCCAAACCCTACTATAGGTAACTGCCACAAGCCCACATAGGATTTATTTAAGGATAAGTACAGGAACCATCAAGTAAAAGTGACTGTAAACTAAAAGAAAGTAAAGAGATAGACAAACATTTCAGATGATGCCTTAGTGTTGTAAAGCATTAGCCATGTCTAATGCACATGACGACATCACAGAACTGTTGTTACGACTTTCCTTTTTGGTGTGATGATGTTCCCCTCTAGATATATCCTGTTTGCTTGTTCTTTTGGTGTGATGATGTTTCCTCTAGATATATCCTGTGTGCTTGTTCTTTTGGTGTGATGATGTTCCCCCTCTGATAGATCCTGTTTGCTTGTTCTTTGGTGTGATGATGTTCCTCTCTAGATATATCCTGTTTATTGTTCTTTGGTGTGATGATGTCCCCTCTAGATATATCCTGTTTGCTTGTTCTTTGGTGTGATGATGTCTCTAGATATATCCTGTTTGCTTGTTCTTTTGGTGTGATGATGTTCCTCTCTAGATATATCCTGTTTGCTTGTTCTTTTGGTGTGATGATGTTTCCCCTCTAGATATATCCTGTTTGCTTGTTGTCTTCTCCTTTACACTACTAGAGTGTTGTATTCATTCTGGATTTGTCTCCATAATCCCTTTGAGGATTGTTAATAAACATCATAACAACTTCTGTGCAGGGACCAAAAAGCTCCAGTGAAATGAAATAAGGGTTAGTTGTGTGAAACAGCTTGATTTTGCTGTGACTAAACTAGGGAGAGGCGATGCTCAGGGAATAGTTTTACCATAAACTGGGCTTCAATTCAACAACAAACCCGGGGAGAGTCTTGTGTCTAGTGTAAAGTTTAAAAATGTCGGTCCACAAATTTGTCTCTCTCAGCAGTTACTGTAGTTCTTACAATGGGGAACAAAACAGTCGCCTCCACTGGATTTGTATATCCAGCCTCTCGCTCAGGGAGAGTTCTGTAATTACTCCAAAGGTATCAAGCTGGTACCTGGCCACGTGTAAGGCATTGTGGGCAACTGTGAAAACGTCTACGTTCAGATGATCAATCAAACCTTAAACTGTCTTAAGATATTTCAAAAGAGTTTATTTGAAAAGAAAAATAGATACCTGCTCCGTAACTGCTTGAAGAATATTGAATTGATCTCAGAGTGTGAATATATAGAGCAGCTAAACTACTGGAACAGTGCAGGTACAGAATATTCAAATGATCTCTGATTGTGACTCGAGAGCAGCTAAACTACTGGAACAGTGCAGGTACAGAATATTCAAATGATCTCGATTGTGACTCTAGAGCAGCTAAACTACTGGAACAGTGCAGGTACAGAATATTCAAATGATCTCTGATTGTGACTCTATAGAGCAGCTAAACTACTGGAACAGTGCAGGTACAGAATATTCAAAAGATCTCTGATTGTGACTCTAGAGCAGCTAAACAACTGGAACATTGCAGGCACGCTGGGTGTGCTAATTTACTGTTAGTGGAGGGTTGGAGGGATTGAGAGTATTATACTTTAAAAAAAAAAAAAAAAACAATGTGTAACATTTTATATTATATTGTGTCTCTATTTTTATTATATGTTTGCTGGAATCTGGATTTAGTCTTCTAAGTTTGTTCTGTGATCATCAATAGTACTAATCTTGGACAAGATGATGTTACCAGTCGTTTAATGGGGCTCAGTAAACAAAAATGTGTTCTGTACTGTATGTGTGAGTGCAGCTGCACTTCCAGTGTGCTGAGATGAGGGTCAGTAAACAAGATGTGTTCTGTACTGTGTGTGTGTGTGAGTGCAGTGTGCTCTGTACTGTGTGTGTGAGTGCAGCTGCACTTCCAGTGTGCTGAGATGAGGCTCAGTAAACAAAATGTGTTCTGTACTGTATGTGTGAGTGCAGCTGCACTTCCAGTGTGCTGAGATAAGGGTCAGTAAACAAGATGTGTTCTGTACTGTGTGTGTGTGAGTGCAGTGTGCTCTGTACTGTGTGTGTGAATGCAGCTGCACTTCCAGTGTGCTGAGATGAGAACAAAGACAATGAGGGGAAAGATATTTTTTTAATGTTTTATTATTATTATAATTATTTGTTAATGCAGCTTCATTTGCATTAAAAACATTTTTGCATAAAATAACGTTTTATTGTTATTATTTTTATAATTTCAATTTATTAATGCAGCTTAGTTTTGTATAAAAAACATTTTTGCAGAAAATAGTTTTATTATTATTATTTCCATTTATTAATGCAGCTTCGTTTGCATATTTTTTTTGTATAAAATAAAAAATACTACAAAATTCTTTGTTGTCAAGTAAGTATTCTAATAAAAGTGCAACTTGCATATCAAATGTTTATTTATAACACATTACACACATAAGAATCAATTTCAGACTACTCACAAGCCACTAAACTAAATGTCTTTTACATTTCTTGTTTGGCAGCTTTATTGTGTGACTTTTTACTGTTTGAATAAAACATGCTAATGATGACTATTTGGAGTTAATAGCTTTGAGAATCTAGCCCATATTTTCATTTTCTATTTTCCAGAAATGTTTTAATGAAGCTAAAAAAACACTTTGCCTTCTGTAGCACTAACTGTGTTCTCATTATCCTACCCGGCAATCCAATACAATATAATCGGATAATAAATTTGTTTTATAAACATTTTCATCGTGGATCTACTCAGCAGAGAGATGGGTCTCCACAAGTACAAACCATTTTGGCAATTTTGTTTAGATTTAGATTTGTCAACTTTTGGTATGTAATTGTTTTGCGCCTCTAGTACTACATTTTAAAAAAAAAACAGCCATCCTTTTTCCATGGGTGTTTTCTCTATTTTACTCCAATCTACTTCTTTTAGTCTCTTTTTCATACCTTCATAGTTTGCCTTTCTGAAATTGTAAACCTTATCTTTAGTCATTACTTTGGGGGTTTTAAAAAGCACTTCAAATGAGACCATTTTGTGGTCTGAGTTTGCCAATGGTTCTCTGACCACTGTTTTAGTTATTCTGTCTTCGTTATTTGATGCAGACCAGCCCCTGCCACAATGCCAACAGTGCTCAGGTAAGTATGTTGAGACTAAGCTAGTCTCGTCCTATAGCTCCTCACTGGCCCAAGCGGTTCTGGATCTCAAAGATACTGAGGAATGTGGAAGCTGGGCCCCTGTGCCTACAGCAGCAATCTCCTCTCCCAGGACAACAGGAAGATGTTTCCCACAGTCCTTCGCTGTTACTATTAGCTGCCTGAAGATTGAAGGTCAACAACTGAGGAACTAAGGCCTGTCTGAGTAAATAACAAACATCCTACTTGCCCTTACAGGCAAATGGAAAGAAGGATTCACATTGCTGCAATCTCCAATATACTACCTGGTTGGGAATGTCACCCTGTAGGTTCCCACCCCATGGTGTGTAGTTTCATCGGGGGGGTGGGGGGTAAGCCCCTAAGGAAACACATCATCACTCAATGGAGCCTTAGTCTGGTATTCAACAAACTTATGTGTGACAGGATAGCAAAGTGTTATTGAGACTAAGACAGTAATTGTGGGTTTAAGCGCTTGGGTGCACATTTATTATTATTTATTTATTTATTTATTTATTAGCAGACGCCCTTATCCAGGGCAACTTACAGTCGTAAACAAAAATACATTCCAAGAATCACAGTACAAGTAATAATACAATTAAGAGCAAGATAAAGACTTTGGTTCTAGCAAGTAGAAGTATACACAAAAGTAAATCAAAACATTGCTCACAGAGCAAACTAAAAAGGTCAAACAAAACAAGTCTCTGACACCATCAACAAAAACACAAGAACAAAGTCCAAAATAAAAGGTTTAAACAAACCAATGATAAATACTAACAGTGCTGTCAGGCTGGGCATTCGCCTTCTCTGACTACCATCTAATAACCCGAATTAACCCACAATTACCACCAATTTAGAAGTCCCACACCATTAAAGTACCATTAAACGTTTAAAACATGACGGTCCACTCCTCTCTCCTCACGATTTAGAATCCACTCCCTTGTGCTGGCGCTTTCTCATTCTTATACAAAGTTTTAGTGCAATTATAAGTAGGGCTGTATCAAGTACCACAGACCAGAGGAAGGGGGCGCTGGTCTATATCACCCTACTAATCCTGCTCCTCAGCTCTGTACAGATCTACACCTGAACCTGAAGGATTACAGGTGAGCAAGGCTGCATGGAGCACCACAAACACAGCAGAAACAGACAAGTCATTCTCTATAGAGCAGAAACAGACAAGCCATTCTCTATAGAGTAGAAAAAGACAAGCCATTCTCTATAGAGCAGAAACAGACAAGCCATTCTTAAACAAGCAACAGATTGTGAAGAGTCCAGCTTTATTACACTTTTCTAATTCAGATAGAAAGGATGAAAGTCACTGTATTGCTGTCTGCCTCCCAGTCCCTCTGCTACTTAGAGCAGCCTCCCTCTTTCACCAGACCTACTACAGATAAATATTGTCTTTGATTATCACACAGTAGTGCTCTTGATTTACAATACAGGACAAGGAAATCAGAAGAACATTTACTGTCTTAATGAAACTCCTCCTGTTAAACTCGAGAAATCCTAAGCTGCTTGTTTTTCTTTCTGTTTCCATTACCAGGCTCTGCTGCTCATGACTATGAGAATACGCGCCCCTCACACCCTGCTGTTGAGATAACGCTGTGCTGAAGCCATGTCCCTGCAGCAGAGCACAGCACCTGTCTCTGCTCTTCAAGCGTGGAGAAGAACCCCCCTTCACATTCCTCCTCTCCTCTCCTCTTGCAGGGTTGCCTCCTCTTAGCACTCCTACTGCACTGTACACTAGAGGGCAGTGCAGACTAAGGGCCTCATTTACAAAAGGGCACTAAATATTATGGTGCACCGTAATTGCAATTGGAGTGCACGTTAATGATTTCCGTATTTACCATTGCAATTTTATTCATCATCGCGTGCAATACTTGGCATATAATGATGTGCCTAAATGTAGTGCTTTACACTATAGTAATCAGAATGAATATGTGATGTTTATGGTAATGCATGCTGATGTATTTAAATGAGCATCCAGCTCAGAATAATGAGATGAGCTGTATTCACATGGTATTTACTAAAGGGCATTCATTTTAGTGTGCGCATTAAAGTGATCATTTATTAGTGTGTATCGAAACCAGGCTTTAACCACTAACAGGCACACTATTGAAACCTCTTTTATGCACTACCTCTTTTTCTTACATCAGCTTTAAGCATGCACCTTTTAACAAATCCCCCATTTGAAAAAAGGTTAGCAGCACATGCAATCTCTTTGCTAACAATAAAACTGGCATCAGAACACTTTCATTTTTCTTCTCATTTCAAAAAAAACTTTCATTGAGACTCCATAGCTTCTTTCATTTCCAGTAAACTCAGAATCGTTGCTTTGTGCAGCGTATCCTTAGTAAAGTTGTATGGTATAATCTTTCATAACTGCAACCATTGCACTACAAATCAGATATATTGCCTTGCCGTAAAAAATTATTCAGTGAAACAATAATCATCTGGCTAACGATTTTGGAATGTTCTGTGTTCGCCTCCACCTTTCGCTTCCGTGACATCTCCAACTACTTTCTGGTTACTGATTTAAAATTTTTACACAAAGTAAAATTTAAAGAAGCCTCAGCTTCACTATCTAATGTATTGTGCTGTTACACGTTATTGCGTGAGGAACGGATCCTGTCGCGCCACATTTGATTGGCTATTTTACTACCTCTGTGAATGCGATTGACTTAATGGGAATGTCACTCATAAATGCAGACTGCACATGTTGAATGTACATCAATGCAATTTTAAAAAGTAATGGGCTGGTCACAAAAAAAATTGACCCAGCAGACACTTATGTTTGACACTCCTGCTTCAGTGTATTAACTATTTATTTTAAACTATGCCATATAGCTTTAACTGCAACCTATTTAATAACCTGCAATTTACAAAAACAAAAGAAGCCCTGCTAAAGCTCACACGGAATTCTATTGAATTTCCCACATAGAGGACAGGTTTACAGGATGAGAAGAATTAGACTTCTGCCCTGGTGGCTGGCTTCCCAATATGATGAGTGCTATTGATTGTACTCACAGCACTGTCACCCTGATCCAGGAGCCTGCAGGGTGGCAATGCCGACAAGGAAGAGAATTGAGGCTGCATCTCGTCAAACAATATTTCTCAAATTAAGCAGAACAAAAGAAAAATCTGCCATTGCACAACATGACTTTGATTGTATATGCATTTTCATTTTTTTTTTTTTTTTACATCAAACAAGGAATACACTAGAAAGGAAGGGAGAAATCAACAAAAAAAATAGAAGGGAGACTACATCAAAACAAGGGCAACAACTCAGGTAAGATAATAATTAAATGTATTTATCTAAATGCTGGAAGTCTCAACAACAAAATGTTAGAAATTGAAGCTACTGCACTAACATGTAGAAACAATATAAAATGGGAAAAAACTGAGTGGGGACACAACAGATGAAATTGATATGGTAGAAATGACAAACGACTGCTTCAATGAAACAGCTCCTTTATTTGGCTGGGTTGGGTGGCTGCGCAACTTAAATAATAAGTACCTGGTTCTACACAAGGATGTGTATTACAGGTAATACCAAGGGCTACAGTCCTGCAATAATAAACAAATAGCATGATACAGGAAACACAAACACGGTCACAAGTCCAGAGTGAGTGCTTATTAGTGTATGTGGTGAAAAGTACAGTGAATGGTGAACAGTGGTGACGTGTTGTCCGGGTGTAGAGCTGGCCTCAGTAGCCACAGCTCGGTGATTAGCCGTCTAACAATAACAAACAAGTAACAATTATTAGACAGACAGAATACAGCACGGAAACTCAAAGGTTCATTTTTACTCCTACCTGGTCCTTTTTTATAAAACCATAACAAAGGAATAGATCGCTTTGTCACATCCCCCTGAAATACCCTGAGTCGCCCCTTTGGCAGCGAATGCAATCACGTATCCTCCAATCCCATGACTGACACACGCCTACCATATTAAGGTGATGACTTCTGGTATTGTGACCATGCCCCTTCCTGGATGGCTGGCGTCCGACTGACCCTGGGTATGAACATAAGAACATAAGAACATAAGAAAGTTTACAAACGAGAGGAGGCCATTCAGCCCATCTTGCTCGTTTGCTTGTTAATAACTTATTGATCCCAGAATCTCATCAAGCAGCTTCTTGAAGGATCCCAGGGTGTCTTCAACAACATTACTGGAGTTGGTTCCAGACCCTCACAATTCTGTGTAAAAGTGCCTCCTATTTTCTGTTCTGAATGCCCCTTTATCTAATCTCCATTTTGCTGACCCTGGTCCTTGTTTTTTCAGGTCAAAAAAAAGTCCTCTGGGTCGACATTGTCTATACCTTTTCGGATTTTGAATGTTTGAATCAGATCGCTTGGCGTTGTCTTCTTTGTTCAAGACTGAATAGATTCAATTCTTTTTAGCCTGTCTGCATACGACATGCCTTTTAAAACCAGGATAATTCTGGTTTGCTCTTCTTTGCATTCTTTCTAGCAGCAATACCCTTTTTTTGTAACGAGGTGACCAGAACTGAACACAATATTCTAGGTGAGGTCTTACTAATGCATCGTAAAGTTTTAACATTACTTCCCTTGATTTAAATTCAACACTTCTCACAATATATCCAAGCATCTTGTTGGCCTTTTTATAGCTTCCCACATTGTCTAGATGAAGACATTTCTGAGTCAACATAAACCCTAGGTCTTTTTCTTAGTTCCTTCTTCAATTTCAGTATCTCCCATATGATATTTATAATGCACATTTTATTGCCTGCATGCAATACTGTACATTTTCTCTATTAAATGTCATTTGCCATGTGTCTGCCCAGTTCTGAATGCTGTCTAGATCATTTTTGAATGACGTTTGCTGCTGCAACAGTGTTTGCCACTCCTCCCTATTTTTATTGTCGTCTGCAAATTTAACAAGTTTGCTTACTATACCAGAATCTAAATCATTAATGTAGATTAGGAATAGCAGAGGACCTAATATTGATCCCTGTGGTACACCACTGGTTACCTCCTCATTTTGAGTTTCTCCTCTAATCAGTACTTTCTGTTTTCTATATATTAACCACTCCTAATCCCATGTGCATGCATTTACTTGAATCCCTACTGCATTCAGTTTGAGAATTAATCTTTTATCCGGAACTTTGAACTGCCAAATCCATCAGTCAAGGGGCACACTGTTCCTGTTATACAGCGTCCTCACATGGAGGGATGGCTGGCTTAGGATTGATTCACTGTCACACCCACACAAAAGATGAATGGTTTAAACTTCAAGATTAGACTGCACTGGCGTATGTTTATATACTTAAACTTAACTGACATTATCAATAAATAATAAAATATTTGTCGAGGTTATGTGTTCCTTTGAAAGACAATGTTTTTTATTTATTTAAAGGTAACTCACTTTTTTTTAAAAAGGCGGTGTGTCTGAAAGATGACTTGAGTTACCAGCTCAGCCTTTGATTAATTTCAAATATGGCAATAAAGGCCATAATGATTTGAGAATATGCCCTGTACAAGGACCTAGAGTAAATGACATTGGGCCAAAAACTATTTTTAATTGGATATTAGTAATCTCTTGTGTAATTGGATATTGGATTGCCTGCCTTCTTTCCTAGAGGTTAAAACCTGTGTTTAGGATTGGAACAGGCTGAGGTGCCCTGTACATTGATTTGTTTATTTATTTTTAAAGCGGGTCCCCCTCCGCGCCCTATGTTATTTTGTAATTTGTGTTTTTGATTTATTTGTATTTTATATTTGTCGTCGAAGCGCTGTATGTTTTGTTATTGTTTATTTGTATTTAAATATGAGGCGTAGCATATGTGTTTGTTATTGTTTTATTTAAATGTGTTCTGGCAGAAGCGAGAGGTATTTCGTCCTCTGCCAGGAATAATTAAAAAACCTTGTGCAGAAGGTGCCATCTCCGAATTAATTAAGTGATTCATTTGTTGCTAAATCGGAGATGGTCACCTGTTATAAAAACCTGCAGCGCTCTGCACTCGTGGTGTGGGTGTATTAGGAGTGAGGCGGAGAGAGAGAGAGAAAAAACTATTTAAAATTATAATACAGGAACTGTGAAGGCCACTGCCAGCCTGACCTGTATTGTTTAGTATTATTTTTGTGTTTGTGATTGTTTTTGTTTAAATGTTTTATTTCACTTTGTGAGCAAGTTTCTTTGTTTAAACCTTTTATTTATTTGTGTTGTATTGAAATAAACGGCTGCGTGTCTCTTTGTTTTGAAACTGCAGTACTTATCTGGTGTCAGTGTTTTTCCTTCCCCATCTGGCCTGGCGTCACTACTCAGCCACCCTGTCACAAGGATTAACTTCTCTCTCTTAGGAAAAATGCTCTCCTTGAAAACATCACCTCTTCTAAAACTTTGTTCCTGAAAGATTTGCCAAGTACATTTGTATTATCACAACAAGAAGACTTCATGATCCCACGAAAAAAAAGGAAACATTAAGTGAAATTAAATCTCTGTATTTTAGTTATATGTATTTACACTGATCCCTATTCGATCCCTATTTTTATTTCAATACAATAATTAATTCACCCCTAGACAGCTTAAAACTTAAAATAGACCTCACATATATGAGGCCTTTAAGACCATTCGAGCTCCCAAACCAACTATTTGATTATTAGTATTGCGCTCTCCACAGGTGATGGTGTCGATCAGACTGTGAAACAATGAAGAAACATCTGCTTCCTGTGGAGATCTCAAACCCAATAATCACTTTGTGCAGCACTACCATTCACACTGAACTGCGTGACTAAAAGGCAACCCTATCAGACAGGCTTGAGCAAGAAATTACTGCACAGGGCAAATTATTTCTTCAGCTGTATTATTATGCATCTGGCTCGTGTATCCTTTGTCATTTTAAGCTCTGTTTCACCACACTTGAAACGGTTTGAAATCAGACTTGTTAATTTCCATCAGTGGCATTCAATTGGGGACTCTGTCAGCCCCAGTTAGGATTGCTGACTGACTTTGCTTAAGAAACTTGACAACGGTTACATGTAACTGAAAACAACAAATGCAATCTTATCAACATGAGCACTGAGTAGAGGGGAGGTGGGATGTCTACAAATAGAGTTTGGAACTCCCACAAAAGCTGTCTCTGTCTGTCTGTCCCCCCCTCCCCCCATCTCTCTCTTTGCAGTCTCATCCTACAAACAGTCAGCTCGAGAACACAGCGCTGCTACAGAACAGACAGACATGATCTCCTAACTCCGTCTCTGACAGACTGACAGACTAACGGACTACTGCTATTGGACACAGCAACTACAAATATTCTACCACCTTCTAATTTTTCTTTTTTCTGGCTAACAACTTCAACTGCAGCTAGAGAACATTACAACAACTGCTTTTAATCTGCAGAAAAGGATTTCTGCTTTCTCCTTTTCCCCCTCCTGAATTATTCCCCTTTTCCCTTCCTCCCTTTTTATCTCTTTCTCCTTTCCCTCTTCTCGATCGTAAATTGTTCTGCCTATTCTTACTTTCTCTCCCCTGTCTTATTTAAACATTTCCTTTCCATCCTTTCACCTCTCCCTCTCTATTTTGTATCACCGCTCTCTCTTGATTGATTCTTCTTCATCTCTCTCCCTCCCTCATCTCTCTTTATCATACTCCCCTGGATATCCGCTATATTCCTCTCCTCTCCATTTCTGGACTATTACTCGCCCATGCTTTCCTCTCGGCTGTTGTTTTGCACCCTTACGGACTTCCTGTCTACCCCTCAACCTCCTTCCTGTTACCCTCCGGACTTGTCCAGGTATTTCCTTTCTACCTTTCTTGTCTGTCCATCTATCTGTGTCTCTGTTTTCATAACCAGGTAAAACTTTCTATAAAGAATACAATACACTCTGGTGGGTCTGCATTGCCTGTGCTGGGCAGAACCTCCTTCTACTGCTGTACACAGGACAATGCTGGTGGGACCGCATCATATATGACACTAATATAAAACCCTGTACAGAACTACAGCAGCTACCCAACATGGTGTCTATATAATGTTGTAATCTAGTGCACTGGCATTTGCCTGCTGTGTGCTGGGCAGAGCCTGGTGTGCTGTACTGTACACAGGGCAATGCTGGCGAGGACCGAACTGTATATAACTACAGCAGTAACCAGACATGGTGTCTATATAGTTGTACTCTAGTGTGACCACTAGATTCCTGTTACATTTCTCCTCTTTATTGCGTGTAGCAATCAGAAGCAAAGCATAATTGAACCGGTGTATATCTTTTAGTGCTGGACAAATATTAGTGGGCGTGAACTTTTTAAAATCTCCTGTTTGTCTAAAAAAAAAAATGAAAATAATCTTGAATCTTTGGGTTAGTGGTATCATTAAGGCACATTGCAGGTGTGTGACCTTAGCTGTCTCGATTATCTGAGATTGGGAAAAATGAAGTTTGAAGGACCATTCCCTACTTATTGGCGTAGTTAAAGAGACAATCACGTGTACCATAGACTCTTACCTTACTGTGGTCGCACCTTCGTTATGTTGAAGCATTGTTGTTCACGAAAGGTTACATTTGGACTTAATCACTTTCAGCATGTTTTTTTTTTTCAAGGTATAACGATTTTTTAAAACAAAAATGGTTCATTTTTTTAGGCATACTTAATTGTGAAAATAACACTAAAGCGAGTCTGAGGTATTTGTTTCATTTGTTTTATCGCGTAAATGTGTAAAATCTGCAGTAACCTGAAGGGCACCGCTTTTAAACCATGGGCAGGGCCTTGACCAAAAAAAAAACTAAAATACGGGTACATTCTAAAAATGCCCTCTAGTAAGTTGGGATTAAAAAATCTCAAATCAAAAAGTTTGTTTGGCGGTGAATGTGGGGAATGTGGGGAAAGCACATGGCTGATTTACATTAAAGACGCTGCCCCCCTCTTATAAAAGTATGAACAAAGTTATTAAAGCATGTTAAAAACAACAAAACAAGCGGCACTATTGGTTGTGTGTCTGTAAAAAAAGAGACAACATTAAATTAGGTTGGGTTTTCAACTACAGTAAAAGAAGACATACAGAGGCTGGTGTGTAAACCTATTAATGCCCTATTCTCACGATCATCACAGTTTGGCTGCGATTGTGAATGGCAATCACGTGGTTTAAAATCTGCATTATTTAGATAGTGTGGATAAACATAGAATAATATCAGTGAGGGCGGCCTGGTTTTGTGGGGTCTCAGTGTTGTTCCCCATTTTCATTTTATTTGTAGGTTCCACAGGTACAACAGGATTCAGTTATGATGATTTAAATCGTATAATTATAATAAGTTGTGGCAAAGTGGCTTGCAGTGTACAGGTGCAGGAGTGATCGCGGTGATTAAATGAAAGGCAGTAATCCAAGTTATTGTTATTATTTATTTCTTATCAGATCTTTAAGTGCAATTGTTACAAGATATCACATTATTTTTACAATTAAGTTTCCTGCAGTCTGGTGACTGTAAATAATATTCCCCACCTGGGATTGAACCCCGATCAATGGGTAGAGTCCAGAGCCCTAACCACTACTCCACACACTGTTGACTAAATAAATTTCCCAGACAATACCCAGCAATGGGTATTGCAAATAAATAAAAATGCAGTTCAAAATAGTAAACAAGTAATTACACACACAATACACAAACATGGTCACCAGCCCTGGGTGAGTGCTGTAGTCTTTCAGTGCTAAATACAATTATTCGTGGTAACAAGTGAAGTGATGTTCCGGTTTGTGCTGGCCTCATGAGCTCGGAGCGTGTTTAGCCGTCTACTAAATAACAAGAAACAATTAGAGACAAAACAAAACAAACGCTCACGTCTGATCTCACAAACACAGGTCCTTCCGGGTTGTTCTTAACCAAAACGAAGGAACAGATTACGTCCTTCGTCCCTATTTGTACCACACTCGCGGCCCTTGGTAAGCGATTGGCCGCTCCTCAATCAGCGGCGCCACGTAGATTCCTTCGGTCGATGAGTTTAGTGCATCAGCTCCACCCCTTTTGGAGGACCGACTTCCTTTTTTAACCCTGGGAATGAGATTGTCAGGTCAAACAGTCAGGGTACTCTGTCCCGTCTTAGTGCCCTCACAGGTCAGGAGGAGATTTACCACCAAAGATCATTCTATTTCTGTCACATGGGCGTTTAAGGCGTTCTGATAATGAGGCTCAACAACATGCTTGTCAAATAAGCCTTGATTGTTGGAAAGTATGACGGAAATATTACAAATTATAGAATGTCTTTAATTTGGCACACATTTGTATAATGTACAATAATGTCGAGATCAGCCAATAACTATTGGCTTTACAAAAACTGGGAGGGCCGGAAGCCAATAGGGGGGGTGAGAAGAGGCGGGACTAAGGAAACAGGGACGCAGGCAAAAAAAAGAGGAGATCTGAAAAGTTTCACTGCACTGCATACAGTTTGGTTTAGTTCAGTGAAAACTTCAGCGTTTCAAGGCTGCTTGAGTTGGATAGCTGGCACAGAAATAGTACACATTCTAATTTTATTTCTGTATGAGTGTGGGCCCCTCCTGGCGTGGAGCCCTGGGCTCTTGCCGGGTTGCCCAGGTGCTAGCGCCAGCCCTGATATCGTAACGCTACATACCAGTCTTTGTGTTTCTTTATTTTACTGGAGCAGGAAACTACTCAACATGCCTATGAAATATGAGCTCATGGCAAGTCTAATGATAGATACACATGCATAGAATATCATTGACTGTTTATTAACATGGAACTGAACTTCAGCAAATGATTAATTGCATATTCATGACATATTTTTTATGCACTCAAAGTAGAGTGTTACTGTTAACTTCTATATTGATTTTCAAAACAGTTATTAGTAAACTAAAAAAGGGGGTTAGCGGCTGTAAGTAGCTGTTGGCAGAACATCAACAGTCTTTATTTGAAACGGCTCTTTTGATTTGTCTCCCTTCACAACACAGTTTTATTTCGACGGCATTTCTCGTTTCACTGTTGTTGTTTTTTCTTCGATAGTTTTGCAGTTTCCATTTCTGAAACATGCTGTGAGGGTGGTTTCTTGTTTGGTCAAACTAAGTTAATATAATATAGGTTTCTTTGAATTTCTTGTTTTGTCTAAACTAAATGCATTATGAAAACTGTGACAGCAGCTCTTTGATAACCCTAAATAAAACCAAAGAACCAAACAATCTGAAACAGAAGAAAGGGAACCTGAGATAATATTTATAGCACTTTTCAAAACCTTATTTAGCACTCTATGAAGGGGACCAGTGATACTATTGCTAGAGTTAATAAAATTATTTAAAACATGGTTTTAACACTCCTTTAAAGGGTACCAGTAACAATATTCAAATGGTAATCGATTTAACAAATTGATTTAAACCCTTAGTTAGAACTCCCTTGTGAGAACCAGTGATAATGTGCTCTTATTATTAGTAGGTAAGAAAATGGTTTTTTAAAACTAGGTTAACATTACTTTCTTTCTTTCTTTCTTTCTTTCTTTCTTTCTTTTCTTTCTTTCTTTCCCAAGTCTTGTTCGTGTTCTGTTTTACACTGCTTGCATTTCACAGGGCAGCCAGCCCAGCTCATATTCTCATTGTGATGGTCTTATAAAAGGTAGCTGCCTTGTGAAACATACAAAACTGACTTATTTTTTAAGCCTCAATAGGGCTGACTCCACACCTTTAACCTTTGTGAAGATCTTGCTCACAGGCTCCCCTGTCTCAGGGGCCAGGCCTCTCTCATATCTACTCCACCTGTCCTCACGTTTAAATTAGCCTGCTCTGTCTCCCACCAGACTGTGATTAGGCGCTTACTTGGAACAGGACTGAGATAGGAGCTATGTAACAGCTTCTTATCACCACAAACACAGTAATAACTTCG
>CM072704.1:9839941-9871243 GCA_036884735.1 Huso huso | reverse complement strand
TGCTTCTAAAGACCACACGGGTATAGTAGCCACCGCTTCAATTATGATTTTCTGATTTCATGATTCATTTCAGTTATGTCATCTATGTCGTGTTTTGTCTTTGTAGGTTCTATAGACATTGTCACCTCAAATATATTGCAAATGTCATGGACTTTCTTATGTTATGGTCTTATGATATTGCATATATTAACAGGAATCTACATTGAATGAACTTTAATCTAATTTGTCTAGCTTTGCCTAGAGATAACGATCAACCCAACACCTTGAATGCACCAGGCACTCCAGGAAACAAAAGGCTAATCAAACCCGTCTCGTGATTTAATTAACCCATCTAGTGAGAGAGAGGTGGTTTAGCATAGAGTCTGAAAAAAGAGAAAAATAGCTTAAAGATTTAGAGATTTAAGACAAATTTCACATCATATTGATTTAATACCACTATGAGTACAAGATGCAAGTGTTTTAATTCTTAATTGCCTAACAAGTATAGAATAACCCAGGTAATAAATCCCTAAGAGAATTAAACTGTTGCAATGGCCAACCAAAGTCGCAACCAGACATGTTTGGTGTCTCAAAGAAATGTAATTTCTTATGGTAAAATAACAGGAATTCAAAATAAAATCAGAATTATTTAGCAAAAGTTATGCATGTTTTAAAAGTTTCACTTTTCCAGATTATGATAATGAACTAATCAGACAGAGGAAGGGGGGGAGCAATCAATCAAGGTTTCAAGCCCATTCAGCTACAAAATAGCCAATCGGAGACATGCAGCGGAAAATTCAAATAATCTCTTTGTTGAAAAGTAAAAGCCAACTGTAAACATTAGCTCCTTGCCCCAGATCTACCCCTCTGCGTTAACCCCAGCTAGCCCTGCTCTAAGCCCCAGATCTACCCCCTCGCCAGCCTCTCGTTAGCCCCAGCTAGCACCTGCTCCAGCCCTCTGGCGCGATCCCTGACCGCTGATCCTGCTTGCTCAGATTCTAAGAAACTACAAGACTGCACCTGGAGCCCTCAGCTCTCAGTATTTATCCATCAGGTTGGGGGCCCTGACACTCAGAGAAACACAAAGGTAAGAGAACGCTGAAAGTGACTGCTTTCAGAGGTAACAATACTCAAATATCTATTCAGGTATTGTGTGACCCTTGTTGTTGTCAGTATGTGCTAATATTTCTTTAGTTTGTTGTTTTAAACCTTAGTTCTCATTGTAATGCTTTTAATGTGACATTAATTGTGTAACTGGTGTGATTTTCAAACTTATTTTGTTGCATGCTTAATAAATACCATCTTTCTAAGAAGAGATTCACAGTATTAAGTAATTTGCTCATGTTGAACAAACACGCTTTATGAACTTTGAACAGTCTGGAATGTGGTCTATTTTTGGCTTGTTGTAACGTGTAAATCCGCCATCGTTTTCAGAAGGCCCCGATATTAAAAGCGGGTTTGTACATTATAATAGGACACTGTTTATTTGCGGTCCACGAGATCTTGACTATCGAAGGTATCTCTTTATCCCCTACAGTTTTGGAGGTCTTTTTAATTTATTGCTTTAAAGAATATATTAATTGCCTACAATAGTACCCACAA
Source organism: Huso huso (assembly GCA_036884735.1). Classification (NCBI taxonomy): domain Eukaryota; kingdom Metazoa; phylum Chordata; class Actinopteri; order Acipenseriformes; family Acipenseridae; genus Huso; species Huso huso. Next base: position 9,869,662 of record CM072704.1, on the reverse strand, counting down.
CTTCATATAAAAGCTCACAATATTATGTTGTTTTATGTGACTATTTAAATTGTGTTTTTATAGCAAAATCTTTAAAGTTTTATTACATTTTACTTTTATGAGCATTGAAAATGACCTTTTGTTTTACTTGATTTATTAATAACCATGAGTGCTTTAAATCACAAATGAAAGCATCGTAAATCAAGCCATTAAAAAGTACAATGCTTTTATTTTAGATTTTAGATTAAAAAGAATGTTATATTTACTCAGGACCTTCAAACATGCTTTTTCAGGACCACTGATACAATACATTTTTAAAGAGTAACACTGGTTTATGGGGGGCAGTGTGGAGTAGTGGTTAGGGCGCTGGAGTCTTGACCGGAGGGTCGTGGGTTCAATCCCAGGTGGGGGACGCTGCTGCTGTACCCTTGAGCAAGGTACTTTACCTAGATTGCTCCAGTAAAAACCCAACTGTATAAATGGGTAATTGTAGGTAAAAATAATGTGATATCTTGTAACAATTGTAAGTCACCCTGGATAAGGACGTCTGCTAAGAAATAAATAATAATAATTTATTTTTACTTTGTGTGGGTCTGACCTAAGACTTCATCTATCTATCATAATTAAACCATATTTTATGTATTTTTTTTTTTTTATTTAGTGCAAAGGTTTTGTATTTAATCACGCACAGATCAATGTAATGTAAAGCCTCCAGAGATGATCAATAACGAAAGCAGCTGGGGAGAATGAACCGTACCCTAGCAGTGGATGAAAGTGATTACAGAGTGACTGTCCGGCTTTCTGCTGTAGTCTGGTGTGAACGAAAGCCATTTCGTTATACAGTGCATAGTGCCCAACTCCTCTATTGTAATTGTTCTGAATGGAAGGGTCTAATAAAAGAGGTGATTAAAGAGAGCAACATCACCACTGCCGTCCAGCTGGGATTTTTTTTTTCTTTGAATCAACTACATTACTGCGTCAGACAGTTTAAAATGGAGCAGTACTACTGCCTCTCAGGGGTCTGTATTGAGGGGTCTGTTCAGCTGGGTTAATAAACTCACCAGACACAGTCAGTGTAACAGGATCACTGTGTTAATAAACTCACCAGACACAGTCAGTGTAACAGGATCGCTGTGTTAATAAACTCACCAGACACAGTCAGTGTAACAGGATCGCTGTGTTAATAAACTCACCAGACACAGTCAGTGTAACAGGATCGCTGTGTTAATAATCTCACCAGACACAGTCAGTGTAACAGGATCACTGTGTTAATAAACTCACCAGACACAGTCAGTGTAACAGGATCGCTGTGTTAATAAACTCACCAGACACAGTCAGTGTAACAGGATCGCTGTGTTAATAAACTCACCAGACACAGTCAGTGTAACAGGATCACTGTGTTAATAAACTCACCAGACACAGTCAGTGTAACAGGATCACTGTTAATAAACTCACCTGACACAGTCAGTGTAACAGAATCACTGCGCTGAGAGGAACGTGGTCTATCTCCTCTTTGTGTCTCACACAGATACTGTCCACTATGAGACTGAGTGACAGAGCTGAGTGTGAAACTGGCTCCAGTGGTGTCTCTGATCTTCACTGTGCCTCCCTGACTGCTCTTGTACCAGAGATATCGCCATCCAGTGAAACGTCCCTCAACCCCACATTTCAGGGTGACAGTCTCTCCAGTGTACAGGTTTCTCCATTGAGGACTGCTGGTCAGCACAGCCTTTGGCAGCTCTGGGTAAATGAAGAAACAAGGCATGTTAGGAACATCCATCTCCAATACAAAGACAGAAATAAAACATTACAGGTTCCAGTACAATGGAAACACAGGGTCTGATTCTCTCAAATGAAAGCAGCTCAATGTTACTGTCTCTCAGGGTCCAGTAAAGAGGGCACAGCTCTGTATTGTTGTAATTATACATTTTTACTGTCTGAGATTTCTATTCTTGGTTGATTATTCTGGTTGGTTATCCAAACAATAGCCCTATTCATAGAAAATATTAAATATATCTGGATGGTTCAGACAAGACTCCCTGGATCAGGTATGAAACACATACTGAAGAGGTAACAGCAGCCTTTTACAATGTGTACATAACACTGTACAATAGCAGTACATAATACAATACAATAAGCTAATGCAATAGGTCAGAGGTGCACAATTCTAGTCCTCCAGTCTTGTTTATCAGAGAGACTGTGGGCAAGACTTTCCCTGTGTAAAGCTAATGCTTTTTTGTTTCAAAATTGACTGTTTTCTATTTCACAAACAGTAATTTCTGAGGAAGGAAAAAACTAACTTTGAAATGCTGAAATTTATCAGTAGAAGCACTGGAATTTCGAACTACCTAGAAGGACCAAACCGGTCATTTTAAACGGTAGCTTTTTAAACAGCTGTAATATGATCATGAAAGACAAACGATTGTATAAAACTCAAAAGCTGTATTTATGAACATCAAATCAAACATTTGCATAGCAGAAACACAATATTTAAATGGAAAACAAAACATACATTTTTTTTTCAAAAGGAGCAGTACAAAACAAGAAAAACTTAAATAAAATAAACATTTCACTGGTGACTATTTTGTAACGGGTCTCTGAATTCACCTAAAAGACTAATACGGTATACCAGTCACCGTTCAATAATAATTTTCTGATTTCATGATTCATTTCAGTTATGTCATCTGTGCTTAAATGTGTTTTGTTTTCATATAAAAGCTCACAATATTATGTTGTTTTTATGTGACTATTTAAATTGTGTTTTTTATAGCAAAATCTTTAAAGTTTTATTACATTTTACTTTTATGAACATTGAAATGACCTTTTGTTTTCACTTGATTTATTAATAATCATGAGTACTTTAAATCACAAATGAAGAGCATCGTAATCCGAGCCATTAAAAAGTACAATGCTTTATTTTAGATTTTAGATTAAAAGAATGTTTATATTTACTTCAGGACCTTCAAACATGCTTTTCAGGACCACTGATACAATACATTTTTTTAAAGAGTAACAGTGGTTTATGTAATTTATTTTTACTTTGTGTGGGTCTGACCTAAGATTTCATCTATCTATCATAATTAAGCCATATTTTATGTATTTTTTATTTTTATTTAGAAACAAGGTTTTGTATTTAATCACACACAGATCAATGTAATGTAAAGCCTCCAGAGATGATCAGTAAGAAAGCAGCTGGGGAGAATGAACCGTACCCTAGCAGTGGGTGAAAGTGACTGCAGAGTGACTGTCTGCTTTTGCTGTAGTCTGGTGTGAACGAAAGCCATTTTGTTATACAGTGCATAGTGACCAACTCCTCTATTGAAATTGTTTCTGAATGGAAGGGTCTAATAAAGAGGTGATTAAAGAAACAACATCATCACTGCCGTCCAGCCGGGTTTTTCTCTTACAATCAACGCTACACTACTGCATCAGGCAGTTTAAAATGGAGCAGTACTACTGCCTCTCAGGGGTCTGTATTGAGGGGTCTGTTCAGCTGGGTTAATGAACTCACCAAACACAGTCAGTGTAACAGGATCGCTGTGTTAATAAACTCACCAGACACAGTCAGTGTAACAGGATCGCTGTGTTAATAAACTCACCAGACACAGTCAGTGTAACAGGATCACTGTGTTAATAAACTCACCAGACACAGTCAGTGTAACAGGATCACTGTGTTAATAAACTCACCAGACACAGTCAGTGTAACAGGATCACTGTGTTAATAAACTCACCAGACACAGCAGGTGTAACAGGATCGCTGTGTTAATAAACTCACCAGACACAGTCAGTGTAACAGGATCACTGTGTTAATAAACTCACCAGACACAGTCAGTGTAACAGGATCACTGTGTTAATAAACTCACCAGACACAGTCAGTGTAACAGGATCACTGTGTTAATAAACTCACCAGACACAGTCAGTGTAACAGGATCACTGTGTTAATAAACTCACCAGACACAGTCAGTGTAAAAGGATCACTGCGCTGAGAGGAACGTGGTGGATCTCCTCTTGTGCTCACACTGGTACTGTCCACTATGGGACTGAAGTGACAGAGCTGAGTGTATCTGGCTCAGTGGTGTCTCTGATCTGCACTGTGTCTCCTGACTGCTCTTGTACCAGAGATATTCCCAGCCAGTGAAACGCCCTTAACCCCACAGCTCAGGGTGACAGTCTCTCCAGTGTACAGCTCTTCCCATTGAGGGACTGCTGGTCAGCACAGCCTTTGGCAGCTCTGGGTAAATGAAGAAAAAAGGCATGTTAAGACATCCATCTCAATACAAAGACAGAAATAAAACACTACAGGTTCCAGTACAATGGAAACACAGGGTCTGATTCTCTCAAATGAAAGCAGCTCAATGTTACTGTCTCTGAGGGTCCAGTAAAGAGGCACAGCTCTGTATTGTTGTAATTATACATTTTACTGTCTGAGATTTGTATTCTTGGTTGATTATTCTGGTTGGTTAACCGACAATAGCCCTATTCATGGAAAATATTAGGTATATCTGGATGGTTCAGACAAGACCCCTGGATCAGGTATGAAACACATACTGAAAGGTACATAACACTGTACAATAGCAGTACATAATACAATACAATAGGCTAATGCAATGGGTCAGAGGTGCACAATTCTAGTCCTCCACCTCTTGTCTATCACAGAGACTTTCCTGTGTAAAAGCTAATGCGTTTTGTTTCAAAATTGACTGTTTTCTATTTCACAAAACAGTAATTTCTGAAGAAAAACAAACTTTGAAACGCTGAAATTTAACACTAGAAGCGCCAGAGTTTGAACTACCTAGAAGCACCAAACCGGTCATTTTAACGGTAGCTTTTAAACAACTGTAATATGATAGACAAAGGATGTATAAAACTCAAAAGCTGTATTTATGAACATCAAATCAAACATTTGCATAGGGGTCTGTTCAGCTGGGTTAATGAACTCACCAGACACAGTCAGTGTAACACGATCACTGTGTTAATAAACTCACCAGACACAGTCAGTGTAACAGGATCACTGTGTTAATAAACTCACCAGACACAGTCAGTGTAACAGGATCACTGTGTTAATAAACTCACCAGACACAGTCAGTGTAACAGGATCACTGTGTTCATAAACTCACCAGACACAGTCAGTGTAACAGGATCACTGTGTTCATAAACTCACCAGACACTGTCAGTGTAACAGGATCACTGTGTTAATAAACTCACCAGACACAGTCAGTGTAACAGGATCGCTGTGTTAATAAACTCAGCAACACAGTCAGTGTAACAGGATCACTGTGTTTATAAACTCACCAGACACAGCAGGTGTAACAGGATCACTGTGTTAATAAACTCATTAGACACAGTCAGTGTAACAGGATCACTGTGTTAATAAACTCACCAGACACAGTCAGTGTAACGGGATCACTGTGTTAATAAACTCACCAGACACAGTCAGTGTAACAGGATCACTGTGTTAATAAACTTACCAGACACAGTCAGTGTAACAGGATCACTGTGTTAATAAACTCACCAGACACAGTCAGTGTAACAGGATCACTGTGTTAATAAACTCACCAGACACAGTCAGTGTAACAGGATCACTGTGTTAATAAACTCACCAGACACAGTCAGTGTAACAGGATCACTGTGTTAATAAACTCACCAGACACAGTCAGTGTAACAGGATCACTGTGTTAATAAACTCACCAGACACAGTCAGTGTAACAGGATCACTGTGTTAATAAACTCACCAGACACAGTCAGTGTAACAGGATCACTGTGTTAATAAACTCACCAGACACAGTCAGTGTAACAGGATCGCTGTGTTAATAAACTCACCAGACACAGTCAGTGTAAAAGGATCACTGCGCTGAGAGGAACGTGGTGGATCTCCTCTTTGTGCCTCACACTGGTACTGTCCACTATGGGACTGAGTGACAGAGCTGAGTGTGTATCTGGCTCCAGTGGTGTCTCTGATCTGCCTTGTGTCTCTCTGACTGCTCTTGTACCAGAGATATTCCCAGTCAGTGAAACCCCCCTTAACCCCACAACTCAGGGTGACAGTCTCTCCAGTGTACAGGTTTCTCCATTGAAGACTGCTGGTCAGCACAGCCTTTGGCAGCTCTGGGTAAATGAAGAAACAAGGCATGTTAGGAACATCCATTACCAATACAAAGACAGAAATAAAACATTACAGGTTCTAATACAATGGAAACACAGGGTCTGATTCTCTCAAAGTAAGCAGCTCAATGTTACTGTCTCAGGGTCCAGTAAAGGGCACAGCTCTGTATTGTTGTAATTATACATTTTTACTGTGTGAGATTTCTATTATTGGTTGATTATTCTGGTTGGTTATCTGACAATAGCCCTATTCATGGAAAATATTAAATATATCTGGATGGTTCAGACAAGATTCCCTGGATCAGGTATGAAACACATACTGAAGGGATAATAACAACCTTTTACAATATGTACATAACACTGTACAATAGCAGGATATAATACAATACAATAGGCTAATGCAATAGGTCAGAGGTGCACAATTCTAGTCCTCCAGCTCTTGTCTATCTGAGAGACTGTGGGCAAGACTTTCCCTGTGTAAAGCTAATGTTTTTTCGTTTCAAAATGGACTGTTTTCTATTTCACAAAACAGTAATTTCTGAAGAAGGAAAAAACTAACAAAAACGTTGAAATTAAACACTAGAAGCGCAGAATTTCGAACTACCTAGAAGCACCAAACCGGTCATTTTAACGGTAGTTTTTTTAAACAACTGTAATATGACAATGAAAGACAAACGATTGTATAAAACTCAAAAGCTGTATTTATGAACATCAAATCAAACATTTGCATAGCAGAAACACCATATTTAAATGGAAAACAAAACATAAAATATTTTTCTTCAAAAGCAGCAGTACAAAACAAGAAAAACTTAAATAAAACATAAATAAAATAAACATTTCACTAGTGACTATTTTGTAACAGGTCTCTGTACATACGGAGTTCTATAAACATTTTATTTGTTTGTAAAAATAACATGCAAGGATCATTTTTTTTCGAAAATAGTATATAATGCACTACTTCAAAACATAAATAACTATAATACAATAAACTATTTACATAACATATTTATTTAGCCTACATACCTGGCAGCTTTCTAACCTGTACAGTCCACACACAATACACGCTTCTACACTTTCCCTGAGCATTTACCGGATTATAGGCTACATTTGATAAATAAATATGTATTGAAATAACCGGTTAAAATGACCGGTTTGGGCTCTTCCAGGTAAGCATGCTTATAATTGTCAATTTCTTGTGAATATGCGGCTCAAACACCGTCACTATATCTAATGCATATATTTAGGAAAAGTCACAAACGGGCATCGCATTACATTCTGGAAATCCAGAGTCATTTAAATTTAAAACCCAAAACGGTCAGATTGACTGGCTTGGCACTTCTAGTGTTAAATGCTGAACCTTGAATGTTGGAAGCATCTTCCACAAACTACGGTGAAACATTAACTTTGATTAAAATCATCATCTGGGACAGCTCTCTGAGATTCCCCTAAAAAATATAGACAGTTCCTTCTGAATTCGCCTAAAGGACTAATACGGTATAGCAGTCACCGTTCAATTCTGATTTTCTGATTTCATGATTAATTTCAGTTATGTCATCTATGCTTAAATGTGTTTTGTTTTCATATAAAAGCTCACAATATTATGTTGTTTTTATGTGACTATTTAAACTGTGTTTTTTATAGCAAAATCTTTAAAGTTTTAATACATTTTACTTTTATGAACATTGAAATGACCTTTTGTTTTTACTTCATTTATTAATAATCATGAGTACTTTAAATCACAAATGAAGAGCATCGTAATCCGAGCCATTAAAAAGTACAATGCTTTATCTTAGATTTTAGATTAAAAGAATGTTTATATTTACTTCAGGACCTTCAAACATGCTTTTCTGGACCACTGATACAATACATTTTTTAAAAAGTAACAGTGGTTTATGTAATTTTTTTTACTTTGTGTGGGTCTGACCTAAGATTTCATCTATCTATCATAATTAAGCCATATTTTATGTATTTTCTTTATTTAGTGTAAAGGTTTGTATTTAATCACGCACAGATCAATGTAATGTAAAGCCTCCAGAGATGATCAATAACGAAAGCAGCTGGGGAGAATGAACCGTACCCTAGCAGTGGGTGAAAGTGATTACAGAGTGACTGTCCGACTTTCTGCTGTAGTCTGGTGTGAGCGAAAGACATTTAGTTATATAGTGCATAGTGCCCAACTCCTCTATTGTAATTGTTCTGAATGGAAGGGTCCAATAAAAGAGGTGATTAAAGAGAGCAACATCACCACTGCCATCCAGCTGGGTTTTTCTTTCTTACAATCAACTACATTACTGCGTCAGGCAGTTTAAAATGGAGCAGTACTACTGCCTCTCAGGGGTCTGTATTGAGGGGTCTGTTCAGCTGGGTTAATGAACTCACCAGACACAGCCAGTGTAACAGGATCACTGTGTTAATAAACTCACCAGACACAGTCAGTGTAACAGGATCACTGTGTTAATAAACTCACCAGACACAGTCAGTGTAACAGGATCGCTGTGTTAATAAACTCACCAGACACAGTCAGTGTTACAGGATCGCTGTGTTAATAAACTCACCAGACACAGTCAGTGTAACAGGATCGCTGTGTTAATAAACTCACCAGACACAGTCAGTGTAACAGGATCGCTGTGTTAATAAACTCACCAGACACAGTCAGTGTAACAGGATCGCTGTGTTAATAAACTCACCAGACACAGTCAGTGTAACAGTGTTGAATTTAAATCAAGGGAAGTAATGTTAAAACTTTACAATGTTAAAAACTTTACAATAGGGCCTGTATCGGAATGGTTGGGAATGTAAGAAACTCACCAGTTATGTTTAATATCACAGGAAAGCTGTGCTGAGAGTAGAGTGGCTGACCTCCTCTTTGTCCTCGACAGCAGTACTGGCCCTGGTCAGATACAGCAGCTGCAGTGATGGTGTAGCTGTCACCAGATATACTGCGTCCAGCAGTCTGGAGCACTGGAGTGTCCTCACTGTCTTTGTACCAGAGATATTTCCAGCCAGCAGAACCCCCCTCAACCCTACACCTCAGAGTGACTGTCTCCCCGGTGAATATCTCTGGGAATGGAGGCTCCAGGGTGATTGTAGGCTGGGGCAGCTCTGTAGAAATATAAAGATTATATAATTAATGTGCACCTTTCCCTTTCAGAGCATCAGTAGCAACACTTAAATCAAGTAGAAACTAGCTGACAGATCAACACCAACTGTTTTTTTTATTATAAAATTTGACCCACCTAGAAACTATGAATCCAACAGCTTTTCAATAGAGTTCCAGGCTTTTGTTGTATGCCAATTTGTTTTATTTATTTCTGAAGTTATTGCAGTAACCACTGAATAACACAGTTCTCTCTCTTTCTTTATCTCTGTTTTGACTCACATAAATACCAAAACATTTACAAGCAGTGGAGGCTTCTTAGAGGAGGCAAGGGAGGCAGATCATCCTCAACTTAACAAATAAACAAATATATATATATACTGTATATATATATATATATATATATATATATATATATATATATATATATATATATATATATATACATATACAGTATATATTCATGTAAGGTATAAACCACGATGGGCCGTGTGGGTCCCATGATAGATATCACGCCTGGGGTGGTGATAACTTTAACCAGGGAGATATGGAGGAGCCAGGATACTACAGACCCATCAGCCTCACCTCTATAACATGTAAAATCAATCACTAGAGGGAAACTAGGAGTGTAGCAGCATCGTGGGACATAGCCAACATGGATTCACAATTGAAAATTTGCAGACGACACAAAGCTTGGGGGAGTGGCCAACATGCTTTCAGCTACTGCGGAAATCCAAAATGATGTAGAGCAGATACAGAAATGGGCAGAATCGTAGGAAATTAAATTGAATGTCACAGTTTTACATGGTAGTCACATACAATTAGGATCAAAATCAATTAAGGTTATGAGGGGGTTGTACACTGCACCAGTGGGACAGCGCTTAGAATGCTGTGTTCAGTTCTGGTCACCACATTATCAAAACTGTGGCCGGGAGAGAATTCAACAGAGAGGACCCAGACTAGGATCGAGCTGCAAATATGGATTGAAGGAACTGAATTTATTTAGAAGAATCAGGGGGCATTTGATTGAGGTGTATAAGATCTTACAAGGCATTGGCATAGTTAACCCTAACCAATACTTTAAGCGCAGTACAGAAACCAGGACCAGAGGAAAATGAAGTGAGATAGACATGCTATATGTAGAGAGTGGTGAGGGGTGGAATGGGTACAAGTCAATACAAGATTACAGCAGATCTAGATGTTACCTACCTATCTAACCTACCAGAGTGCATTATTCTACACTGTGGTTAAATATTACTTTAATGAAAATGACTTACTGGACACAGTTAGGTTGACAGCATTACTGCGCTCCTGTCCAGACTCACACCAGTACACTCCACTGTGGGAATTCTGAGCGTAACTGATTGTGCAGCTGTCCCCATATCTCCTGCTGTATTGATCACTGCACCCTGCCTCTTCATGTCCATCTCTGTACTGTTTAAACCCCCAGCCAGCAGAGCCCCCCTGCACCTCACACCTCAGGGTGACTGTCTCTCCTGTGAATATCTGTGCCCAGGCAGGCTGCAGGGTCAGGACAGCCTTGGGATGAAACTCTGAAACAGAGAACAGAATAGGATTAGGGGAAAGAGTTTTTAAATTCTGAAGGAGGAGATAGCATCTAGTCTCCTCTCCAGTAGTATTTCTGGAGTGATTACAATCTCCTTTTAGCTTCACCAAATCTATACACCAACTGAAAAGTGCAGCCTGCGCTTTCATCTTCTGAGAGGTCCTGTTTATTAGTGAAGAGGAATTCAATGTTGTGTGACTCCATAAATAAAAAAACAGAAAGAAGTTACAAAACAGAATACTTGAGGATCCACTCTCAACACAAGTAAAGACATAATTCTGAGCACAAACATTATATGTATCTGTGCTCAAATAAAATTATGTTAAAATGTATTTTTCTGATTAGTGAGTTGAGTATCTCAGCTGAACTACTCCATTACTAAGGTCTGGAGAAGTTACAGATCAAGCAAGACTTCCTGAAGGGATCAATTCTCCTTATAAAAATGGAATGTTCGGATGCTGCATGCTGATTGGCTGTTGAGGAATTTGAACCGTGCAGATATACTGTATATTACAAAGCACGATGGAACTTATTTTTGCCTAAGCATAGTTTGATCAATAAATGATCAATACACGACATTAAACTTGCAATAAATACACACTGGTGTGAGAGGTATTTTAAAGTTTTTTAAAATTAGTGACATTCCTTTCGTAACATTTGATTTTTTCAGAGGCATGACAGTAGACAAGTGGCTAGAATTGCAAGAAGAAAAACCTCCATTGAAAAAAAAGCAAGACACGAAGATCTAACAAGTCAACAACTTAATGAAATCAAAGAAAACAAAAATAAGGCAAACACAAAAAAACAACTGCTTGTCCAGCTGGTGTTTTTATTGATTGGATTAAACAAAGATAAATGGTAATCGACTTAAAAACAGTTTCTCTTGAAAATTTAAACGGTCTGGTTTGAGAATTCTATGCTTCAGTGTGTAATTCGGTTGGTTAAGAGTACTCCATTTCTAGCTTTGTTGACCTCCGTGTGGGTCTCAATCACTATGTAAACAGCACTGAAATAAACTGCAATGTTAGCCCTAAATCAAGCATTTAAAAATGGCAATAATTAATTTTTATCGATAATTAAAAGATATAGAAAAGGAGGCAGACACCGCAGTTCACTCTAAAACCAATGGGAGTAAATCACCTCATTTCAATGATGACTCGCTCATCGCTGGAAAATATAAATGGGCAGCAGTGTGGAGTATTGGTTAGGGCTCTGGCCTCTTGACCGGGGGGTCGTGGGTTCAATCCCAGGTTGGGGACACTGCTGCTGTACCCTTGAGCAAGGTACTTTACCTAGATTGCTCCAGTAAAAACCCAATTGTATAAATGGGTAATTGTATGTAAAAATAATGTGATATCTTGTAACAATTGTACGTTGCCCTGGATGAGGGCGTCTGCTAAGAAATAAATAATAATAACAAATGGAAACATTGAAACCTCCAGTTTACAACAAATAGAACCTAGTTTGAGGCAGTATATGTTCTCCAAAGTGGAAGGATATATAATAAAATTGTTAGATTTTTGAAAAATTAAAAAATTAGTTTGTTTTTAAAAATATATATATATTGTGTCCGTTTTTATAAGCGGGATAACACACTCAGGGCCTGTGCGTTGTGTTGCATTAACCCAACTACAGATATATTTTAATGCAACACAACGCACACCCTGTCATGTGCTTTTATTATCTATTACATTATCTATTACATATGACTAATATTCTGTTCTCCATCACATGTGGGCATTAGTTTGTTCTATAGCATATTAGCTATAGTCTATTCCACAGCTGTCCTGACTGGAGATAATGGAATATTGCACATGTGACGCACAGTGGCTAACCTGCCCGAAAGGGATTTTTATTTATGTGTAGAGGGATGATTACAGTACATTAAAGACCTTAAAAACAAATAGTTTACCAATGTCTACATTAGTTTCTAACCCTGTTCAGTTAGATCTGAATATATCTTTGGGTAAACCGAAGGATGCACATTAATACAACCTATTCAAAAAGCTTTAACTCAAGAGCATTAACTCATTGATAAATTCAATAAAGTGGAATTGGAATTAATTAAATTAAACAGAATGCTTCATATTCACAATCTGGGTTAATAAAATCATTAGAAAAATGTATAACTGCCTGTTGAAATATGAAAACACTCATATGGTCAGTGTAACTGTCTATGAAGAGCCTGTATTAAGCTGAGTAAACTCACCAGACACATTTAATATTACTTTATCGCTGCGCTGTGAGTAGAGTGGCTGATCTCCTCTTTGTCCTCGACAGCAGTACTGGCCCTGGTCAGATACAGCAGCTGCAGTGATTGTGTAGCTGTCACCAGTTATACTGCGGACAGCAGTCTGGGGCACTGGAGTGTCCTCACTGTCTTTGTACCAGAGATATTTCCAGCCAGCAGAACCCCCCTCAACCCCACACCTCAGAGTGACTGTCTCCCCAGTGAATATCTCTGGGAATGGAGGCTCCAGGGTGAGTGTAGTCTGGTGCATCTCTGTAGAAACAGAGACTGAAGAATGACTGTAGGACATTATTTTCATGGTTAGAACATTTAGAGGACCCTGATCACAATTAAGAGTCGCTTGGTTGGACGGAATTTTAGATTTCAACAAACAAAATCCTAAACAGATTTATTACCTTTCGTTTTTAACTAACTTAAACATATCTGAAATGAAAATGCCCCAAAAATGTGCTTTAATCATGTCAAATTTAGTTTTAACGCACCAAATTCATCTTTTTTTTTGGCTTGGTGGCCATCTTGGATTTAAGTTATGCCCTTGTGGCAAAGTGGTAAGTAAGGGGAACAGGTGTAGCGGTGATGCGGTGCAGGAGTGACAGGCAGACAACGGTATTCCAGTGAAAACAGTGCTTTATTCTTTTTTTCCAGGTCTGGTGACCGAAAAGCAACTAAATCCCCGGCGATACACAACAATGTGTAACGCACGGGGATAACAATAAACAAGGCACAGTCCTGAACAAAAACAAACAGACGGTCACCAGTCCGGGGTGAGTGCAGTAGTGATGGTGCAAACACAGATAGTGCGGGGTGCAGTGGTGCTCCGGATAGTGCTGACCCTTGGCGACAGCTCCGGAGTAGTGCTTTAACTGTCTGGTGGTGAAAAACACAGACAATTACACAGACAAACACAACACAACACAACACGTAATTCTTTCTTTTAACAATGAGAGCTCCTCTCTCGATCCTTCTCTCTCCAAACGCTTAACCCAAACGAAGGAAAAGAACAGCGTTACCCTGGCCCCTATATGTAATCCCGCATGATATCTAGGTAAACGGTTGCAGCTGCCTTATTACTTGCAGCTGCCCCTCGTTTACCTGTCAAATCAATACGGTCTTACAACAGAGTCTCGCTTCCTTCCAGGCTGACCCACTTCCCGGTCCCGGAAACGAACTGTCAGGCCAGCCCTTCCAGATACTTCTCCTCCCGTTCTTTAGCGCCCTCACAGGTCGGGAGGAAGATTTATCACCAGAACTCATTGTATTTCTGTCACAGCCCTCTCCTGACTTTGAGCCTTCATAACTAAATATATATATACATATACACACAAACAGATCAACACTTTACCAATAACAAAGTTAGATGGTGGTTTTAAATTGAAAGGTTAAAGTTTAGGTGTGCAAACAAGCCTCCCAAAAACACACCTCTCACTGTGGGCAGACTGGTAAGGATGGCATGGAGGGTCACAGCAGTTCTGCCAGTCCTCACTGCAGATATATGCTTATGTGTCACTTTTAAAGGCATGGGTTTCGTTTACTCTACATCAAAACACAACTATTAAAGCCTTGTTTAAAATGTGATGTATTAGTCTATTAATAAAACATTATTATCCCTGTGCTGCAATAATTTTAAAAATATATTTTTGATGTTACAAAAACCCTGTATCATAGAGGCATCACTGGGTGAAGCACTGTTTCAAAAGGGCGTGCATGCAAATTTTCCAAGCACGAATTATATTTCCGTCCAAATATCTAAAATGCCATCCATGATAGGCATGATTCTATGGTTGCTGAGCAGGCTGTAATGTTTAAGGTTTTCCTAGATGTCCAGAGGGTGCAGGAGGAGAGCCTAGAGAAAGAAGCGGTCTACCAAGACCAGAGGTGGAACGCCATGCCGCATGGTCGTGCATCACGGGAGGAGGAAGGATGTGAAGATGGTCAGGCTGGATCAGCCCCAGGGTCATCCTGTACCCGTGAGCATTAAGGGGAATGGAGAGAATCTCATTTACAATAGCTGGACCCAGAAGAGGACATCAGGCAGTTTTAACCACTTTTGAAAGGATGGCAGCTGCTTACAGGTGACCAGAGAAGGACAGAAGAATACGATTAGTGTGGAGAAGGATGACACTTTGGACTGTGGAAAAGTAAAGAAGCAATTTTAACAAAGTATGAGATCAGCCCAGAGATGTATCTATGGTGGTTTCATGCTATGGATATTCTCCAAGGAGAGACATCCAGAGAGCTATATGTGAAGCTGAAGGACCTTCATGAGAAGTGGGTGAGACTGCAGCTTAAGACCGTGAAGGAGATTGGTGAAGTCATCATTATGGAACAGAAAAGGTGAACCTGTTTTTTTTATTGCTAAAGTTAATCACAATTGGTAAATTGCCACAAACAAATCAAGTGGCTCCAGAGAATTATAAAACAAGATATTAAGTCCAGTGATTCTTTAGACTAAAGGTTTGATAAACAAACATCCCACAGTGAATAAACTTAGCCACGCACACCTAGGCAGTGGAATTCTCTGTATTTACAAAATAAAAGGGGGACGGGTTATTGTCAGGTGTGAACAGGAGAGAAAGAATTTGAGCTACAAATCTACCTCCCGACCAGGAATGGCGCGAAGTACGGTTGGTGGTACATCTTCACAGGGATGGGCCGACTCGATGGTAGGACAGAACTGGAAGTCCGCCATCTTGGGGAAAGGGCATAGCTGTAAGACTGCTGAACGACTCTGTTGTGATCAGCTGTATTGGCTAGAGCGTGGTGCTGCACTGATCACAGGTAGGAGTTTAGCAGTATAAAGGGGAAGCAGCTAGGTGAGTAAACAAGCCAGAGCGCTGTTTGTGTATTTGTTTTGTGTATTGGCAGATCTCTACGAATCCGGGTGCTGAAGCAACTGAGCCAGCATGACCCCCGGAGCATCTACATTGCCACAGCACAGTCACCTGCACTCCCCACTACCTCAACCCGTGTGTGCACTGCTGGATTGGACACTGTATTTATTGTTTTATTTTTTTGGTTTGGGACTGCAAACACCGTCTGTCATCCCCCAATACCATTGTTGGTAGCAGGAGGAACCTGTATAAATAAACAAAGGTTGTTTTTGGAACTGCACCATAGCAGGGGGTGCACTGTAGGGTGATGAGAAACCGACCCTGAAGGGAGCGCCAGAGCCAATCTGACAGTCCCTCTGAAATCCCCAGCGAAGACCGGCAACTTCACACAGCCAGGATACAAACCTGTACCCCCTGACTGTATGACTCACCATGCGACCATGCATTGACCATGTGAGTCACCCGGTAGCCCACTATTTGTATGCATTTTTAAATACAATAAAGTAAGAAATGTAGACTAGCCAATAAAAAGGGTTTTGCAATAGACAATAACACATGTCCTGATAAGCCTACATTTACATTGTGTCTAATTTACACGAACATTGTGTATGCATGACCCTGATCCTGTACTGTTAGGATCTTTGTATCTATCACACCAGAACCTACCATACCTTTCAGTGGCATCATGTGTATCAATACTATATAATATGTAATTTCATTATGTTAATATACTAAACACTAAACACCTTATATTATGACATAATAAATTAAACAGGACAATATGATTGCAGGATCATTGTAGACCAGGGCTTCTCAAACTCCGTCCTGGGGACCCACTGTGGCTGCTGGTTTTCATTCCAACCGAGCTCTCAATTACTTAACTAGACCCTTAATTGAACTGATAATGTGCTTAATTAGACATTTTTACTTGTTTTCAGCTCTTAAACAGTTGCAGTTCAAGTTACTTATCAAATGTTATAGCTAACTTGAAATAGAAGCCATGTTATAAACCAAGGTAAGACAATAGACCTCTCCCCTGTGCATCAAAGTTAATTAACATCAAATCAGATCTGTGGCTTTTACTTCAAGGTGCAAGGACCCATTAGGATACGTAAATCAATCCCTGAGTGACGCGTGATCATCATGTTATAATTAATACAGTGCAGAGTTACACATTTAATGTTATTACTCTAATGTTTATCATACCAAAATATGACTAAGAACATACATTTTCTATTTGATAGGTAGTTTAATGTATCCTAAGTTAACAACAGAACACAACTCCAACTACTAACATTAGCATGTAAAAAACAATTGCTGCTGTGATCCTACATGTGGAAACTGACTGTGTTTTAGATCTGAGCTGCACCAGACATTTTTGCTATTTGCAGTTTTAGTTAAATTTTTCTAACTAACTTTTCTATTTCTAAGTGTAGCTTCCTCTCCTCAAGAATCAAATTGTGGTGTTGTTGTTCCATGATCATAGCCATGGTGATTCCCCTCTCTCTCTCTCTCTCTCTCTCTCTCAGGATTTTGGGATGTGGGAGGGGCTTGTGAGCTGAGAGCGCTGTGTTTGAATAGTGCAGGTCTGTGCTTACAGTCTTGGTTTTACTATTTTTACAAGCTTAATTTAAAAGGAATTTTATAAGTTTCTTTAAAAAAATATATATATATATATATATATATATAGCCTTTACATTTTGATTTATTTATTTATTTATCTATCTATCTATCTATTGGCCTTTCCGTTTGGGAGGCTAAGTTAGTTTGTGTAGCCCGACATGGGCTCACACTCCGGCGGTATAGAGGGACTGACACTGAGACATGGGTTCAGGTATGTGCCCGACAATGAAGTTTCCGTGGAGGACGTTCTGTTATCGGTCAGTAAGACAATTGGTTTTAACAACATAAAATCTGCTTCACGTATGAATAAGGCCATTGCTGTGTTTTTAAGTCAAGAAACACTGGTAAATAAGATTATAGA
Source organism: Huso huso (assembly GCA_036884735.1). Taxonomy (NCBI): domain Eukaryota; kingdom Metazoa; phylum Chordata; class Actinopteri; order Acipenseriformes; family Acipenseridae; genus Huso; species Huso huso. Next base: position 9,851,851 of record CM072704.1, on the reverse strand, counting down.
GGAAGGATTTTCTGTCAATGGTGCTTTTATTTCTGCTTTACCTCTTTCAACTCCTCTAAGGAAAGTGGTTTTATCAAATGTTCCCCCTTTTATTCCAAATGTAGTGATTGAAAGAGAATTGGCAAGATACGGTAAAATCATGTCCCCTATTAGAATGATTCCGCTAGGCTGTAAGAACCCCGAGGTGAAACATGTGTTGTCTTTTCGTAGACAAGTGTTTGTATTGCCGCATAACCCGGGGCAGGATCTGAATGTAGCCTGGAGGTTTATTATAGAGGGGAAAGAGTGTGTTATTTTTGCAACCCGGACACAATGAAATGTCAGGCCGAGGATGTTCAGGGAGCACAGGTGGAGGAGTCATGGAGACGCGTGTTCTGCGCCCGAGTTAAGAAGAGGATTGCTGCGGAGGAGCAGTCTGCAGTAGCAGATCAGCTTACAGAGTCAACCTGCACAGGAACCCCTGCAGATCCGAAGGGGAGCTTTTACTGATGTTGTTAAAAAAAAGAAAAATGCAGAAAAGAGCTGAAGCAGTGGTTGTGAGGGAGTCTATCTGGGGCCCTGTGGCGGCTCACAAAGGTAGCGGCGAGCCTCAACTCGCTGCTCCTGGGGAGCCGAGCCACGACTCGCTGGTTGGTGGTGATGCAGGGTCTCAGCCCAGCGCTGCCGCCGTCGGAGAGTCGGGGCCGGGGGAGAGCGGCGGCGACGGCGGTGATCAGGCTGTGGCTGCGGAGCTTCCCCGTACAGGGAAGGAGGCTAGTGGCAGCGCTGGACTAGCATCCAGTGACGCCATAGCCCTGCCCTCAGCAGAGTCCTCACAGCCGGAGGAAGATGAGTCGGGAGCTAGAGAGGAGGATTGGGCCGAGGAATTGGAGGCGTTCGCGGGAGAGGACGAGGATGAGGAGGGAGAGCTCTCTGACACCGTGATGCTCTCCGACATCCAGGTCAGTCAGCCCCAAAAAAAAAAACTGTATTCGCTTGAACAGTTTATTAATTTTATGGATAGTACAAAGGGTGAAAGGGGAGTGGAAATTCCACTTTTCTTTCCTGACTTGAAATTGTTTTTAGTCTCTGCTAATGTACTGTTAAGAAAAGCGAGTTCGAGGAATCTGACAGGAAAAAAGAGGTTTCGTTTGAAAAGTTTGTAAGCACTGCTAGAAAAATGGTTGCACAATCAAAACGTTTTTAATGGATCAATTCAATTTTAAAGCTTTTACCCTTGTTTTTTGTATTTTTTTATTGCCATTTTCCTTCATGGATAAGTTTTTAGTGAGTTCTTTAAATATAAACGGTTGCCGTGACGATTTTAAGAGAGCCCAATTATTTAATTTTATTGAGTTTAAAAAAGCCAATTTTATTCTATTGCTGGAGACCCACTCTGACAGCAGCAATGACGCACACTGGCTGTCAGAGTGGAAGGGGAAGGCAATTTTAAGTCACGGCTCTAATGTTAGTGCAGGGCTGGCAGTTTTATTCTGGGAGTAGACGTGGTGGCTGTAGAGGAGGTTGTACAAGGGAGGCTTTTAAAAATTGAATTGAAATTAAATGGTGTTTTTATTGATCTTTTTAATTGCCTGCTGGAAGAGAAGGTCAAGGGGTCCCTGGTAAGAACAAGATTTGTGGAATTAAGAGACATGGAAGCCCCCACGACCTTCTTCTTCAGCTTGGAGAAGAAAGAAGCTGAAAGAAAACAAATGCTTACACTGAGGCTGCCCGGGGGGAGAGAGGTCTCCAGCCCTGCGGAGCTTCGTCAGGCCGCGGTGACATTTTATTCAGAACTGTACCAGGCTGAGGGCTGCGACCAGCAAGAGACGGAGCGGCCTGGACACCGTCATCCCACTGGAGGAGCTCACAACCGCCGTCACACAGCTCTCCAATGGAACAGCACCTGGGCTGGATGGGCTGCCTGCTGAATTCTATAAACATTTCTGGAGTTGCATTAGAAATACCAGGTGCTGAATGAATGTGTGGCGGGAGGGAGAGCTGCCTCTGAGCTGCCGCAGGGCAGTACTGACTTTACTACCCAAAAAAGGAGACCTCTGTGAGCTGAAGAACTGGCGTCCTGTGTCGTTGCTGTGCTGCGATTATAAGGTCTTTTCTAAAGCTCTGTCCAGCCGTCTTAGGGAGTGTATGGGTACTGTGGTGCACAGTGACCAGACATACTGTGTACCAAAACGCTCAATTTTTGATAATTTGTTTTTAATCAGAGATCTTTTTAATGTATCTAAGCTTTTTAACTTAGATTTCGGGCTGGTGTTGCTTGACCAGGAGAAGGCTTTTGACAGAGTAGACCATGGCTTTTTATTTCGCACCCTAGAGGCATTTGGTTTTGGTCCTGTTTTTATTTCTTATATTAAAATGTTATATTCTAATATTTTTAGCTTTGTCAAGATTAATAATTGTCTGAGCCAGCCCTTCAAAGTGCAGAGAGGGATTAGACAGGGCTGCTCTCTGTTGGGGATGCTCTACGCCATCTCCATTGAACCGCTGCTACACCAGCTGAGGAAGCGTCTCGCTGGCCTGGCCATACCTGCCCTCCCCTCCGCCCAGCCCGTCCGTCTCTCAGTGTACGCTGATGACCTGAATGTGTTTGTAACCAGTGATAAAGACGTGGCGGTGCTGGAGTTATGCATGAGGGGCTTTGAAAGAGCCTCCTCAGCACAGGTGAATTGGGCTAAAAGTGGAGCGTTCCTCGCAGGGAGCTGGCTGAGAAAGCCTCCTCCTTCCCTGCCACAGATGCTGGAGTGGAACAGAACTGGATTAAAAGTGCTGGGGGTGTACTTAGGAACTGAGGCATTCATGCAGCTAAACTGGGAGGGGGTGCTGGAGAAGGTAGCAGGAAGGCTACAGAGCTGGCAGAGGCTGCTAATCCGCCTCTCCTTCAGGGGGAGGGTCCTTGTGATTAACAACTTGTTAGCGTCCATGCTGTGGCACAGATTAATGTGTCTGGACCCTCCCCCAGGGCTGCTGGAGCAGGTCCAGAAAAAACTAGTTAATTTTTTTTGGGATGGAAACCACTGGCTGAAACCAGCAGTACTGTACCTGCCCGAGACGAAGGAGGGCAGGGACTGATTGACATTCCCTCCCGGGTCGCTGCGTTCAGATTGCAGGCAGCCCAGAGACTGCTGTACACCCCTGAGCTGAGCTGGAGAGGCATGGCTTTGTCCCTCCTCAAGAGGTTTGGGGGGCTTGGCTTAGACAGACAGCTGTTTTTAATGACCCCAGTAAAGTTATTAGAACTGAGCTGGCTTTTTTTACAGTAACATGTTAAATGCCTGGGGGTTAATTAAGATTTTAAGGACAGATGAAAGCCTCTGTACATGTTTTTTTTATTTTGAGGAGCCTTTGTTTTTTAATAGAATTTTTAACATTGATGCTTTTTAATTCTAAACAGCTTTTTTTAGTGTTTTTACAGGCCGGAGTCACCACCCTGGGTCACCTGGTAGACTGGACTGAGTGGCGATGGAAGAGTGGGGCCGAGTTGACTGCAGTGTTGGGCCTACACTCAGTGCGCTTCATAGAGAGGGTGTTGGGAGAGATCCAAGCCTCCTTGAGCCCAGCAGTGTTGGAGTTCGTGGCACGGTGCTTCTCAGAGAGGCAAGCCCCGGAGCGTGAGCCTGATTTCCCCTTAGTGCTGCTCTCCCCTGCGCTGCCGGAGGAGGAGGAGGGGGGGGAGCGACCCGGGATGCTGTTATCCCTGGATGAAGAGACCAACTTACAGTTTCACTCTGCAGAGAAGAGGCAGCTGTACAGCACTGTGGTTAATACCCTGCATTATCACAGACTTAAAGACCTGACTGACACCAAGTGGAGGGCTCACTTGGCGATGGAGGAGTCTGTGCGGCCGTCCTGGAGGGTGCTGTACAAGCTGCCTCTGCCCAAGCGCTACGGGGACCTGCAGTGGCAAGTGTTGCATGGTATTGTCGCCACGAACCGCTGGCTGAGCCGAGTTGACCCAGGTGCGGGGGAGCAGTGCCCCTTCTGCCCCCCCGTGGAACCTATGTTTCATCTTTTCACAGACTGCCCACAACCACCAACCAAGATTACACTACATCAAGATTTATATTCTATTCATGTTGCAGTAAAGTTTATACCAGGTTTAAATTGTAATCCTTATTTAAATTAATCCATGGTTAAATATCCAGGATACAAAAAATCCCATTGCACCAGTATACTTTCTTGTTGAAATACAGTATTAAAAAAAAAGTTTATGCTTAGAAAAATATATTCATGGTAGGAGCAGAAGTCCAACATCAATTTTAGAATGTAAACTAAATAAGTAAAATATCAACATTTTTTCACCAGTTTGTTTTGACATCAGTTCAATTTCAGCATTAGAAAATGAAGTAGAAAATGAGTCAGCAGCAGGTTGCAGCACACAAGAATGACATTCTGAACATAATTGGTTGCAAACAGAAAAGTGACTGTTATGTACATTGAACAGAGCTGGAGATTTGAAGCTGAACTGTCTTAGAAATGTCTTATTTAAAAATAAAAAATAAATGATAGGTCGATTGCACCAACATGGATTAACCACTAACCCAGATTACATCAAGGATTATATTTTAATCATGTTGCACACAACTTTAAACCAGGTTTCATATGTAATCCTTGTTTAAAATTAATCCAAGGTTAAACATTTCTTAATCCAAGATTAAATTACATTAACACTTTACACCACTAATTTTAATCCAGGTTTAAATCTGAAAGGTGGATTAAATTTAAACCTTCCTTGGAGGTGGTTTAAATTTAGACACAATGGCAGCATTCCTCAGCTGGATTGAGTCACAGGAAAGAGTTCCACAAACAAAAATTAGTGACAGACAAAAACCATTCGAATTTTACAGCGATATGGAATATTGTATAGTTGAGTCAAGGTGAAGAGAAATAGAGACAGAATGTATGTATCGTGTTTATATATCGTGTTGTACAATTACAAATGTAGTTTATTTTTTGAAAACAATACAAAATAGTATGCAGCATGTTAAAAGTATATCCATGTCCGCAGGGGTTCTGTACCTTTTTGTCTGACAGGTTGCAAAAAAGAACTCTATGTACATAACATGTACAAAAAAAAGGTTTCCTATTCCTTGAATTGAAAGACAAAGAATGTTTTGGAAACGATATATTTTATGATGCGACATCAATGGGTAAGACAACGACTAGTTTGTTTTCAGAACCCAAATGGCGAAACACCAAAACACTAGTGCTTGTCATTCCTGTTCATCAGATTAGTCGGCCCACCGCTGGTATTGTTCAAACCTGAAGATTATATAAAAACAGGGCTGGGCAAAGGTGAGCATGCAGCTACCAACACCAACAATAAGGCATGAAACCCACAAGCAGATGAGAACTTGAAGCGCATATATGGAAGCTACTGTAAATCAAGGGCAGTGGAATATGGTAGAAGAAATCCTATCCCTCTTCCTTAATTACAAGAATCTGTACCTTTTCTGTTTACAAATTAACCCCTGCATGTACAGGTGTCGATAACGAACAAACTTTAGTGGTCTTAAATTAATGCTTATTCCACATGTATCATCTCCAATAAATTAACACTTTCTGTAACTTTGTAGTTTTTTTGCCTGAAATATTGTAATCAAGGACAATAAAATACATATACAGACGTGCTCAAATTTGTTGGTACCCTTACAGCTCATTGAAATAATGCTTCATTCCTCCTGAAAAGTGATGAAATTAAAAGCTATTTTATCATGTATACTTGCATGCCTTTGGTATGTCATAGAATAAAGCAAAGAAGCTGTGAAATGAGATGAATTATTGCTTATTCTACAAAGATATTCTAAAATGGCCTGGACACATTTGTTGGTACCCCTTAGAAAAGATAATAAATAATTGGATTATAGTGATATTTCAAACTAATTAGTTTCTTTAATTAGTATCACATGTCTCCAATCTTGTAATCAGTCATTCAGCCTATTTAAATGGAGAAAAGTAGTCACTGTGCTGTTTGGTATCATTGTGCACCACACTGAACATGGACCAGAGAAAGCAAAGGAGAGAGTTGTCTGAGGAGATCAGAAAGAAAATAATAGACAAGCATGGTAAAGGTAAAGGCTACAAGACCATCTCCAAGCAGCTTGATGTTCCTGTGACAACAGTTGCAAATATTATTAAAGTTTAAGGTCCATGGAACTGTAGCCAACCTCCCTGGGTGCGGGCCGCAAGAGGAAAATCGACCCCAGATTGAACAGAAGGATAGTGCGAATGGTAGAAAAAGAACCAAGGATAACTGCCAAAGAGATACAAGCTGAACTCCAAGGTGAAGGCACGTCAGTTTCTGATCGCACCATCCATCGCTTTTTTTGAGCGAAAGTGGGGTCCATGGAAGAAGACCCAGGAGGACTCCACTTTTGAAAGAAAAAACATAAAAAAAGCCAGACTGGAATTTGCTAAAATGCATATTGACAAGCCACAATCCTTCTGGGAGAATGTCCTTTCGACAGATGAGTCAAAACTGGAGCTTTTTGGCAAGTCACATCAGCTCTATGTTCACAGACGAAAAATGAAGCTTTCAAAGAAAAGAACACCATACCTACAGTGAAACATGGAGGAGGCTTGGTTATGTTTTGGGGCTGCTTTGCTGCGCCTGGCACAGGGTGCCTTGAAATTGTGCAGGGCACAATGAAATCTCAAGACTATCAAGGCATTCTGGAGCTAAACGTACTGCCCAGTGTCAGAAAGCTCTGTCTCAGTCGCAGGTCATGGGTCCTCCAACAGGATAATGACCCAAAACACACAGCTAAAAGCACCCAAGAATGGAGAAGAACAAAACATTGGACTATTCTGAAGTGGCCTTCTATGAGTCCTGATCTGAATCCTATCGAACATCTATGGAAAGAGCTGAAACTTGCAGTCTGGAGAAGGCACCCATCAAACCTGAGACAGCTGGAGCAGTTTGCTCAGGAAGAGTGGGCCAAACTACCTGTTAACAGGTGCAGAAGTCTCATTGAGAGCTACAGAAAACGTTTGATTGCAGTGATTGCCTCTAAAGGTTGTGCAACAAAATATTAGGTTAGCGGTCCCATCATTTTTGTCCATGCCATTTTCATTTGTTTTATTATTTACAATATTATGTTGAATAAAAATCAAAAGCAAAGTCTGATTTCTATTAAATATGGAATAAACAATGGTGGATGCCAATTACTTTTGTCAGTTTCAAGTTATTTCAGAGAAAATTGTGCATTCTTCGTTTTTTGTGGAGGGGTACCAACAAATTTGAGCACGTCTGTATTAGAATTTGCCACTTTAGGTAGCCTATAAACACTTTTGCACTACAATAAATGTTTTAAAGTTCACGCAAAGTAAAGCAAAGCTATTCGTACAGTCAATTGATATTCAGAACGAATGCAGGACCACCCGGTCGGCTCAACTAGAGATCAGGTTAAGGGTTGTTTTGTCACCTTTTGATAATTAATTTAAAACATCCTCTGAGCAGAGAAATTGTATATAATAATACAAATTAATATAATGTCATTTTTTATGCTGAATGCTTCTTTTTTTTTTTGGTTTACATTTGCTTTTACGTTTACATTTGCTAAACAGGGTGTATTCAAATAATGACTGATTATTAATCAGAAATCTGGGATTATCTGCTTAATCCAAGATTTACTAATCCTGGTTTACATTTGTGTGGTGCACTGTAACTGTGATTAAACATAACCCCAGATCAACTAACCCTAGATTAGCACTAAACTGAGTTTTATTTAATCCATGTTGGTGCAAGCAACCCTATATATATATATATATATATATATATACACGTGTATATATATATAGTGATTCAGCTCACAGGTTCATCAGCAGGAGGCGTTCAGGGCGGGCTAGGAACGAGCCCACAGGTGTTGCAGATAACACGCTGATAGACCTGTGGTCAGCGTACCTGCCTGCCATGACGTCAAGGAGTTAACGGACGAACAGGCTGCAGGTGTGGTTAGGTAGGGGATCATGGTTATAACAGTATTAGTTCTTAATTGGCCCACACCTGTAGCCTGTAACCGTCCAATTCCTGGGTGATCCAGACCCCTTTAAAAGAAAGCCTTTACAGCCAGTCAAGGTTGGCTTCCGAGCAGTAATCAGAGTGGGCTTGTCTACACCCAGCACTGAAAAGGAATAACAAAGAGGAGCTGGTGCTGCCTTTGTGTCTGCGATCTTATTTCCTGTGCCAGTGCTGTTGGAATTAAATACAGCAAAGTGGAAAGAGACAGAGCTTGTTTTTACCCAGGCTAGGGGACAGTCTGAAGCCAATAACGACCTGGTAGAAGCCAGAAACAAATCGCTTATTCACCAGCGGCTAACTGTCCAGTTAGTTTACATTGTTTTGTTTTTTTTCTTGTTATATGAATCCTGTTTTGAACTGTTTATTTTGACCTCGTCTTGCAACCAGGATTGTCATTTCTGTTTTTTCTTTTCTGGGGTTTACTGTCTACTGTACTATATATATATATATATATATATATATATATATATATATATATATATATATATATATATATATATATGAAATATGTGTGTTTTAAATATGCCTTCATATTATAATACACTGCATGATAGATGTATTACTTCTATTCTCCTCCTGTAGTCCAGTTTAACACAAACTAGACCAGAAGAGAGCCAGGCTGTGAGAGCCCTTGAGCCCCTTCACTGGGGGCTGTGTTCACTCTGGAGCCCCTTCACTGGGGGCTGTGTTCACTCTGGAGCCCCTTCACTGGGGGCTGTGTTCACTCTGGAGCCCCTTCATTGGGGGCTGTGTTCACTCTGGAGCCCCTTCACTGGGGGCTGTGTTCACTCTTGAGTGTACTTTTCTCTTACCTGTTTCCTGTCCAAAGCACGCCACTGTGGTCAGCACTGAAAGACACAAGGAGAGGCAGTGACTTGACAGGACAGTCTTTCACTCCAGTGAGTCAAATTAAAGAAAATAATAAACTCAACTAAATGTCACAAACTATCAAGAACGTTCTCCACCTATCCTTTTCTTGCTATTGTAGGTCAGTCGTTTGTCACTTCAGCAGAAAACCCTGGAATTGGATCTCTTTGTGAAGGTCCAGAGGAAACAATCTTTTTTTTTTTTTTTAATGCATTTATGGCAGTTTTCAGCATTTCAAAAGTTGAGCAGCAATCAAAACACATTTTCAAGTGACAACAGGTAAGATTTATGGATGCATGTTGTTATCTACAATCACTTTAAAATGAAGGGAGAAGTTGTTTGAAATAATGACTAAAGGGACAATGTTGTATAATTGGGATCATGTCTATGTTTTTCTAATACTAGAATAGGGTATAGGGAGTGTTGATACGTTTTCCCCCCTAAAATTAAATACTGAAAGTAGCATCAAATCAGCAGATTACACCTGTACAATCAAAGCTCAGAGACTTACATTTGCTAGCACAATGCACAAGACTACAGAAATTGGCAAGGGATTCTGGGAGTTGTAGTTTTTTTTATGTCTGTAGTATCAGTGTAATGTGACGGAAGGTTGGGAAGGCTGCATTACCCACCATTAGTTGAACATCACTTAAATAAACTAAGTAAATAAAAATAAAAAAAACTATGAAGAAACATCTGAAAAGGTTAAATCCATCTATTTATTTTCATTACTACTGTAGCGCAGTCATTTTTCTCTTCAGCAAAAGCTTTTTTGAAGGTGGCTCTTGATCAGAAACACCTGCTCTCATATAAAGCCCTGTATATCACAGCATGCAGACAGCAAGAGACCTCCTCGACTTAGATAGCCACACACACACATGACCATATATATATGTGTTTTGATTGCTGCTCAACTTTTTGAATTGCTGAAACCTGCCATAAATGCATTAAAAAAAAAAAGATCAAAAGAAACTTGTCACTATTATAACACATTTATTTTCAAAAAAAATAAAGTATATAAATGTTGGACAATACCAAAATGTTTTTGGTTTCCTTGACCATGACATGCTTGAGTGACTATGACTGAATCACCTAATTAGTGAGACAGTTGATTGGATATGGAGAGATTTCAGCTGTTGAATTGCAAGCTTGAATAAAAGCAATAAAGAAAATCACAGAAAAAAAAAAAAAAATGTCACGTCTGTCAAGACAGCAGCGCCTTCGTGCAATCAGCCTGTTGGAAGCTGGACGAGGGCAGACTGCTGTGGCTCGATGTCTTGGGTGCTCACAGCCAGCAATTTCAAACCTGGCGAGACGGTATAACCAGACACACTCTGTCAATGACAGGCGACAAACTGGGAGACCAAGAGTCACAACACCTGCCCAAGATCGACAGATCATTCTGCAGCATCTTCGTGATGTCAATAGTTAATCAGCACAATAAAAAGTCACTGCACCTGCTCTGAAACAGAGTTTGTCATTTTTCGATCACATCTAGTGAATTTTATCCAAATGTATGTGATAAGTTTCTTTTGATGTTCAAATATAAGTGATACGTTTCTTTTGATGCTCAAATATGTGATAAGTTTCATTTCATGCTCAGTATATACAGTATATCCAGGTGAGTTTGGCTTTATTTAAGGGGAAATTTTACACCAACTAACACATTGAATTACCAATTGCAAAAGCAATCCTGGTGTGTTATATACTGTATATTACACCTGGCTTCCTCTAACCCTGGCTGTGAGTTTGACTAAATCCACTTAACCAGCTACAGGGGCAGTCACACTGCCAGAATGACTATTTATCTGAAAGTGAAACTGACCTGTGTGCTGGACATGCCAGAGCGTGAAAGTGTGTCTCTCAATTGAAGTGCATTGCACCCTGGAATCTGTAGTTGTGACACAGCTCTCAACAAACAGTGGCTCTACAATAGGTTCCAGTGTCTAAAACAATGAATTGAGCATAATGCAGTCCACATAGCTATTATCATACAATCCAGCGTGGAGATAAGCGGTACAGACATCAACAGAAGGTGCTTCTCTTCCACCTGCAATGTGGGAGGGTGCTCCCTGGTTCTGGTGCTAAATGGCTCACACAGTGTGGAAGGGAGTGTGTTTCTCTGCAGATACAGCAGCACTGCCTCGTTCTATTGGGCTCTGAGCACAAACCAGGAAGTCTGTCACAAGATTCCCAAGCTCCAAGTTCTCCACATCCAACCTACAGATATTCTCAGACTTCACTGCAGAAATGTCAATTTCAAAATTAGAATATATATATAATATATAAAATACATGGTTGAAGGCTATATTTGCATCCTGAGCCTTTAAAAAAGGCATAATACCACAGTAGTGACGTCAAAAAGTGACAATTCCTCTAGAGGAAAATATACTTGAACTTTGACCCATTTGACTCCTCGACCACCACTTTCAATTCAAACACAATTTACGTCTGTACAGCACTGAAACACTACGTTTAAAAAAAAAAACTGTACTGCTGGGTTGAATTATTTTACGGAAGTCAGTTTAGCACTTACTGGGGGCCTCTGAAAGGGCAGCACAAACTTGTAGCAAGCATTGCACAGAAAAGATTGTTAGCACACAGTATTAAATGATTGATTTTTTCACGTCAGTTCCAGTAACAAAGTATGGCTGGCCTGGCTCTGGACCCACAGCCATTTCCTAGCTAACCCACTCCAGCAATGCGCATGCTCTCCCTGCTGCTGACAGCTCACATTAACCACGCTTTATAAAGAGGAAGAGGCTAGGAATCTGACACCACTGAATCAACCTCTAGTGTAGAAGCCTCAATGAAAACCACCAGGAGTACAACCTCACACAGCAGACTGAACACGAGTAGTGCAGGCCGGGAGGATTGGGGAAGACGAGAGTGTGAGAGAAGGTTGTGTTCGGGGGAGACAGAGAGATAGTGAGAAAGGGTTTGCATGGTGGTGTGTGCGTGTAGGGGTTGCATGGTGGTGTGTGCGTGCAGGGGTTGCATGGTGGTGTGTGCGTGCAGGGGTTGCA
>CM072704.1:9751270-9834441 GCA_036884735.1 Huso huso | reverse complement strand
TCAGGAACCTGCCTACATAAACCTCTCTATACTGTTTTGGGATACATCCCTGACCTAATTCTGACCTAATTCTGTTCTGTTGCTTCCAGTCCTCCGGGCCGTTCCGGCGGTCCCGGCTGAATGTCGCCTTCCTGAGCCTCGTCTTGCAGTTAAAGGTCTCCGTGGTAGTAGTTCCTGCAGGCGGATACAAACAAACAGCTCCGAGCTGTTGCTGGCCGCTATTTAGCTCTGATCTCATCCTCAGGCACGCCCCCAGCCAATCGGACCACCCGGTCAACAGCTCAGGTCGGTACTCCCGCTAAACTGGTTGCTTAGCAATGTGTCTCTGGCTGCATCCATAGCTGATTTCTCATAGCTTTTACTTGGCACGGGAACCAGCCCAGCTCCCTGTACAGTCAATACTGACATTGTGGATATAAGAAATCAACCAAGAGTACAAATTCACAGACAGAAAATCTACAAATGTACAAGAATACAACAATGCTCTTAATACCCTTGAGACAATGTTATTGAGCTGTTTTGTTGGAGGCCAACACAGTTAATAAGTCCATGTGAACATAGTCTGTGGGTGAGATAGTGAACTGTGTTTTAGTTCTGTCCTTGGCAGGTCTGTGTTAGAACAAATTTATAAGAAAGCTTTCATGAGAGGAGGCCATTCAGCCCATCTTGCTTGTTTGGTTGTTAGTAACAGTATTGATCCTAAAGCGCTTCAAGCAGCTTCTTGAAGGTTTCCAAGTGTCAGCTTCAACAACGTACTGAGAGTTGGTTCAGACCCTCACAATTCTCTGTAAAGTACTCCTATTTTCTGTTCTGAATGCCCCTTTATTTAATCTGTTTGTGACCCCTGGTGCCTTGTTTCCTAGATGGAAGCATTGTCAGTACCTTTTATGATTTTGAATATTTGAATCGATACCCGTAGTCTTCTTTGATGAACTGAATAGGAGTTCAGTTATTTAGCCTGTCTGCATACAACATGCCTTTTAAACCCAGGATTCTGGTTGCTCTTCTTTGCACTCATTTCTAGAGCAGCAATATCCTTTTTAAGTAGCGGTGACCAGAACTGAACACAATAATATTCTGGGTGAGATCTTACTATTGCATTGTAAGTTTTAACATTACTTCCCATGATTGAATTCTTCTCACATATATCCAATCTTGGCCTTTTTATAGCTTCCCCCACATTGTCTGATGATGTTCAGTCAACAACATAAACTCTAAGTCTTTTCATAGATTCCTTCTTCAATTTCAGTATATATTTATAATGCATTTTATTGCATGCCTTTTCTCCTGACAAATATACGTTTGCCATGTGTCTGCCCAGTTCTGAATGCCTAGATCATTTGAATGACCTTTGCTGCACCAACAGTGTTTGCCCTCCTCTATTTTGTGTGCGTCTGCAAATTTAACAATTTTGCTTACTATACCAGAATCTAAATCTTTAATGTGAATTAGGAATAGCAGGACTATCATAATCCCTGGTGCACCACTGATTTACCTCGCTCATTTGAGTTTCTCCTCTAATCAGTACTTTCTGTTTCTACATGTTAACTCCTCCTAATCCATGTGCATGCATTTGCTTGAATCCCTACTGCGTTCAGTTTGAGAATTAATCTTTATACTGGGGGACTTTGTGAAAAGCTTTCTGGAAATCTAAATAAACCATGTTGTATGCTGCAGTTATCCTTCCAATAGTGTTGCATCCTCAAAAAATCAAGCCAGGTTAGTTAGACATGATCTCCCTTTCTAAAACCTATGAGTAATTTTCCATTTGGATCTTATTATAGTTTCATAAGTTACAAATAAGTGCATGATCTTAGTTAGCAGTTTAAATACTTCTTTCATTCTTTGCTTTAATTACTATTGGAGGATCTCATCTGGCCCAGGGATTTGTTTATTGCAAAACTCTAGTCCCTTTAACACTTCTGCCTTATTTAACATATTTGCTATTTTTTCTTCATCTATGAAGTTTGCCATTTGTCTCTTAGACGTTAACACTCCTCTTTGAATGTTCTTGCTGTTATAATATTGAAAGAACATTTTTGGAGTGGTTTTAGCCCCATAGCAATGATTTCTATCTCTCTTGGCCTTTCTAACCCTTTTGACATGTTTGCAGTTCCAAGCCTCTTTCTGTGTACTTTGTTTTGGTCCCTTTAAATGCTCTTAAAAAGTGCATTTTTTCGCTGAATATTTTTAATTGGTCTATTAAACCATTTTGGCCATTTGTTTAGATTGTAGTTGTCTACTTTGGATGTAATTATTTTGTGCCTCTAGAGCGACATTTTTTAAACAACCATCTTTTTCTTGGATTTTTCTCTGTTTACTCCAATCTACTTCTGACAATCTCTGTTTCCTTCACCTTCATAGTTTGCCTTTTAAAATATAGCCTTAACTTTAGTTGTTACTTTTGGGGTTTTAAAAGCACTTCAAATAGTGTTTCTTGGCCTTGTTTCTTCATTGCAGGCTCCCAAAGGCTGTGTTAGCAGTCCTCAATGGGAAGAGAGCTACACTGAGAGACTGTCACCCTGAGTTGTGGGTTACAATGCCACTGGCTGGGAATATCTCTGGTACAAGAGCAGCCAGAGACACAGTGCAGATCAGAGACACCACTGGAGCCAGATACACACCAGCTCTGTCACCAGTCCCATAGTGGACAGTACCAGTGTGAGGCACAAAGAGGAGATCCACCACGTTCCTCTCAGCGCAGTGATCCTTTACACTGACTGTGTCTGGTGAGTTTATTAACACAGTGATCCTGTTACACTGACTGTGTCTGGTGAGTTTATTAACACAGTGATCCTGTTACACTGACTGTGTCTGGTGAGTTTATTAACACAGTGATCCTGTTACACTGACTGTGTCTGGTGAGTTTATTAACACAGTGATCCTGTTACACTGACTGTGTCTGGTGAGTTTATTAACACAGCGATCCTGTTACACCTGCTGTGTCTGGTGAGTTTATTAACACAGTGATCCTGTTACACTGACTGTGTCTGGTGAGTTTATTAACACAGTGATCCTGTTACACTGACTGTGTCTGGTGAGTTTATTAACACAGTGATCCCGTTACACTGACTGTGTCTGGTGAGTTTATTAACACAGCGATCCTGTTACACTGACTGTGTCTGTGAGTTTATTAACACAGCGATCCTGTTACACTGACTGTGTTTGGTGAGTTCATTAACCCAGCTGAACAGACCCCTCAATACAGACCCCTCGAGAGGCAGTAGTACTGCTCCATTTTAAACTGCCTGATTTAGTAGTGTAGTTGATTGTAAGAGAGAAACCTGGCGGACGGCAGTGATGATGTTGCCTCTTTAATCACCTCTTTTTTATTAGACCCTTCCATTCAGAACAATTTCAATAGAGGAGTTGGTCACTATGCACTGTATAACAAAATGGCTTTGCTCACACCAGACTACAGCAGAAAGCCAGACAGTCACTCTGCAGTCACTTTCACCCACTGCTAGGGTACGGTTCATTCTTCCCCAGCTGCTTTCGTTACTGATCATCTCGAGGCTTTACATTACATTGATCTGTGTGTGATTAAATACAAAAACCTTTGCTCTAAATAAAAATAAAAAAATACATAAAATATGGCTTAATTATGATAGATAGATGAAATCTTAGGTCAGACCCACATAAAGTAAAAATAAATTACATAAACCACTGTTACTCTTTAAAAAATGTATTGTATCAGTGGTCCTGAAAAAGCATGTTTGAAGGTCCTGAAGTAAATATAAACATTCTTTTAATCTAAAATCTAAAATAAAGCATTGTACTTTTTAATGGCTCGGATTATTTATGTTTCATTTGTGATTTAAAGTACTCATGATTATTAATAAATCAAGTGAAAAAAAAGGTCATTTCAATAAACTATAAAAGTAAATGTAATAAAACCTTTAAAGATTTTGTTAAAAAACACAATTTAAATAGTCACAAAAAAACATAATATTGTGAGCTTTTTATATGAAAAACAAACACATTTAAGCACAGATGACATAACTGAAATGAATCATGAAATCAGAAAATTATTATTGAACGTGACTGGTATACCGTGATTAGTCTTTAGGTGAATCTAGAGACCACATAAAATAGTCACCAGTGAAATGTTTATTTTATTTAAGTTTTTCTTGTTTTGTACTGCTCCTTTGAAAAAAAAAATGTATGTTTTGTTTTCCATTTAAATATTGTGTTTCTATGCAAATGTTTGATTTGATGTTCATAAATACAGCTTTTTTGAGTTTTATACAATCGTTTGTCTTTCATGATCATATTACAGCTGTTTAAAAGCTACCGCTTAAAATGACCGGTTTGGTCCTTCTAGGTAGTTCAAATTCCAGTGCTTCTACTGATAAATTTCAGCATTTCAAAGTTAGTTTTTCCTTCCTCAGAAATTACTGTTTGTGAAATAGAAAACAGTCAATTTTGAAACAAAAAAAAAAGCATTAGCTTTTACACAGGAAAAGTCTGCCCACAGTCTCTCTGATAAACAAGACTGGAGGACTAGAATTGTGCACCTCTGACCTATTGCATTAGCTTATTGTATTGTATTATGTACTGCTATTGTACAGTGTTATGTACACATTGTAAAAGGCTGCTGTTACCTCTTCAGTATGTGTTTCATACCTGATCCAGGGAGTCTTGTCTGAACCATCCAGATATATTTAATATTTTCTATGAATAGGGCTATTGTCGGATAACCAACCAGAATAATCAACCAAGAATAGAAATCTCAGACAGTAAAAATGTATAATTACAACAATACAGAGCTGTGCCCTCTTTACTGGACCCTGAGAGACAGTAACATTGAGCTGCTTTCATTTGAGAGAATCAGACCCTGTGTTTCCATTGTACTGGAACCTGTAATGTTTTATTTCTGTCTTTGTATTGGAGATGGATGTTCCTAACATGCCTTGTTTCTTCATTTACCCAGAGCTGCCAAAGGCTGTGCTGACCAGCAGTCCTCAATGGAGAAACCTGTACACTGGAGAGACTGTCACCCTGAAATGTGGGGTTGAGGGACGCTTCACTGGATGGCGATATCTGGTACAAGAGCAGTCAGGGAGGCACAGGAAGATCAGAGACACCACTGAGCCAGTTTCACACTCAGCTCTGTCACTCAGTCTCATAGTGGACAGTATCTGTGTGAGACACAAAGAGGAGATAGACCACGTTCCTCTCAGCGCAGTGATTCTGTTACACTGACTGTGTCAGGTGAGTTTATTAACAGTGATCCTGTTACACTGACTGTGTCTGGTGAGTTTATTAACACAGTGATCCTGTTACACTGACTGTGTCTGGTGAGTTTATTAACACAGCGATCCCGTTACACTGACTGTGTCTGGTGAGTTTATTAACACAGCGATCCTGTTACACTGACTGTGTCTGGTGAGTTTATTAACACAGTGATCCTGTTACACTGACTGTGTCTGGTGAGATTATTAACACAGCGATCCTGTTACACTGACTGTGTCTGGTGAGTTTATTAACACAGCGATCCTGTTACACTGACTGTGTCTGGTGAGTTTATTAACACAGCGATCCTGTTACACTGACTGTGTCTGGTGAGTTTATTAACACAGTGATCCTGTTACACTGACTGTGTCTGGTGAGTTTATTAACCCAGCTGAACAGACCCCTCAATACAGACCCCTGAGAGGCAGTAGTACTGCTCCATTTTAAAACTGTCTGGACGAGTAATGTAGTTGATTCAAAGAAAAAAATCCCAGCTGGACGGCAGTGGTGATGTTGCCTCTTTAATCACCCTTTTATTAGACCCTTCCATTCAGAACAATTACAATAGAGGAGTTGGGCACTATGCACTGTATAACGAAATGGCTTCGCTCACACCAGACTACAGCAGAAAGCCGGACAGTCCTCTGTAATCACTTTCATCCACTGCTAGGTAACGGTCATTCTCCCCAGCTGTTTTCGTTATTGATCATCTCTGAGGCTTTACATTACATTGATCTGTGCGTGATTAAATATAAAAACCTTTGCACTAAATAAAAAAAAAAAAAATACATAAAATATGGTTTAATTATGATAGATAGATGAAGTCTTAGGGTCAGACCCACAAAGTAAAAAATAAATTATTATTATTTATTTCTTAGCAGACGCCCTTATCCAGGGTGACTTACAATTGTTACAAGATATCACATTATTTTTACCTACAATTACCCATTTATACAGTTGGGTTTTTTACTGGAGCAATCTAGGTAAAGTACTTTGCTCAAGGGTACAGCAGCAGCGCCCCCACCTGGGATTGAACCCACTCCACCTCCGGTCAAGACTCCAGCGCCTAACCACTACTCCACACTGCTGCCCCATAAACCAGTGTTTTAAAAAAAATGTATTGTATCAGTGGTCCTGAAAAGCATGTTTGAAGGTCCTGAAGTAAATATAAACATTCTTTTAATCTAAAATCTAAAAAATAAAGCATTGTACTTTTTAATGGCCGGATTACGATGCTCTTCATTTGTGATTTAAAGTACTCATGGTTATTAATAAATCAAGTAAAAAAAAAGGTCATTTCAATGCTCATAAAAGTAAAATGTAATAAAACTTTAAAGATTTTGCTATAAAAACACAATTTAAATAGTCATAAAAAACAACATAATATTGTGAGCTTTTATATGAAGTTGTGGGTACTATTGTAGGCAATTAATATATTCTTTAAAGCAATAAATTAAAAAGACCTCCAAAACTGTAGGGATAAAAGATACTTCGATAGTCAAGATCTCGTGGGACCCTACAATAAACAGTGTCCTATTATAATGTACAAACCCGCTTTTAATATCGCTCTCTGAAAACGATGATGGATTTACACGTTACAACAAGCCAAAAAATAGACCACATTCCAGACTGTTCAAAGTTCATAAAGCGTGTTTGTTCAACATGAGCAAATTATTTAATACTGTGAATCTCTTCTTAGAAAGATGGTATTTATTAAGCATGCAACAAAATAAGTTTGAAAATCACACCAGTTACACAATTAATGTCACATTAAAAGCATTACAATGAGAACTAAGGTTTAAAACAACAATTTACCAAAGAAATATTAGCACATACTGACACAACAACAACAAGGGTCACACAATACCTGAATAGATATTTGAGTATTGTTACCTCTGCCCGGAAAGCAGTCACTTTTCAGCGTTCTCTTACCTTGTGTTTCTCTGAGTGTCAGGCCCCCAACCTTGATGGATAAATACTGAGAGCTGAGGGCTCCAGGTGCAGTCTTGTAGTTTCTTAGAATCTGAGCAAGCAGGGATCAGCGGTCAGGGGATCGCGCAGAGGAACAGAGCAGGTGCTAGCTGGGGCTAACGCAGAGGCTAGCGTAGGGGGGTAGATCTGGGGCGCAGAGCAGGGGCTAGCTGGGGCTAACGCAGAGGGGTAGATCTGGGGCAAGGAGCTAATGTTTACAGTTGGCTTTTATACTTTTCAACAAAGAGATTATTTGAATTTTCCCGCTGCATGCTCCGATTGGCTATTTTGTAGCTGAATGGGCTTGAAACCTTGATTGATTGCTCCCCCCTTCCTCTGTCTGATTAGTTCATTATCATAATCTGGAAAAGTGAAACTTTTAAAACATGCATAACTTTTGCTAAATAATTCAGATTTTATTTTGAATTCCTGTTATTTTTACCATAAGAAATTACATTTCTTTAGACACCAAACATGTCTGGTTGCGACTTTGGTTGGCCATTGCAAAACAGTTTAATTCTCTTAGGATTTATTACCTGGGTTATTCTATACTTGTTAGGCAATTTAAGAATTAAAACACTTGCATCTTTGTACTCATAGTGGTATTAAATCAATATGATGTGAAATTTGTCTTAAATCTCTAAATCTTTAAGCTATTTTTCTCTTTTCAGACTCCTATGCTAAACCACCTCTCTCACTAGATGGGTTAATTAAATCATGGAGACGGGTTTGATTAGCCTTTTGTTTCCTGAGTGCCTGGCATTCAAGGTGTTGGGTTGATCGTTATCTCTAGGCAAAGCTAGACAAATTAGATTAAAGTTCATTCAATGTAGATTCCTGTTAATATACAATATCATAAGACCATAACATAAGAAAGTCCATGACATTTGCAATATATTTGAGGTGACAATGTCTATAGAACCTACAAAGACAAAACACATTTAAGCATAGATGACATAACTGAAATGAATCATGAAATCAGAAAATCATAATTGAACGGTGACTGCTATACCGTATTAGTCCTTTAGGCTAATTCAAAAGGAACTGTCTATATTTTTTAGGGGAATCTCAGAGAGCTGTCCCAGATGATGATTTTCATCAAAGTTAATGTTTCACCGTAGTTTGTGGAAGATGCTTCCAACATTCAAGGTTCAGCATTTAACTAGAAGCCAAGCCAGTCAACTTGACCATTTTGGGTTTTAGAATTTAAATGACTCCTATGCTCCGGAATGTATATGCATGCCCGTTTGTGACTTTTCCTAAATATATGCATTAGATATAGTGACTGTGTTTGAGTGACATTCACAAGAAATTGACAATTATGAGCACGCTTACCTAGAAGCGCCCAAACCGGGTCATTTTAACCGGGTTATTTCAATACATATTTATTTATCAAATGTAGCCTATAATCCGTAAATGCTCAGGAAAGTGGGGAAGCGTGTATTTGTGTGTGGACTGTACAGGTTAGAAAGCTGCCAGGTATGCAGGCTAAATAAATCTGCTATATAAATAGTTTATTGTATTATAGTTATTTATGTTTTGAAGTAGTGCATTATATACTATTTTAAAAAAAAAAAAAGACCCTTTGATGTTATTTTTTTATAAACAAACGAAATGTTTATATAATTCCGTTTGTACAGAGACCCGTTACAAAATAGTCACTAGTGAAATGTTTATCTTATTTATGTTTTATTTAAGTTTTTCTTGTTTTGTACTGCTCCTTTTGAAGAGAAAATATTTGATGTTTTGTTTTCCATTTCAATATTATTATTATTATTTTTTTTTTTAGCAGACGCTTTTATCCAGGCTTAACTTACAATCGTAAGCAAATACATTTATCTCTGATAGACAAGAGCTGGAGGACTAGAATTGTGCACCTCTGACCTATTGCATTAAATACATTTATCTCTGATAGACAAGAGCTGGAGGACTAGAATTGTGCACCTCTGACCTATTGCATTAAATACATTTATCTCTGATAGACAAGAGCTGGAGGACTAGAATTGTGCACCTCTGACCTATTGCATTAGCCTATTGTATTGTATTATGTACTGCGATTGTACAGTGTTATGTACACATTGTAAAAGGCTGTTATTATCCCTTCAGTATGTGTTTCATACCTGATCCAGGGAGTCTTGTCTGAACCATCCAGATATATTTAATATTTTCCAGGAATAGGGCTATTGTCAGATAACCAACCAGAATAATCAACCAAGAATAGAAATCTCAGACAGTAAAAATGTATAATTACAACAATACAGAGCTGTGCCCTCTTTACTGGACCCTGAGAGACAGTAACATTTGAGAGAATCGGACCCTGTGTTTCCATTGTACTGGAACCTGTAATGTTTTATTTCTGTCTTTGTATTGGAGATGGATGTTCCTAACATGCCTTGTTTCTTCATTTACCCAGAGCTCCCAAAGGCTGTGCTGACCAGCAGTCCTGAATGGGGAGAGCTGTACACTGGAGAGACTGTCACCCTGAGCTGTGGGGTTGAAGGGCGTTTCACTGACTGGGAATATCTCTGGTACAAGAGCAGTCAGGGAGGCACAGTGAAGATCAGAGACACCACTGGAGCCAGTTACACACTCAGCTCTGTCACCAGTCCCATAGTGGACAGTACCAGTGTGAGGCACAAAGAGGAGACCGACCACGTTCCTCTCAGCGCAGTGATCCTGTTACACTGACTGTGTCTGGTGAGTTTATTAACACAGCGATCCTGTTACACTGACTGTGTCTGGTGAGTTTATTAACACAGCGATCCTGTTACACTGACTGTGTCTGGTGAGTTTATTAACACAGCGATCCTGTTACACTGACTGTGTCTGGTGAGTTTATTAACACAGTGATCCTGTTACACTGACTGTGTCTGGTGAGTTTATTAACACAGTGATCCTGTTACACTGACTGTGTCTGGTGAGTTTATTAACACAGTGATCCTGTTACACTGACTGTGTCTGGTGAGTTTATTAACACAGTGATCCTGTTACACTGACTGTGTCTGGTGAGTTTATTAACACAGCGCATCCTGTTACACTGACTGTGTCTGGTGAGTTTATTAACACAGTGATCCTGTTACACTGACTTTGTCTGGTGAGTTTATTAACACAGTAATCCTGTTACACTGACTGTGTCTGGTGAGTTTATTAACACAGCGATCCTGTTACACTGACTGTGTCTGGTGAGTTTATTAACACAGTGATCCTGTTACACTGTGTCTGGTGAGTTTATTAACACAGTGATCCTGTTACACTGACTGTGTCTGGTGAGTTTATTAACACAGTGATCCTGTTACACTGACTGTGTCTGGTGAGTTTATTAACACAGTGATCCTGTTACACTGACTGTGTCTGGTGAGCTTATTAACACAGTGATCCTGTTACACTGACTGTGTCTGGTGAGTTTATTAACACAGTGATCCTGTTACACTGACTGTGTCTGGTGAGTTTATTAACACAGCGATCCTGTTACACTGTGTCTGGTGAGTTTATTAACACAGTGATCCTGTTACACTGACTGTGTCTGGTGAGTTTATTAACACAGTGATCCTGTTACACTGACTGTGTCTGGTGAGTTTATTAACACAGCGATCCTGTTACACTGACTGTGTCTGGTGAGTTTATTAACACAGTGATCCTGTTACACTGACTGTGTCTGGTGAGTTTATTAACACAGCGATCCTGTTACACTGACTGTGTCTGGTGAGTTTATTAACACAGTGATCCTGTTACACTGACTGTGTCTGGTGAGTTTATTAACACAGTGATCCTGTTATACTGACTGTGTCTGGTGATTTTATTAACACAGCGATCCTGTTACACTGACTGTGTCTGGTGAGTTTATTAACACAGCGATCCTGTTACACTGACTGTGTCTGGTGAGTTTATTAACCCAGTGATCCTGTTACACTGGCTGTGTCTGGTGAGTTTATTAACACAGCGATCCTGTTACACTGACTGTGTCTGGTGAGTTTATTAACACAGTGACCCTGTTACACACTGACTGTGTCTGGTGAGTTTATTAACACAGCGATCCTGTTACACTGACTGTGTCTGGTGAGTTTATTAACACAGTGATCCTGTTACACTGACTGTGTCTGGTGAGTTTATTAACACAGTGATCCTGTGACAGTAACTGTGTCTGGTGAGTTTATTAACCCAGATTAATGCAGAGCAATGGAGTTGAAATAGGAAGCATTCTGTTTAATTAAATTAATTGCAGTAAAATCTGTTATTATTATTATTAGTTTATTTAGCAGACGCCTTTATCCAAGGCGACTTACAGAGACTAGGGTGTGTGAACTATGGATCAGCTGCAGAGTCACTTACAATTACGTCTCACCCGAAAGACGGAGCACAAGGAGGTTAAATGACTTGCTCAGGTTCACACAATGAGTCGGTGGCTGAGGTGGGATTTGAACCGGGGCCCTCCTGGTTACAAGCCCTTTTCTTTAACCACTGGACCACACAATGTGTTAAAGCTCATGAGTTAAAGCTTTTTGAATAGGTTGTATTAATGTACATCCTTTGGTTTACCCAAAGATATATTCAGATATATTCTATCTGATCTATCTAATCTGGTTTGTAAAAGAGTTTAACAATAACAAAGTCAAGACATTGATTTGGTCTGAAAGTGAGATAAAAACATCAAAAGGACAATACCAGCGAGGTGTAAAGAAAGAGACACACGACTCAGCTATTACACCAAAAACCACTATATACATGATGTAATACAAGGTGTATAGTTGAGATAAAAAGAGAGGGGGATTGGAGAGAGAGCAATACTGTATACAGAGGAGGATTAGAGAGAGAGAGAAAGTGAGATCTGTACAGAGGGAGAGTGAGCGGGAGATAAATACAGAGGTCTAAACAGAGAGGGGAGAGATAGAGATGGATTGTAAAATACATACAGAGGGGGATGAGACAAATAGAGAGTCAGACAGATCTATACAGCAAGCTAAGCTCTACAGGGGTGAGTGAGAGAGAGAAAGATAAAGTGTGATCTACAGTATATATATAAGGGAGTGTGGCAGGGTGAAAAGACCTGCCAGGGTAATGTGGGGGGGAGGGGGGGTAGGGGGTATTGGGTTGGCAGGAAGGGTTAAATTCCTCCCTGCCAGAACACACATAATGGGAATGTGGCTTGGCCGTAAATTGATTGATTAGTCAGTCACGGGTGGCAGAAAGTGGCCAATGATCATTTTGACTGAAACTCGTGGGGCAAATTCCTACTTGGTTTGCTTGAAGGAGTTATACACAACAAGCTTCAATATGAAAGCTGAAAGTTAATTTTAATAAAGAATGACAAGTTTTTAATGAAAAAACATTTCTAAAGTAAAAATGGGATTCTGGACGGAGCACTTTCACTGATGCAGGTGTATAAAAATGGTAATCACAGGTAAGGTTAGAATTAATTAATCAATCAATCAATTTTATTTTTATATAGCGCCTTTCACGACAGGTCGCCACAAAGCGCTTTTACAAGGATAGAAACAATACCTATTACAACAACAACAACAAGCAGTAAAAAGGAACAGAATAAAAACAAAACAGTAAAATATGTAAAAAAAAAAAAATAAAAAAAAAAGTTAGGATATATAAGGGTAAAAAGTTAGATATATAAGCTATATTATAAAATGTGTTTTAATCTAGTTTTAAAAAGAGCAGCAGTGGGATCAATATGGAGACAGGAGAATATCAGCTCATGTAGATGAGAATGCCAAACTATAAAAATGTTTTTTAGGCTAGATTTGACAGCATCGGCTGAAGGGGCTTCTCTAATTGTGATGGGCAATTTGTTCCATAATTTAAGTGCCATATAACTAAAAAAAGATCTACTACCTGAGGTTTTGTTTCTGAATAATAGGTACAGACAGTAACCCAGCATCCAGTGATCAGAGCGGGCGATTGGGGACATAGGGTTACATAAGAAAGTTTACAAACGAGAGGAGGACATTCGGCCCATCTTGCTCGCTTGGTTGTTAGTAGCTTATTGATCCCAGAATCTCATCAAGCAGCTTTTGAAGGATCCCAGGTGTCAGCTTCAACAACATTACTGGGGAGTTGGTTCCAGACTCCCACAATTCTCTGTGTAAAAAAGTGCCTCCTATTCGGTATGGAGGAGAAAGACCATTTAAAGCCTTATAAGTTAACAGCAACACCGTAAAATCTATTCTAAAACTAACAGGAGCCAATGCAAGGATGCCAGCACGGCGGTGATATACTCGCCTCTTGACCAGAGTTAAAATTCTAGCAGCAGCATTTTGTACAAGTTGGAGGTGAGAAATCATGTTGTGGCTAGTCCCAATAAAAAGACCATTGTAATAATCAACGCTAGAGGATATAAAAGCATGCATTAATCTCTCTGCATCCTGCCTAGAGAGAATAACTCTCAGTCTTGCAGTGTTTCTTAAATGAAAATTTTTGTAACATTTTTAATGAGTGCTTCGAAAGAGAGGTCTGTATCAAATATAATACCTAAGTTTTTTACATCTACCCTAAAATCTGTACAGTCCATCAAATAAAACAAACCAAATGTGTATTTTTATTAGGTCCCAGTATCATGACTTCTGTTTTGTCTGAATTTAACATTAAAAAGTTATTAAACATCCAGTTCTTGATGTCAGCAAGACAGGTATTCAAAATGTTAGCAGCAGATACACACAGCCCTGTCTGAGGGACAAGTAAAGCTGAGTATCATCAGCAGAACAGTGGAAACTAACTTCATGTCTATGAATAAGGTCAACCAAGAGAAAATGAGAGTGAAAGAGAGAAAGTGGATGAGGAGGGAGAGATGGTGAGAGTGTAGTGGTGGTGATGCAGGTGTGTTTGTGGTCAATCCTGTCTCTCAGCCCTGCTGATCTGAACTCTCTGTCTTTTCAGATCGATGGGTGATCCTGCAGACTCCTCAATCCTGACCCATCTCTCAGCCCTGCTGATCTGAACTCTTTCTGTCTTTTCAGATCAATGGGTGATCCTGCAGACTCCTCAATCCTGACCCGTCTCTCAGCCCTGCTGATCTGAACTCTTTCTGTCTTTTCAGATGAATGGGTGATCCTGCAGACTCCTCAATCCTGACCCGTCTCTCAGCCCTGCTGATCTGAACTCTTTCTGTCTTTTCAGATCAATGGGTGATCCTGCAGACTCCTCAATCCTGACCCGTCTCTCAGCCCTGCTGATCTGAACTCTTTCTGTCTTTTCAGATGAATGGGTGATCCTGCAGACTCCTCAATCCTGACCCGCCTCTCAGCCCTGCTGATCTGAACTCTTTCTGTCTTTTCAGATCGATGGGTGATCCCAGACTCCTCAATCCTGACCCATCTCTCAGCCCTGCTGATCTGAACTCTTTCTGTCTTTTCAGATCAATGGGTGATCCTGCAGACTCCCTCCAGCCTGTGACTGAGGGAGACTGTCTGACTCTGAGGTGTCGTGTCCCACAAATTATACATTTACCAGGATTGTCTTTTTAAAGATAATGAAGATTCAGTCCCAGAATAACACAGAGCTGAGTGTGGATCGTGTTTCAAAGAGTGACGAGGGGTCCTACCAGTGCAGAGCGATGTGGAACTCCTCCACTTACTCTGGTGAATCTGCAGAGGTGCGGGTGTCAGTGAGAGGTAGGTTCACTCGAACATCACCCCTTCTCTGTATGTAATGTCTCTCTGCTACATTAATATTGGAGTCCAGGTCAACTGTATTTAGTGTATTACTAATTTAAGGTGCTAAAGTAACAGGGCCCCTATCAAGGGCAGAGCTTTCTGATATTGTGTTCTGCCAAGGTGTCTTGAATTTGTACAAATCCACAGGAGGCCATACCAAATATAGCAATAAAGAGGCTCTGGATGGATATCAATTATTAAAGTAAATGTTGGTAGGTATGAAAGTTCACTCATGTTTTGCTTGCCTTTTGTTTTGTGGTCGTTTCACCCTTTCTTTATTATTATTATTTTTTATTTCTGAGCAGATGCCCTTATCCAGGGCGACTTACAGTTGTTATAAGATATCACATTATACAGATATCACATTATTTTTAAATACAATTACCCATTTATACAGTTGGGTTTTTACTGGAGCAATCTAGGTAAAGTACCTTGCTCAAGGGTACAGCAGCAGTGTCCCCCACTGGGGATTGAACCCACAACCCTCCGGTCAAGAGTCCAGAGCCCTAACCACTACTCCACACTTTCTTGGCTGTACTGTTTAGTTTCTTTTTGCCCATTTGAACATCTTACTGCAGGTATTTATTTATTTATTTTTTTATCAGAAGTTGTCCCCTGAAGAAACTTTGTTTTCTCAGAGAGGAGCACGCTCTGTGCAGACTAGAGACCGGT
This sequence comes from Huso huso, assembly GCA_036884735.1. NCBI lineage: Eukaryota > Metazoa > Chordata > Actinopteri > Acipenseriformes > Acipenseridae > Huso > Huso huso. The sequence goes on along the minus strand of CM072704.1, from coordinate 9,818,905 downwards.
GCTGAGCTCTGTAAGACCACAAGCAGTTTGACAAAACAATACAAGCACTAAATCACAATGTAGAATCATTTGTTTCAAGTTTTATTTTATAAATAATGGTATCGTTTTTTTTGCCTATATAGTGACGGATTGCCTTTTTTTGCCACAGGTGTTCCTTCTTAAAATAAACACTTGACAACCAGGATGTGAGAAAACGCTGTATTGAGTGTTTTTATTTACAAAAAGAAAAATAAAGAAAACAAAACCTAACCCGATCTCGGTCCTATCTAAACAGATGCTTTACCTAACTAATAGCGAGGCAGGCTAATCCCCTGATACCTCGCTCCAAAACCAAATCACAGTCCAAATCGTAGTCCAGATACCTTATACCAATAGTTTGTTGTCCAGTTTCACAGTAATAATAACAATAATAATAATAATATAAATAAATAAATAATAATAATAATAATAATAATAATAATACTACTAATAATAATAATCCAGCTCCCAACGTCACTTTCCAGCTCCCGAACCAAACCCTCACAGACATTTTAAATGGTAACCAATTACATTGTTAAACAATTGACAAATCATTAAATGAATTATTAATTTGAACTAGAGCCAACCCTGACTCCAGTAGCTTCCACCTGGTCCTAGCGCCCCCCATTTATTGTCTCTACACAATAGTAAGTATTTATTTTAAACCAAACTTATCTATTTTTACTTTCCCTTATTTAACACACAGTTATTATTTACAAAATGTATTGTTTAACCCGACTTCATTTTTGATCCCAAACTCTTTACATTATTTTCTTTGTTTACCATCCAGTTAGTTTACGTTGTCTTTTCACATTTTCCTCATTTTCTTTAACCAATCCCTCACAATATATTGTGCAACTTTATGGTCATTAATATAAATAAATATTTACACTTGCAAGTTGAATACAGTAATTACATGTCTCTGCTTTTGTAATAAATGTCCAGAGTAGATTGCTTCAGCTTTTTCGTGCTTTTCTCAATGCATGCTGTTTCAATCTTGTTAACCAGTTCCACGTAATGACTGTGTGAATTTGTGATTGCCTTTCTGAACTCATCCAGTGAAGGGGTAACTGGTTCTGTGCCTTCTATGTCCTCATCACCAGAAATGTCCTCATCCTGTCCCCGTCACTGTCAATGTCACTGGTTCAATAATGTCCTCATCACTCATAGTTGCTCATGAAGAGGCTTGGTTTTATTCAAATTCAATTTCCTCCAGTTTTGTTTATGATATTCCCAGTGTATCGATTCCTCTCTAACAGACAGCATCTCATTCTTCTTGACCACCATTTTCTGCACACCATCCAGCATGTTTAAAGTAGTTCATGTTTCTGACATCTACTCCCATGCACTGCGTGAATTGCATGGCTTGCAGAATGTCCACCTGGGATTATGGTTGCTGCTGTCCATGCACTCATCTCTTTAGTAGAAATGTTCTGTACCAGGATTTGAAGCATGAATAACCCCCTGGTCCATGGGCTGTAGTTCACTCGTTGCATTAGGGGGTAGAACGTGCACAGTAACTGCTTTCAGGTCTGTGAAAGGGTAGTGTCACGACCAAGGCTGGTTACCAGAGACCAAAAGCTCAAGTTTAAGTGCTGATGCACACTTTTATTAGCAATACAGGAACAAAAAAATGAACAAAAGATTTAAACAAACACAAATCAGATTTGCACCCAAGCTGTGCTGTCCCGGTGCCCATGCCGAAAACACAACATGCTGCTCTCAGCCTTTCCCTTAAACTAACCCTTCCCAACAAAGGGGTTTTCCTTCCTTTATATACATGTGGCCATTCCCCAAATAGCACTCAATTACCTAATTAGAGAATGGCCACACCTGTCACTGTGGCAGGGATATATTTAACCCCATCTCTGCCAAATGTGCATTTACACAGCTAACACATCACACTATTTACCCGTCCGCCCTGCCACACCTCTTCCCTTGTGCAAAACACACATGGCCACCACTGTCCACCTCCCTCATTGATTAACTCCATCCCGCTGGGGTGGAGGGAATGTTGAGCTCAGCCAGCCCCAGTCAGGACTAGATGGACAGGGCTGCCTCACCTACCCAGACACCCTGTCATCTCTGGTGCCAGCTGGCCCCAACATTGTCTCCTGGTCTTCTGTGGTGACCCTTGGCTTCTGTAAGGAGGTGCCTGATTAATCCCCCCCTTTCTACCCCTGAGCCTGGTGTTCCATTTGTCCCATCTCGGGCTGCTCTCCAGAGAATAAAAGTGCTTCACTGTAGTCAAAATGCTCCATGTTGGTGATGTGTGTCTTACGACAGTCAGTGGCTATGACACCGTGCTCTTTATACAGGTAAGACTGTGGGCTAATATGGGATTACTCTTAGCACACAATGAACATTCAGTACATAATCTCTCTGTATGGCTGTTAAAGGCATGTATCTCATTGTTGTGACAGTCAGACTATTCATTTGTGTATCTATAACCACAATGTCAGTCCTTAAGGCTGCACTGTCTATAGCTGGAAGAGGTTTCACCTGGTTTGACTCTCCACAGACCCTCTGACAGTGTTCTTGTTGTCTTGTGTCAGAGCTGTTCTCCAGGGTGACTCTGACAGCCTCTCCAGGAGCCACAGTGAAGGAGGGAGAGGCTCTTAACCTGACCTGTGAGGCAGCAGAACAAAACCCCTCAACTCCACTACACCATTGTGAGAGACGGGGTGCCTGTGACTAACAGCACTGACTCTGCACTGTACAGCATAGCCAGCACTGAGAAGAGCCACACTGGGAGCTACACGTGTGCTGTGGAGTCACAGGGAGTGAAGAAGAGCAGCCAGGAGCTACACATTGAAGTGCAAAGTAAGATAGGAAACTTTTCATAACTGACTTGATGATTGAAAGTGATCTCATAGATTATAATAGGTATCATTATATTCCCAGTATAGAACCCTTAATAAACAGATCACAGAATTGCAGCAATATCAACACATTGGATTGGAAACAAATACACTGTACAGACACTGGTTCTGTACTATATTCAGTAGTGTATGTTACCCACTAATGTTTTAGTTTTACAATAGGTTTAATTACATTTAAAATAAATTTACCCAAATTAGTGTTAATTGAGTGATTAAAATGATGGTTCAAATAAAATGCAGTCACAGCAGACAGCCATTGGAGTGACAGAGTGGCTGAAGTCTGTTCCTATAGAGCCGAAAGTGTGAGCAGGGTAATGTTCTTGAATCCCTATCAGCTCAGTCAAGGTGTATGGAAGTCACTAGCACACACTCATACTGTACCTTCCTTCCCCCAGCGTCCTGGCACAGCGCTGTTGCTATTGGCTACAGAGTGAGCTTCACTCTGATTCATTTCATTGTGTTCACTCTGCTGCTCCTTCAATACTGCAGGATCCAAGGTGAGACTCCCAGTCAGTGCACACATTTCACCTGGCCTGTCTCAGCACACATGCAGGCTTCTTCCTGTGATTTCTATAGTGTGAACAGCACACCCCAGTCTTAGGGATAGTTCATTAAAAAAGAATGATTTCCTGATTAAATATACACAGCTAATTTACAGTGTCCAAAATAAACATTTAGCAAGTTTATATAAACACACCTATAACACAATTATAAGAAACAAACTGAAAACAATCTGCATATTTGTTTTCCAGGTTCCCTGTGTATTGCTGGCGGTACATCACGGTAAGACAGTATTGACCAGTATGTGTCCAGACAGGGGGCAGCACTCGCTATCTCTGCCTGTCATCATCCTTTACAGCACTGAAAATGGAGATGGAAACTTTCTGATTCGCTCTTTAAAAATCCCTCTTGCAAACTCACGTTCACTTTGACCTGTGTCCTAAAATGCTGTATTGGGTTAATTTGGCTTTTTTGGTTTTCCAGATGATAAAGATTCATAATCATTATTCTTTGATTCAAGTTCAATCCAGGGTATTTAAAAAAATAACCCTTTGTCAGTAATGTCACAAAGCTGCTGCCTCCACAGAGTGTCTTTACAGTTGATACACAGCTGCTCCTTACCCTGAAATGCACTCTGTGATTTCAATGGGACTTGATTACTCTGAAGCCTAGAAGTGTCATCATTCTTTAAAGTTTCTGTTATTGCTGCAGTTAAACTCTGAGCCCTCCTTGTGTGTCTCTGACATCTATCTCAGGAAAACCTCGGATTAGGATCAGGAGCAGTCAGCAGAGGAGATTGAGCTCTGCAGCCGTGTGCAGCACACTGGAGTGGAACTGCAATAGTATTGCACTGTCGTACTAAAGATCAGCCTGAATGCATTGTCTTAGAACTGCTGTGAATATCTGTTCAAACTGCGGCTGTAGTTTACAGAAAATAATCATTGACTGGGGTATTTTCTAAGACCTCAAAACAAATGGATTATTCATTGATTGTTTGATTTAATTCATTTATTTAATAGATTGCTTGATTGCACAGTGTAACTTGAAGTGCATTACTGAATAATGTATGTATTCATAAGCTATCCTTTAGTCAATAAACTGCTATATTTTACTAGTGTTGTTCTGTATTATTAATGATACACCTTCAACATGTATTTGAACTTTCAAAGTATTGGGGGTTTGAGGTAAAAAAGTCATTATTATAGATATTAATGGTAATTAAATTATGTTTCCTAACCGTTGGAAGGGTGTGTTTTATTAAGAACATAAGAAGATAAGAAACTTCTGAAAAGTGTTACTCTCCTTCTTCCTCTTCTGTTTCTTACTTTTTTAAGAGTGTGTAGCGACTTTTCAAACAGAAAAGCTAAATAACTGGACATGTACCAATCATGTGATTTCATGTTGATCAACATCAAAATAAACCAGGGAATGCAAGCAGTTTGATATCCATACCTTTTATATTAAACAATTTATTTATGTTTTAAAACAGCACATATCGCACACACACAAAAAAAAATTACTGTTGTTTGAACTTGCAACATGAGGTCTTTGAAAGCCCAGGCCTTAGCTCGCTGTGCCACTGCGCTGCAGTTGAAAACAAATCTAATTATTAGAAACAATCTCTTAACACCAAAAATTGCTGTATTAAGAAACCTAAGACAGCAGACCTGAGTAGTCCAAACCTTTGACATATTAATGAAAATTGCTTGTGAATTCAGCTACATTGAATTGTATTAGATGGATTAGATTTACATTAGCTATAACAACTGATTTGGTTTTTAACATAAATCCGTGATTACAGGTATGTATCTAACCAAAGCATCAGCATTTTTTAATAAAAAAAAGTGTTTCTAAACTAGCAAAGCATAACTTTTGCGGTAAATGAAGAGACTTGTGAACACTTAAAAAATGATTTTACAATGTATTGAGCAGAACTGCGGTTCTCACAGGTGGAGATGGGACCTCCGCTCTGAACCGTAGCACTGATACCGCTGTCCAAAAGAGCCGTCTCCCTGCAGGAACTGGTATCAGGCTTATGGCTTATGTCTTCATATTTGATTGCATCACCTACCAGCCCTGACCCTTACCCCTGTGCACTCCAGACTCCCTGCCAGCCTCAAGTCTGCCCTAACCCGGATACAGGCTTCAAGTGCATGCCGGGGAACACCAATGTGGAGAACCGTGGTTCCTGCAACCAGGGGCTTCTGCAGTCTGAGGTCGGACACAACGCAGGACCTCCAGCTTTGAAGACAGCGGCAATCCCGCCTGTACAAAGAGCCGGGCTCCCTTGCAGGAGCAGATATCGGGCTTATGTCTTCATGTTTACATTGTGTCACCTACCAGCCATGACAGCCCCGTGCACGCTACAGTATTGTTACCTGTTAAGTCTACTGTTGCCCACATACCTTTTTGACTTGTTGGACAAAGATTTAATTGATAACTGTGTACAAGCGCTGCCAGACGTGTTTGGTACCACTTCCCCACATGACACAAACCTCTCCTGTGCATGTGGATAAGTGTGGGTGGGTCATGTGAGTAGTCCAGACCCAATAAGAAACTATCATCATCTATGGTTGCTGAGACAAAACCGAACCAGGTAACTACAGACCAATAAGCTTGACTTCTATTATATGTAAACTTATGGAAACTATAATAAGATCCAAAATGGAAAATTACCTATATGGTAACAGTATCCTGGGAGACAGTCAGCATGGTTTTAGGAAAGGGAGATTGTGTCTAACTAACCTGCTTAATTTTTTTGAGGATAATTGCAAAACATATGACATGGTTTATTTATTTATTATTATTATTATTATTATTTATTTCTTAGCAGACGCCCTTATCCAGGGCGACTTACAGTCGTAAACAAAAATACATTTCAAGAATCACAGTACAAGGAATAATACAATTAAGAGCAAGATAAATACAATGACTATGGTTCTAGCAAGTACAAGTATGACAAAATACGATTCAATAACGGAGCAGATAACAGTGTCAGTGATAGTTACATCAGGATATAATTAAATACAAAATACTACAGATTAAATAACACTTGCCAGATTACAGTACTCTAAAGTACAGGATTAAATAAAAAAAAAAAAAAAAAAAAATTTAGATTTTAGATTTCCAGAAAGCTTTTGACAAAGTCCCATAAAAAGATTAATTCTCAAACTGAACGCAGTAGGATTCAGGGAAATGCATTCACATGGATTAGGAGTGGTTAACATGTAGAAAACAGAAAGTACTGATTAGAGGAGAAACCTCAAATGGAGTGAGGTAACCAGTGGTGTACCACAGGGATCAGTATTAGGTCCTCTGCTATTCCTAATCTACATTAATGATTTAGATTCTGGTATAGTAAGCAAACTTGTTAAATTTGCAGACGACACAAAAATAGGAGGAGTGGCAAAACACTTGCAGCAGCAAAGGTCATTCAAAATGATCTAGACAGCATTCAGAACTGGGCAGACACATGGCAAATGAAATTTAATAGAGAAAAGTGTAAAGTATTGCATGCAGGCAATAAAAATGTGCATTATAAATATCATATGGGAGATGCTGAAATTGAAGAAAGGAACTATGAAAAAGACCTAGGAGTTTATGTTGACTCAGAAATGTCTTCATCTAGACAATGTGGGGAAGCTATAAAAAAGGCCAAAAAGATGCTTGAATATATTGTGAGAAGTGTTGAATTTAAATCGAAGGAAGTAATGTTAAAACTTTACAATGCATTAGTAAGACCTCACCTTGAATATTGTGTTCAGTTCTGGTCACCTCGTTACAAAAAGGATATTGCTGCTCTAGAAAGAGTGTAAAGAAGAGCGACCAGAATTATTCCTGGTTTAAAAGGCATGTCATATGCAGACAGGTTAAAAGAATTGAATCTATTCAGCCTTGAACAAAGAAGATCTAATTCAAGCATTCAAAATTCTAAAAGGTATTGACAATGTCGACCCAGGGACTTTTTCGACCTGGAAAAAGAAACAAGGTCCTGGGGTCACAAATGGAGATTAGATAAAGGGGCATTCAGAACAGAAAATAAGAGGCACTTTTTTACACAGAGAATTGTGAGGGTCTGGAACCAACTCCCCAGTAATGTTGTTGAAGCTGACACCCTGGGATCCTTCAAGAAGCTACTTGATGAGATTCTGGGATCAGTAAGCTACTAACAACCAAACGAGCAAGATGGGCTGAATGGCCTCCTCTCGTTTGTAAACTTTCTTATGTTCTTATGTTCTTATGAGTGACTTATAGTACCACTGCAGACAGACAGCCTGGCATCGTGAGCTGTCAAGGCTGATTGATGGGCTATCAGAGGCTCATTGGAACAATAGCAATGTCAACAGACAGCTCACTTGAGGAATGCAGACTGATATAATGAAACTTCAATCCGGCTGCAATTCCCGACTGATAAACACAAATAATACCGCAACATTTAATTGTTATAATATGTATCGGTCAATTTGACAATTTGACCACGCCTGGTAGGAATAGGTATGACAGAATTTTATCTCACAAATTTTTGCAGCTACGCAATTCTTTCTTTGTCAGGGTAATTAGTACATATATTTAGAAAAAAGTCAGGAAAGCACAGCTCCGTATCTTAAACACATGCACAGCAATTTAAATTTAAATTCCACAAAAGGTCAAAATGACCACCTTTGTCATTCTAGTGTTAAGATAAACTGCTTGGCACAGAAGGCACTTTGGCTTTTCTTTTGTTGTTCACCAGAACACTTGTAAATCCAAATTTATCAAAGGTTTGGTCATGAAATATTGTATGAGATTGAGGTCAATGCCAGTCGGAATCACAACCCCATCCATTACAGTCACGAGACATCGTTTGGGAACCGCTGAGCTAGAATGTTAAGTCATCTCAAATCTGTGCTGAATGTTGTAGCTCTACCAAAGGCAACCCGTCCTCAACAACATAACGTGCCGAACTATATAAACAAAATAGAGAGGAGAAGTATAACTGACTGGAATAGTATAACTTGATCATCTAATTTATAATAGTATAACTCAACAATGGGTTTGCTGTCAATGACTGCAAACATCACACACAAGACAAGGAGAAACAGTTCTCCCAAACTTTCATTTAAACAGTCTTTACAGTTTTGTGAAAAAGCCCTGTAGTAACTTGTCACTTTATATTGTTCAGCCTCATCCAAACAATATAAAGGAGCAGTGAATACAGCTTTTCATGTACACCCCTCCTGTGTGCATTATGTATATTGTATCATTTTATTATTTAAAATGTATAGTTTAGTGTAAAACCACAGTGTTTCATTGTTAATTATTTTACAGCATGGACGGGTTAAAATTCTCCCTCAATGCTAAACTCGAGCAGGATGACCGTCTCAGACTAATTTGTTACCGTGGTGCTATAAACCCAGCACGATGCTGGTTTATTCACAGGGGGTTTTGTCTGTTTTGGCCAACGTGCCATTTTTTTTTTTTTTTGTTTAAATCTTTTATTTACTTTATACTAAATCGGCACATCACGCTTTCATACCCCAGGCTTGTGTTCCTGGTCTGACATCACTTACAAGCTATCCTGTCCACATGGTAAAAAAGCAGGTACTCTGAGCTGTGTGAGGTACCACATTTCCACTGCTAGTTATCTTTTTTACTGACACATCGCATGAGAATGAGGTTAATGCCAGTCTGAATCGCAACTCCATCCATTACAGCCACGACCCTTGCTCCATAGTAGACAATGCATGCAGGGTGAACGATGCCAGCATTGAGGGACTATTTCATTAGGTTCTGTATTTAAATGAAATCCTGCTTATTAATTCACTTAGATTTCCTGCTGAAACTGCTCATAGACTCCAAAGAGTTTATTTAGATGCTCACCCTTTCATGCTCTTTAAACTAATATCATCAGGAATAACAGGTGGGGTTTTTCAGATTAAAGCAGACACACTTAGGGGAGATCTGATTGTATCGAAAATGCCTATTTTGTTTCTGTATGATAAGTGTCATGTGTATGCATCAATGGTCACACAATCTGTCACATACAATCTGTGAACATATTGCATAATTTGACTTGCATTAGCATAACGTTGGGGGGGTATTTAATTGTCACGTATTGATACTGAACAGTGCTATTATCCACTAGGGGCTGCACTATCCTTTTCAATTGCACCTTGTTTGGTTTTGTTTGTTAATATTCAATTAACTTTACATTTGGCCCACTCAGGCAAAATGAAAATACAGACCCCTGCCTCTCTTATTGCCAGCACATCTCCACTCTGGCACGCACTTGCCGATTCTTCCTAAGCAACATCCGAAGAATCCGACCCTTCCTCACCAACTATGCTACCCAGCTCCTGGTCCAGGCCCTGGTACTCTCCCGCCTAGACTACTGCAACTCCCTCCTGGCTGGCCTCCCTGTGTCCGCCACCCGTCCGCTCCAGCTCATCCAGAACTCTGCTGCCCGCCTGGTGTTCTCTCTGCCTCCGCCGCCCATGCTACTCCACTACTCCGCTCGCTCCACTGGCTCCCGATCACCGTCGCATCCAGTTCAAGACTCTTGTACTAGCCTACAGATGCCTTGACCAGACTGCACTCAGCTACCCAGACCCTCATCTCTCCCTACACCCCCCCACTCGACCTCTCCGCCTCCGCCTGCACTAGAAGACTGGCTACGCCCCTGCCTCCAGAGCCCGCCTTCCTTCTCCACCCTTGCTCGCAGTGGTGGAATGACCTTCCAACAGATGTCAGGACTGCCCAGTCCCTGACCACATTCCGGCGCCCTTAAGACTCACCTCTTCAAACAGCACCTGTAGAACTCCTCTCTTTGTATCCTGGGACACTATCACCTTCATTTAAATGTGCTTTATTTTGCTCTTATCTGCCCCTATTTTAATGCATTTAATCCTGTACTTCAGAATACTGTAATCTGCCAAGTGTTTAACCTGTAGTATTTTGTATTTAATCATATCCTGATGTAACTATCACTATTTAATCATATCCGGATGTAACTATCAGTATTATCTGCTGTATTATTGAATTGTGGTTTGTCACACTTGAACAAAAATTATTGTATTTCTTGCTCTTTTTGTATTACTTGTATTGTAACACTTGAAATGTATTTGCTTACGATTGTAAGTCGCCCTGGATAAGGGCGTCTGCTAAGAAATAAATAATAATAATAATAATAACTTAAAATGCCTAATTCCAGGTTTATGAGAAATTTGAGATATACAGCAGTGTGCACATGTATTAGAACACCCCATTGCTTCTGTAGTTTTGATTTGTTGCGCATATGAAATCAAACCACTGGAACTGAAAACTTTGGAAAATTGTCAATAGACAAATTAGCGATGATGACTTTAATAGGCCACACATGCAATTAATTTAAAATAGAAAGAGAAAAGGAACACACAGCCACAAATGGTAAAATGCACGAGACGTTGTTTAAGATGCCTAATTAAAGCACAAAGTGGTCTAACATTTTCACACATGAGTGCCTATTGTTTCTATATCACTGAAATTGAAATTCTCACACCCAGAGGTTTTCATGCAGGCAGGTATATAAAGGATATAAATGGCGAATCTTGAGGTGTTCTAATATATTTGCACATGACTGTATATAACTTGCAGAGGAATAGTACCAGTAGGTCTTGGCTGCAGTATCCTGATCCCTCAGCATTGCTTCTGCAGTATTCTATTAACAGACAGAAAACAGTGTCAATAACTTGTATTTTACACTGCGCTTTTACTTGTGCCCACTAGGGGAGCTGCACCTCTTAGAAGTTATAAGCCCTTTTAACATGCTATACGCACACGCAAATCTGCCTCATTAACGGTATGGAAAACTGTTTTATTCGGACTTGTTACTCACATGAGTTTGCTCGACAGAGGTGGTTTTGTTTTTCTCGCTTTGCGAAATTGTATTCGACATTTCTATGGAAAAACTGAAGCGAGTGTATTTCTGGTCCTAGCGCCATTCCTTATCCTATTCAAGTGAAGTCAAGCTGTCTACTGCACATGCTCTTATCCCAAGTGATCATAAAAACAAACCTTAAATGATTATTACATGAAACTAGATGGTAACTTTACAAGTCAAGTTATGGGGCTTGCTTTATTGGGAAAGTGGTCAAAGTAGCTGATTTGTGTCAAAAGTCACCTTGTTTACTAATTGTCTCATGCTTGGAATGTGCTAGAATTTGAAATTTCTCAAAGTTCTATGACGGTTAATTCAGAGGGAAGAAGCCGGCTGAAGTTGATGTGGTTACTAAAACAGCTGTACCCTTTGATTGGTAGACGCCATTCCTGTTTTGATTTCATATTTGAATAGCTGAGAAGTCAAAATAGCTGATTTGTGTCAAAAGTTACATTGTTTACAGTAAATAGAATGAACATAAGAACATAAGAACATAAGAACATAAGAAAGTTTACAAACGAGAGGAGGCCATTCAGCCCATCTTGCTCGTTTGGTTGTTAGTAGCTTATTGATCCCAGAATCTCATCAAGCAGCTTCTTGAATGATCCCAGGGTGTCAGCTTCAACAACATTACTGGGGAGTTGGTTCCAGACCCTCACAATTCTCTGTAAAAAAGTGCCTCCTATTTTCTGTTCTGAATGCCCCTTTATCTAATCTCCATTTATGACCCCTGGTCCTTTTTTTTCTTTTTCAAGTCAAAGAAGTCCCCTCGGTTGACATTGTCTATACCTTTTAGGATTTTGAATGTTTGAATCAGATCGCCGCGTAGTCTTCTTTTTTCAAGACTGAATAGATTCAATTCTTTTAGCCTGTCTGCATACGACATGCCTTTTAAAACCAGGATAATTCTGGTTGCTCTTCTTTGCACTCTTTCTAGAGCAGCAATATTCTTTTGTAACGAGGTGACCAGAACTGAACACAATATTCTAGGTGAGGTCTTACTAATGCATTGTAGAGTTTTAACATTACTTCCCTTGATTTAAATTCAACACTTCACAATATATCCAAGCATCTTGTTAGCCTTATTTATAGCTTCCCACATTGTCTAGATGAAGACATTTCTGAGTCAACATAAACTCCTAGGTCTTTTTCATAGTTCCCTTCTTCAATTTCACTATCTCCCATATGATATTTATAATGCACATTTTATTGCCCGATGCAATACTTTTTTACACTTTACTCTATTAAATTTCATTTTTGCCATGTGTCTGCCCAATTCTGAATGCTGTCTAGATCATTTTGAATGACCTTTGCTGCTTCAACAGTGTTTGCCACTCCTCCTATTTTTGTGTCGCCTGCAAATTTAACGAGTTTGCTTTACTATACCAGAATCTAAATCATTAATGTAGATTAGGAATAGCAGAGGACCCATCACGGATCCCTGTGGTACACCACTGGTTACCTCGCTCCATTTCGAGGTTTCTCCTCTAATCAGTACTTTCTGTTTTCTACCTGTTAACCACTCCCTAATCCATGTGCATGCATTTCCTTGAATCCCTACATGCGTTCAGTTTGAGAATTAATCTTTTATGGGACTTTGTCAAAAGCTTTCTGGAAATCTAAATAGACCATGTCAAAGACGCTTTGCAGTTATCCATTTTCAATGTTGCATCCTCAAAAAGTCAAGTAGGTTAGTTAGACATGATCTCCCTTTCCTAAAACCATGCTGGCTGTCTCCCAGGATATTGTTACCATATAGGTAATTTTCCATTTTGGATCTTATTATAGTTTCCATAAGTTTAGATATAATAGAAGTCTATCGGTACAACCCCTGTGTCAAGAGACTGTTGCATGATCTTGGTTAGCGGTCTGTAAATAACTTCTTTCATTTCTTTGGTGGAAGTCGGGGAGTTTTTAAACAATGGGGAGCTTTAGAATGTTGAAAAAAGTCCCATTAAAGTGAATGAAGATGGACCAAAAAAGGACAAAAAGCTTAATAGTTTAAAATATAAAGTATAAAATATATCAAAAAGTTGTATACAAGCACACTATTCCAGACCGGTCTACACGTTTTAAAGTTTGAACTGCGTTTGTAGCTTAAACGGTGTAAGAGGAGCAGAGTGCCACAGAAGGAGAAGATGGAAGATTTAAAGTGGAGACTCTTGCTTCTCAAGCCCCTCTAATGATGATGCCTCTGAAACGACAGCGTAATGCTGCAATATTCCACGCATTTTTAACATTTGCATTACCTATAGCAGATAGTGTGTATCCACTAGCCATGCAATGATGGCAAAAGTCCCTTGACTTGTTTACGTGTTTTAAATTCAACTCTTCTACCCATTCATTGGTTTTTATTTATTTCAAGTTATTTATTCTTTTTGTTTTTTGGTTTGTTTCAAAGAAAAGGTTTTTTGTATTGCTGTTTTATTTAAGAAAATGTTTCACAAAAATCTTTTTCTAACAAGACAAGAACTAAGTGGAAGAAAGTTGTTTTTAGTAGTTATTTTATTTATGAAGATGTAAAATAATTGACATTTTTCATTTATTTTTTATAACAGGTTTAGACCATTGATAATTAAAGTGGTGTAAACTTCATTTTCTCACAAGTTATCTGAGTGTGTATTGACGCTCCTTTAAAGTCACGATGCTCCATTTTAACAGGATTTATTTTTCCCTTGAGCCTCTGGGTCAGTTGGAGCTTGTGTATATCACACCTGGGCTCACTAATAATTACAGGTGCAGCAGCCTCGTCTTTGCTGCCACCGTCTCTGTTGAATCATTGTAACGGTGGTGATAGCTGGCACAGCAACAGCAAAACGAGGAGATTTTCCATGCAGGGGTCCATCGCAAAGAAACGAAGGTATTTTTACACACAGGTTTTTCTCACAGGTTTTAGCGTGTTTACTTGGTAGATTAGTGAGCGAGTAAGAAATTGTCATGGGAAATCACCTAGCGAATATATTTCACATGAGTAAGCCGAACTTTTTGTGACGCATGCAAATTAGGCTATGACGACATTAAACGTCACAGGAAACCCTCCTATTGGATGGAATCTGCATTAGTTAGAAAACTGTTCTTTTCCTCCTATGTCGCTGCTGTTTATGTAGCAATTTTACCGAGTAAATTATAAACTCACTCGATACACGGATGGAAAGAGGGCTATAGTGACACTACAGATAAGAGACTGGCTATGGGGATTTAACCCCAAAACAGTTCAAAGTAATATATGTGTAGTTGTACTGTAACCCGAGGGCTGAAGCTGAAATAGCTTGTATGGAAGGGGTACAGACTGATATAAATTAACAAGGAAATGTGAGTTACAGTAACAAGAACCATGAGGAAATGCAAAAATAATGACTGAAAAACACAACAAACCTCATTCCTGTGCCTACAGACAACAAACCGAACAATAAAACAATCATATTAATACGAATTAATAATAATAATTAAAAATGCAAATACAGTACATTGCAGGGGAAGACCACACAGTCATTGTGGAAATAAATAAATCGATTCTTCAACAAACAACCCCTTTGGTTTGCCATTGCTGATCCACTCTGATGTCTTGTAGCAGTTGAAGCAGCATGCCTGTCCTTGCTGCTGAGCTCTCTAAAAAGCAAGGGTTCTTCGAGGGTTCCTCAAGGAACCTTAGGGTTCTATTGCAAGTTTTTTTTTTCTCAGTAAGGGTTCGTTTGGGGACCTCTGGTTGCTCTGTCTAATATAATATCGCAAAGGGTTCATTTTAGAATCCTTTATATCAATTCATTGTAAATTGTGCTCTGCAATATTGTTGTGCAAACCGCAATTTTTAATACACAATACATGATGAGAGAAAAAGTCTGTCATAAAAAGGTAAACACCATAAATGGTTATAATTTTGTACACGGTATTGAGAGGAAATCAAAGAGCAGATAATATTTTGCCAAATATTAAACTAGAATTTATAACAGTATATGTATGTATAATATATGCGTTGTAGTTTATAGCTTCCATTTGTATCCATCTTGAACAGAACCTTTAATTGGATAAATATGTAGGAAAAACCCATACGACGTTCAACACGATAATAAAACCTCAGGGCGAGATGCCCCTGCACAACACAATACAATAAATAAATAAATAAATAAATAAATAAATAAATAAATAAAAAATACATTATGCGTTCTTAATTTACAATTCAAATTCGTTGCAAATGTGTTAAATTGTGTTTTTCTTCCACACGATACGTTATTCTTAACATCTTAATCATTTGTAAAACAAAAACCACATTTAACAACACATGTATGAAACACACTAACTAACATGTTCTGCTTTGTGTTTGTTTATTATATCGCTGGCAAAAGGCTGTTTGAAATGTTTTTAATACTGAATGTAGAAAAGCGCGGTCCGAGGAAATGCCCCAGCAACAGCGGCCCCCTCAACCAATCAGCTGCCAGCGCAACCCACAGCGCGAGGCAGGTGTTCAACGTTTCTTCACAGGACGGGAGATCTTTCTTCACGACGAGAAGCAGCTTTCTGAGAGGCGAGTAAAACCTTTTAATAACGCTAATTATCTTCATTTGTGTGAATCAATGAAAAATATAAAATAAAGACGCACAGACAGCTGAAGAACATCCACGAGTAAAAAAAAGAAAGAAAAAAAAGGTTATTTTGCTTTTGTTAATGATGCGGGTCAATGAGAGAATTTCTGAGGTAATTTTTTTTTTTACTAAACCTGATGACGATAATCAATTGGCCTGAACTGAGAGAGGAAAAAGGAAAATATACTTATGATACTTCTGGGTAGTTTCCCCCCGAGGAGTCTAGCCGGTAAAAGAAAGTGTCAAGCTTCATTAATTATTATTGTCACAATAAATTAATCGAGCCAGTAGGTAAGAATACTTTCTGACTGTAAAATGTTTCATTAAGGCTATTGTTTAACGACGATTTCTAGGATGCATGAGTATTAAGTATGAGGTAAATATAAGATGTGCTTCACTGCTACGATTTCTCGGGCGATTCTGGTACAAAATTAATAAAACACAAATTACTGTATCTTTTTTCTCTTGACTAAATGAGACTTTTTTAACGACGTTCTTTTTAAAACCACGGTGTTTAATATAATTTGTCACTCATGCAAACTGAAAACAATTTTATTTTAGTACTACTGTAAAAAAAAAAAAACAACGTTAAAATACAGTACTGAATAATACTTCCTGGTAATTGTGTGACAAAGCATTAAATATTGTAGTTTACGCTGTCAATGGCACCTGCTCCATGTTCAGCACTATCATGCCTGTCCAATGCTGTCAGATCTGTCCTCATTTCTGGTAGACTGTTTGCAATTGTGCTGCTCCCATAGCTTTACAGAGCTGCAGGGATCACATATTGCATCACATGGCAGGGATGGAAATAAGACTCCTATTGCATAGCAGTTTCACCCATTCCAGGATCTTGATTAGCCACAGTGTATAGCGAACATACTCAGGTGTGTCTTAAACTCAGTGAAACCAGGAATGTATCAAACTGCTATGCAATGGGAGTCTTATTTCCATCCCTGCCCAACCTAATTTTCATCTCCAATTCAGGGTGATGCTAACCAATCAGGTAGACATGTCCTAATAAAGTGGCGAGGCAGTGTATCTTAGAGAACAGCCCTTTTCAAATGCAATAAAAATAGCTTTGGACATGCTTTGACATAACTTACAAAGATTAAGAAAACTAGGGTACGGAGTCCCTCTGTCTGTCTGTCCCCTGTGTAAGTCTTTCTACAGAGATCCAGGAAAGTACTGATTCAATTTGGATGAAACTTGGTAAGGACATTCATTAGTGCAAGTTATTGTGCCTGCTTTTCCACTATTGTTAAATTTCCCATATAATACATATACTATGGAGGGCTTAATTTGACTGTGATTTGCCCACATATGTGCATAGAGTGGATGCATGTCATCTACTTGTTGGGGATGAGGTCACTGACATGCTTGTCTCTATAAAACATCCTCTCTTGTCATGGTGCTTGGTTTTTACAACACATACAGTAGCCTTTCCTGTATGCTGTGGTCACAGTTTATCACAGAGTAGAGTGGAGAGCTGTGATCACATTCACACGATATCGCTTGATCTTTTATAAGAAAGCAGACACTGCAAACTGTAGAGGAAACAGACATGCAGATCGTGCTGCTGCTGCTGCTGCTGCTGCAGTCAAATGCTTAAGTCCATACAGAGCCGACCTCCACAGCTCCATTCACAGAGTCAGGCACTTCTATTATACAAGCACAGAGCACATTTATTATAGCAGTCAAATGCTTCAGAACATACAGAGCCGAGCTCCACAGCTCCATTCACAGAGTCAGGCACTTCTATTATACAAGCACAGAGCACATTTATTATAGCAGTCAAATGCTTCAGAACATACAGAGCCGAGCTCCACAGCTCCATTCACAGAGTCAGGCACTTCTATTATACAAGCACAGAGCACATTTATTATAGCAGTCAAATGCTTCAGTCCATACAGAGCCGAGCTCCACAGCCAAGGGTTTGGAGTTTATCCTCATTTTACAAAGCGCTGTTTCACCCAAGAGAATGTTTATAAACACTCTTCAAAAACAGTCCTTAAAAACATTCCTTAACAGTCCTTCATGTTTTGTGAAGAGGGCCCATTGTGCTTGTTTTGTCAAGCTGGCTCCAAGGGATAAGCAAATACCCCATTGCACACACATACAGTACATAAGGTAATACCCCATTGCACACACATACAGTACATAAGGTAATACCCCATTGCACACCCATACAGTACATAAGCAAGTACACCATTTGTTTCAAATCAACAGGTTAGCAGATTACACTGTTCTCAAATGTAATCTGAAAGGCTAGAAGTAAATTCAAAGGAGTTATTGTGTTCACCATGTAATGAATCTCCTATCGGCTTTAAACACACAGGGTGACACGATTATTAGTACTGTCTTTTAATGCAAACTACATAGAAATGTAAAACCACAATCCATACCACCCAATCCATGTAAATATAATCATATAATCTGTAAGGAGTCTAGGAGTCTATGATAAATTATTAAAGATCTGTCAACATTTGTTGTTACCACTGCTGCAGTTGGCTTTTCAAAGAGGCAGAGCAGACTCCACCACTCAGCATGTGTGCCAATAATCTCGCCTTTTCAGAATCTCCCCTTTTCAGAGTCTCCCCTTTTCAGAATCTCCCATTGCAGTGTAACGAGAGGTGTAGAGCTGCATTGAAGTATCCAGGAAGTCTGCTTCCCTCTCCCTCACTTACTGCAGGATTAACTCAACATGAGCGCTGCAGTGTTGCCAGATCAGAGGTGTTCCTCCAGATCTAGAGGTTGTACGTTTCTGCTCAGGACAGTCTGCAGATAAGAAATAGGCACAGGTTTTTAATTTTATAGGATTTTCTCAAGAGTTTATTTCTGTCTGAAATCAGTTTTTTTTGTTTAATTTATTCATGATGTGCAAATCCTTCCTTTACTAAGAAGGCAGCTAATGTTGGCAGCTGTGATCACTGATTTCTATAATATCTCTGCAGACTTTAGATTCACTTTGTCTGCCTCAACACTGATTTCTATAGAATCTCTCCAGACTTTAGATTCACTTTGACTGCCTCAACACTGATTTCTATAGAATCTCTCCAGACTTTAGATTCACTTTGACTGCCTCAACACTGATTTCTATAGAATCTCTCCAGACTTTAGATTCACTTTGACTGCCTCAACACTGATTTCTATAGAATCTCTCCAAATTGTTCTAAATTAAATACAAAACAGAAAATAATTAATTGCATAAGTATTCACCCCCTTGAGTCAATATTTGGTAGAGGCACCTTTGGCAGCAATTACAGCCATGAGTCTATTTGGATAAGTCTCTACCAGCTTTGCACATCTGGACAGTGCAATTTTTGCCCATTCTTCTTTGCAAAATTGCTCAAGCTCCGTCAAGTTGGATGGGGACCTTTGGTGAACAGCAATTTTCAACTCTTTCCACATATTCTCAATTGGATTGAGGTCCGGGCTTTGACTGGGCCACTCCAGGACATTGACCTTCAGCAGGTTTTCCTCCAGGATTTCTCTGTACTTTGCTGCATCCATTTTGCCCTCTATCTTCACAAGCTTTCCAGGCTCTGACGAAGAGAAGCATCCCCATAGCAAGATGCTGCCGCCACCATGCTTCACGGTAGGGATGGTGTTCTCAGGATGACGTGCGGTGTTAGACTTGCGCCAAACATAGCGCTTAGCGTTGAGGCCAAAAAGCTTTATTTTGGTCTCATCAGACCATAGAATCTTCTTCCACTTTGTCTCAGAGTCTCCCACATGCCTTCTGGCAAACTCTAGCTGAGATTTGATGTGAGTTTTTTCAACAATGACTTTCTTTTGCCACTCTCCCATAAAGGCCAGTTTTGTGAAGCACCCGGCTATTGTTGCCGATGCACAGTGTCTCCCAGCTCAGCCGTGGAAGACTGTAACCCTTTAGAGTTGCTATAGGCCTCTTGGAGGCCTCCCTGACTAGTGCCCTTCTCGCCCGGATACTCTGTTTCTGAGGACAGCCTGCTAGATGGAGCACCACCTTATGGATATACCCGACCACGCCACCCCCTTTTAATATATAGGAGAGGGGGACTCCCAAAAGTACAGTTTAATATGAATAATCCCCACACACAAGAACCCTTCAAATAAATGAAAGTACAGAGGTCGGTACAGTATAAAATCAAGATTTATTATAAAATGGGAAAAGCCCCAAATTTCATAGAGCACAGATAAAAAATTTAAAAAAAAACAAATAATATGCAATTCTAAAGGTTCCAGCAGATAGTATGTAATTGTGGAGATCGGTGAAGGCAGCCCACCACCAAAAGACAGGAGGGCGATAGAGCCACCAAGTGAACAATCACAACAGATAAACAAAAACGAATCAGTGAAACAAAATAACCAACACAAATAAAAAAAAAGCAAAAAATAAACTTAAAAACTACAAAATCATCAAAAGTGCATATTAAATCAAGAACAACACAACACACACACAGAGTGCTCAACCAAATACCAAAAAAATCAAAAATAAAACACCCTGCAGTGACTCTATCGCTATCCCAGCAACAGGAAGTGCACCGCCTCCATAAAAATCCACAAAAGACTTAGTTTGGATATAAAGTATGCTATACGCAAATGGTGAATCAGCTGTGTGCAATATTCTCAAATAACTATCAATTGGTTTGCAAGCGTTGCTAAAGTTATATAAAAAAATAACCCGTATTGACACTATCTAAGAAAAACAGTGGGAGCGTTTTTATCCTATGAAAAAAAAGAACAAAAGTTAGCATCCCCAAAAGCACGCTACACATTTGTACAATAGAAATATTTATAAAATCACAATACCTCAATGGCTGTAACTCACATGGTACATAAACCCACACACGAACCTTTAAACAATCAATCACATTACCTCAGGCGAGTCTGATTCAAACACCTTTATCATGGCCCGCCCTACAAATACCGGAACTAAAATTAAAGACGTGATTAAAAATAATTCAAAATAACAATGAATCACACTGGGTAAAGCAGATAATGTAACTGGCCTACCTCCACTCGTCAAACAAACCTCAGACAGACACCCGGGAACAGCTCAGGGGAAAGTGTGCGCTACTCTGAAATGACAAACGCTACGGCACTTTTAAAGGTAAGCTAATCGTTTCGTAATCTCCCAAACCACAGCACCTGTTGATGGTGCTGATCAACTACGCCAATTAAGCATCTAAATCAGGGTATTCTAGCAAATCAAGCCCTATTGTTCACTGAATATAATAAAATCAGTAGCACCCGCTACATAGACAGATTCACAGTTGTGCCATATTCTCTCCATTTCTTAATAATGGACTTTACTGTGCTCCGGGGGATATTCAATGCCTTGGAAATGTTCTTATATCCTACCCCTGATTGATGCTTTGTTCCTTCGTCTTCATGATGTAGTTTTTGTTAGGAAATGTACTAACCAACTGTGGGACCTCCCAGAGACAGGTATATTTAACCTGAAATCATGTGAAACACCTTAATTGCACACAGGTGGACTCCATTCAACTAATTATGTGACTTCTAAAGACAATTGGTTGCACAAGAGCTTATTTAGGTGTGTCATAGCAAAGGGGGTGAATACTTATGCAATCAATTATTTTCTGTTTTATATTTGCAATTAATTTAGAACAATTTGTAGATTTTATTTTTCACTTTGACATTATGGACTTTTTTTGTGTTGATCAGTGGCAAAACTCCTAATTAAATCCATTTTGATTCCATGTTGTAACACAATAAAATGTGGAAAAGTCCAAGGGGTGAATACTTTTGAGAGCCACTGTATGTATATGTGTGTGTATATATATATATATATATATATATATATATATATATATAGGTACTAAAACAACTTTAATGTTGTTTTGCTGATGAGAGGTAACTTGTCAGTATTGTTTTCTAGATTGTTTTTGTGCCAATGATTTTGCAATGTTGCCCCGGTGTGCCAATATATTACATTCATTTAGAGGTTTAAGAATTATACAGGTACAGTGTATTCCAATTAATTGCATACCTGATAATTGGATAGTCCTGTTAACTTTTAAAAAGTGAAGCACATTTCTTATTAAATGCACATGCAGTAGATTCCTGTTAATTGCATATCCATGTGCTTAGCAATTGTATTCATTTAACCAGAATAAGCAATTATAAGGAACTTGTATGTACAATTGACATGTACATTCACAACTGTATGCAGTGGTTTTCAGAGATTTGGGGGGTTGTTTGTTATAAACCCTCCAGTTGTGTTTTTCATTCCTTTTTTAATCATGTCCTTCATACAATTCATTCTTGACTGATAGCTTTACCTCTTTACAATGTGAACTCACTATGGTTTGACTATGATTGTATTTTTCATTTAGTTTTTACCATACTGTGCTGTTGCAGTATATACTGCAGTACACTTCATAAAGGGGCCGCTCAGACTCCTCCACTAAGTGGCTTTCTAAAGATGATTGACTGGCATGTTTGGTATCAAACTACTCGGCTCATTCTCCCCTTTTCAGAATCCCCTCTTGGCTGTTTAACAGGGGTACAGGGCTGCATTCAAGTATTCAGGCTGAATTTAAACCCTGCCTGCCTTCACTTCCTCTCACTAACCACAGTCACTTATTCTCAGAAATGAACACCGAGCTGACTGACCGCAGAAAAGGAGAAGTTTGTTCTGTTTTTGCGATGACATCTGCAGTGAACAGCACTATGAGGTACAGTTTCTATCTATATCACTATCACTTTTCCTACATCTTGTGAACCCTATTTCTACACTGAGCCTGAATCCATCACCTGCTTTCACCACTAAGCCACAAAACAGAATCTGGTAATGCTCCTAAAATAGTTTAGAAGTAACGTATCTTTTGCTGAATGGTTAGTTTTCTAAATTATTTCCAGTTCAAGTTTTCTGTCATTAATATTCCATTTATGAACAGGACTTTCAACATTCAGTTTATTCATTTGGTCTGGTTTGTTCGTGTCTTGTTTTGTTTCAAAGTCAGTACTGGCATTTAATGTATTTATCACCATTCCTTGACCATTCATGTGTAAGTAAAATTAAAAAGTGCTACCCAGATTTGTTTATTCATTGATGCAAGCAGATGATGGCTGCAGAAGTCAATGCTCAGTTATTTTGATTATCAGTGATTTCATATGCTTGTGTAGCAGGTGTTCAATTTAAAAGTACTAATGTAGCCTGACTACGCCAGAGTGGAGACCCACTCACTAAGTACGGAGGCAATTACCCACACACACAGGTTGATTTATTTAGTGCTGGAAGGGGTGCGTAACAACACGAGACAGGGAGAACAAGCAACCAGAACAATTGAGTTTTAAAAGGTTTATTTTGGGCAGTTCAATAAACACACAAAGCAACTAACATAATATTAAAACAATAAAATTATGTAGTCTAAAATCGGGAGCTTTGCATATTAAAATAAAATCAAAACACAAAAGATAAAATATACAAAGCACTATCACGAAGCCCACATAATAAAAAGTCTGAAGCTTTGTATATGAAAATAAAATACAATAAAACAAAAAAACCCACCACTACAATACAGAATTGATTACACAAGAATACACAGATAAAAAGGGATTACAAATCACTTATGTCCACATTTAAAACTGATGCGATCTCTCGACCATGTGGAGGATTTAGTGCAGCGACGAAGTTTAAAAAAAAAAGTCCAATCTCAGATGGAATCGTGGTTTCCACAAGAAGGAGATATGGAGGACTGGAACGCCGACGCAGCCTAGAAATCCTGGTAGTTTCGTTTGTTTCCTTAAAATCAAGAGACCAGCAGCAGCAGCATCAGTACCTGTGTATCGCTCTCACATTAAAACAAGCCCAAAAACAACACCAACCTTGAAATCAAGAGAGTAGCAGCATCAGCATCAGCATCAGCATCAGCATCAGTATTTGTGTATCGCTGCTGTTGTATTGACGAATCTGGCTTTTAAAGCCGTCCCAGATAATCAACAGGTGTACATCATTAGCAAGCAGCTGGTTAATAATCGGGGGATGATTAGCGGTGACAAAAAAGTGCAACTACACAAAATACTACGAGAATAATCAAAAGCAAAACAAACAGTGCAATGAATAAAATAAATAACTTGTTCTCTACATAATAGAATAAATCAAAACATACAAGTGCTCAAAAGAAAAACGCGATCAAATAAATAAGTGTGCCAACAAGAATAAAGAAAACAACTATTACTAATAAAGTGCAGCTTTACACTTGTGTTCTTCTCATACCTGATGTTACGGGCTGACAAAGATGGAGAGAGGGAAGCAAATACATCTACTGCAGGTGTGTGCAGCTCAGTTATTTCTAATAGTTTTAAGTATAGATATTAGACGAATGCCAATTTGTCTGTGTTGCACTTACTGATTACAAATTAAGCTGCTTCAGAAAGAAGAAGAGGTTTTAGTGCAAAAATACAAACCACACACTGAACTCATTTGCATTATCCTGTGAAATCACCAGCATATCTTTGTAACAGTAGCTGGTGACCAGTTAGCACTTTTGAGATAAAAAATAGCATCACTGGGAGGAACTGTGAAGCGCTGCCAGCGTTTAAGGAAATTAAGGTTTTCTATAAAGAGCATTTTGTGGCAGTGTCGTTTTTAGTTCCAGGCAGAATGCGGGCTGGGAAACTCTACATTGTGATGTAAGCACTGCGATCCAATACTTTGAACACAACCAGCAGCATGCCTCCTGGTGAGGGATTGATGGCTTGAAAGAGTCTGGCTTGTCAGTTTCAGGTGGTTTTTAAAAGGGATGTTGAGCTGGCTCTGTACTGTACTGAATTAAAACAGTTGTGTTTCATTAACAACAGTGATGAGCAAATGTTATACTATAGTGGTGAGCAATCATAAATAGATCAGTTATTTGGTTTCAAACCATTTATAGACTGAGAGATTGTATTGAACTGTATTGAGGCATGTGAACTTATCATTATCCAGCTTGCTCTGTCTGCAAAGAAGCTTCTTAAGTGATGTGTGTGTGTGTGTGTGTGTGTGTGTGTGTGTTATGAGGATGGTCAAAAAACTTTATGAAAGGATAATTTAAGAAAGGATAATTTAATCTACTTTAACATTGTTTCATGAACATTCACCTTTAATGTAATTTTTACATAGCACTTGCTGCCACTGGTGGTCAAATGTTGTAACTGCAGTATTCTAGATGGGGCTTGTCATGTAATTAGGCACTGCTTTGAAGCAAAAGGCAAATATTCAGAGAGGAATAATTTCAAGGCATAAAAATAGTAGGAAAAGAAACTACAATAATTGAACTGTTCCTTCCTGAAAGGAATTTGTTTCTTGACAGTTTTATACTGTTATAATTACTCCTCTTAGAAAATTGTCGTTTTCATGTAGACTCTAAATTAGGCAAGTAGAAGCACAAAAGCTCAGAGCTTTCTAAGGGTTATATTTGTTACAGGATTTTCAGAGTCTGATGACTGAGTAATAGATGTGAGAGGAATGAACTGCACTGTGTTGTAATGTGTGGCAATGTGTTTCTCTGCATACCTGAATTCATATATTCATAACCATCACAAGTGGTCCAGCTCAAAATGTCCACGTGTTTTGTAAGGAAACACTTGCAGACTATAGTAACATTTATTCTAGCTTGTTATCAAAACAACATTTGATCTTTTTGCTACAATGCAAGATTAGGTTTATGCTCAATAGGCAGAGCGCCCAGAGGTGGCTGTGTGTAATGTCCCCACATATTGGACTTTTTGACCAACATATGTGTATGTTTTTTTCATAAAAGAAAATCTGATAGTTAATTTAAATTAACAGCGTAATTGTTTTTGTTTTTCATTTTAAACGCAGTGAATCTGCAGCATCTCATGCAACATTCGATCCGCTCAGTGTGTTATTATTTGTTTGGCCGGCCTTACAGTAATGAAAATGAATATCTTCTTAACTGGACGAATAGCGCTGTGTTATATATAATTGAAAGGTTCTGAAAGCAGATATCTCTCTTCTCTCTCTCTCTCTCTCTCTTCATTGATTACACAAAGAATTATTGCATGATATATATATATATATATATATATATATATATATATATATATATATATATATATATATAATCATGCAGTAATTTAACGCTAGATCAGGAGAGAGAGGAGAGAAGAGCATATCTGCTTTCCAGAACCTTTCAATTAAAATATAATGGTATTTTGCTGTACTAATGTAACAAAGTATGGGTGATTACTTTATATAAATTATCATGTTATGCACGAATGAAAGAATTGGCTTTCTGTGGTGATGTCCTTTTTCTTTCAAATAGCATATATCTATAATCGTTTTTGCGATATATTTTAATTGCAAATATGTATCTTCCAGACTATTGCAGTTTTGTTACAGGATATTAGTTTATCTCTAATGTAATCACAGTTTTACATATAGACTGCCCCTGTTTTGCTTTTACGTCCCAAATTCTGGGCGCTTGTTTTTTAGATAACGTCCCAAATTCTGGGCCGCTTTTGCATTTTTTAATTCAGACCAGTTTTCTGGCATATTCTGCTCAGCTGACAGCCGAGTTTCTAAGTCATGAATGCACAGTTTACCATAAACTGGATCATGAATTAATTTAAGAGTAACCCTTAGTACAAAGTTAATTATTTTTTACTCCGGAAAATTATTTTTTTATTAAGAAACAGAAATAAAATGTAAATGTTAAAAAATTATTTCTTTATTACAATGAAGAAACTACACACCACCATGCAACCCCTGCACGCACACACCACCATGCAACCCTGCACGCACACCACCATGCAACCCTGCACGCACACACCACCATGCAACCCCTGCACGCACACACCACCATGCAACCCCTACACGCACACACCACCATGCAAACCCTGCACGCACACACCACCAGGCAACCCTGCACCACACACACCACCATGCAACCCCTGCACGCACACACCACCATGCAACCCCTGCACGCACACACCACCATGCAACCCTGCACGCACACACCACCATGCAACCCTGCACGCACACACCACCAGGCAACCCCTGCACGCACACACCACCATGCAACCCCTGCACGCACACACCACCAGGCAACCCCTGCACGCACACACCACCATGCAACCCCTGCACGCACACACCACCATGCAACCCTGCACGACACACCACCACCACCCCTGCACACCACCATGCAACCTGCACGCACACACCACCATGCAAACCCCTGCACGCACACACCACCATGCAACCCCTGCACGCACACACCACCATGCAACCCTGCACGCACACACCACCATGCAACCCCTGCACGCACACACCACCATGCAACCCCTGCACACACACCACCATGCAACCCCAGACGCACACCACCATGCAACCCTGCACTACTCGTGTTCACTGCTGTGTGAGGTTCTACTCCTGGTGGTTTTCATTGAGGCTTCTACACCAGAGGTTGATTCAATGTGTCAGATTCTCAGCCTCTTCCTCTTTATAAAGCGTGGTTAATGAGCTCAGCAGCAGGGAGAGCATGCGCATTGCTGGAGTGGGTTAGCTTAGAAATGGCTGTGGGTCCAGAGCCAGGACAGCCATACTTTGTTACTGAACTGACCTGAAAAATCAATCATTTAATACTGTGTGCTAACAATCTTTTCTGTGCAATGCTTGCTACATGTTTGTTCTGCCCTTTCAGAGGCCCCCAGTAAGTGCTAAACTGACTTCTGTAAAATAATTCAACCCAAAACAACATATCAATATAAAATATCAATTATAATAATATTAGGGTTGTGCTGTCTCTGATCTCCATAGGCAAAAGTGAAAAAAATATATATATATATAGTGCCTATAGAACTTTTTTTACATTTTGTTGTGTCAGTGCCTCAGAGTTTCATGCATTTAAATGAGGATTTTTTCCCACTTATCTACACACCATACTCCACACTGTTAAGGGGAAAAATGTTTTTATTGAGAAAAAAATTATATATTGAAAATACAAAACTGAAAGATCATAATTGGATAAGTCTCCACCCCTGAGTTAATACTGGTGGAAGCAGCTTTGGCAGCAATTACAGCTGTGAGTCTGTTGGGATAGATCTCTACCAACTTTGCACATCTAGATTTGGCAATATTTGACCATTCTTCTTTACAAAACTGTTCAAGCTCTGTCAAGTTCCTTGGGGAGCATAGTGTTTCAGTGCTGTACAGATGTAAATTGTGTTTGAATTGAAAGTGATGGTCGAGAAGTCAAATGGGTTAAAGTTCAAGTATATTTTCCTCAGAGGAACTATCACTTTGTCGTTACTACTGTGGTATTATGCCTTTTTTTGGCTCAGGATGCAAAGATTGCCTTCAACCGTGTATTATATATATATATATATATATATTATTATTATTTGTTTATTTAGCAGACGCCTTTATCCAAGGTGACTTACAGAGACTAGGGTGTGTGAACTATGCATCAGCTGCAGAGTCACTTACAACTACGTCTCACCCGATAGACGGAGCACAAGGAGGTTAAGTGACTTGCTCAGGGTCACACAATGAGTCAGTGGCTGAGGTGGGATTTGAACCGGGGATCTCCTGGTTACAAGCCCCTTTCTTTAACCACTGGACCACACAGCCTCCTGTATATACATATACAGTATAAATTCTAATTTTGAAAGCAACATTTCTGCAGTGAAGTCTGAGAATATCTGTAGGTTGGATGTGGAGAACTTGGAGCTTGGGAATCTTGTGACAGACTTCCTGGTTTGTGCTCACAGCCCAATAGATTGTATGGATTGTATGATAATAACTATGTGGACTGCATTATGCTCGATTCAATGTTTTAGACACTGGAACCTATTGTAGAGCCACTGTTTGTTGTCACTACAGATTCCTGGGTGCAATGCACTTCAATTGAGAGACACACTTTCACGCTCTGGCATGTCCAGCACACAGGTCAGTTTCACTTTCAGTTAGTCGTTCTGGCAGTGTGACTGCCCCTGTAGCTGGTTAAGTGGATTTAGTCAAACTCTTTGGACCTTCATAAAGAGATCCAATTCCAGGGTTTTCTGCTGAAGTGACAAATGACTGCCCTACAGTAGCAAGAAAAGGATAGGTGGAGAACGTTCTTGATAGTTTGTGACATTTAGTTGAGTTTATTATTTTCTTTAATTTGACTCACTGGAGTGAAAGACAGTCCTGTCAAGTCAATGCCTCTCCTTGTGTCTTTCAGTGCTGACCACAGTGGCCTGCTTTGGACAGGAAACAGGTAAGAGAAAAGTACACTCAAGTGTGAACACATCTCTGGTCTAGAGTTTGTTTTAAACTGGTCTACAGGAGGAGTATGTGTGTGTGTGTGTATATATATTCTGCATATTATAATATTTTAAAAAAAGTGATGAACCAGGGTTAGTTGGGGTTATGTTTAATCACAGTTACATTGTATCACACAAATGTAAACCAGGATTAGTAAATCTTGGATTAAGCAGATAATCCTAGATTTCTGATTTGCAATCAAACACTATTTGAATACACCGTAGTTAGCAAATGTAAAAGCATATATAAACAAAACAAAAAAGAAACATTCAAGCATAAGACAACATTACATTATATTAATTAATTATTATAAACTATTTCTCTGCTCAGATTATGTTTTAAATGAATTATCAAAAAGAGACAACATATGCAGCCTGAGGCTTTCCGACAACCCTTAACCAGGTCTCTCGTTATGCGACCGGGCTGTCCTGCATTCATTACCAACATCAAGTAACTGCAAAAATAGCTTTGTTATTACTTTACTAAAACTTTAAAATATTTATGGTAGTGCGAAAGTGTTTATAGACTACCTGAAGTGGCAAATTCCAATATATTTATTATTATTGTTGTTGATTACGATATTTCAGGCAAAAAAAAACTACAAAGTTACAGAAAGTGTTAATTTATTGAAGACGATACATGTGGAATAAGCATTAATTTAAGACCGCTAAAGTTTGTTAGTTATCGACACCTGTACATGCAGGGGTTAATTTGTAAACAGAAAAGGTACAGATTCTTGTAATTAAGGAAGAGGGGTAGGATTTCTTCTACCATATTCCACTGCCCTTGATTTACAGTAGCTTCCATATATGCGCTTCAAGTTCTCATCTGCTTGTGGGTTTCATGCCTTATTGTTGGTGTTGGTAGCTGCATGCTCACCTTTGCCCAGCCCTGTTTTCATATAATCTTCAGGTTTGAACAATACCAGTGTTGGGCCGACTAATCTGATGAACAGGAGCGACAAGCACTAGTGTTTTGGTGTTTCACCGTTTGGGTTGTGAAAACAAACTAGTAATTTTCTTACCCATTAAGATCACATCCTGAAATATATCGTTAGAAAACACTTTGCTATTCAATTCATGGAATAGGAAGCCTTTTTTTTGTACATGTTATGTACACAAGTTCTTTTTTGCAACATAAAATAACTTTTTTTTACTCAAACGGTTTATTGCAAACTGTATAATCCTCACCTGTCAGACAGAAATGTACAGGATCCGCTGCGATCGGCACAAATGCCGTATGCCGCATAATATTTTGTATTGTTTTAAAAAATGCTTACATTTGTAATTGTACAACAGTGTATATAAATATGATACATAACCTTTGTCTCTATTCAGGCGTCATTTGTTAAATGGGGGGAGGGCGGGGGGGAGGGAGGGAGGAGGGGAGGGAGGGGGGAGGGGTGGGGTGGGGGGGGGGCAGGGCAGGGCAAGGCGGGGGGAGCAGTTGCACAAGAAGTGCTTACTCAGTGTTAGTGTTGCTGCTTGTGTTTGATTTTGGTTTATTTACAATCATGCAAAAGTTTTTTATTAAACTTCAATTTAAACAAATCAAAGACAAATGCGACAGCCTACTGTGGTCCCTACTACTAATGTAGGTCTCTGTTTAACACAGTTATTCTCACAGATACTATTACATCGACCCTCAATGCAGACCACACACTTTGACTGTCAACATGAGGACTGCCCAGTTATTTTTTATTGGAACCCTGATTATGGTGTAGCAAACCTGCCTTTTAGGGTCAAATGGATTGCAGTAACGTGAATAATTAATTAGTAATTGAATCCAGCACAACAGTATATATAGATGCACGTTTTTTCACTCAGGGTTGGGTGTTCGTGAGTGGAGAACAGGAGAGAGAAGGAGTAAAGTAAATATAAGTGAATAATAAGTGTTATCTGCTCACCGTGTTTGTTTGTCTGTCTAGTCCGTTTTGTTCGCCTATTTATTTTGGCCTCAAGTGCCGTGTCCTGTGTTTTGTTGTTTCAAACCTTTATTTTCTGTTCTGTTTATTAAATGCTGCTTAAAGCATCGCTCAGCTCCACCAAACCACACCTCTCTGTCTGTTTATTTCTGCATCTGGTCTGACGCCACCCACTCCGCCGCCTTTTTGACGCTGTGGTGTCCTCGTGGGATCTACAGCTGCCAGGACTCAGGCCAGAGCAGGAACCACATTTTTGGTTTAAAAAAAAAAAAAAAAAAAAAAAAAACGGGAAAAAAAAAATGGCAGAAGATGCCATCAAAGTGCGGGACTGGATCCTGGGAGAATGCTGGGCGGGAGGCCCAGTCTATACCAGTAGCCGGGTTCTCCTGCGGTTTATGGACAGAGAACGATGGGAGGCGTAAGGAGAGGAATAGACCGTAAAGCACCTGGGAGGAAGGTGCGGGTTGGTCCTCAGCTACCTGGAGGCAGTTATCAGTGGAACAGCAGCCCAGGTAGCAGGTCCACCAGCAGAGGAAGAATGCCTGCTGTCCTCTCCACCACCAGCAGAGGAAGAATGCCTGCTGGTTTGCCTCACAGCCCAAGCGGGAAGAGCCAGAGCCCACAGCCCGGAGCGGGAGGAGCCAGAGCGTCCACAGCCGAAGTGGGAGGAGCCTGAGCGTCCACAGCCCGAGCGGGAGGAGCCTGGCGTCCACAGCCTAAGCGGGAGGAGCCTGAGCGTCCACAGCCCAAGCGGGAGGAGCCTGGCCGCCCACAGCCCAAGCGGGAGGGAGCCTGAGCGCCCACAGCCTAAAGGGAGGGAGCCTGAACGTCCCACGCCTGAGTGGGAGGAGCCCGAACGTCCCACGCCTGAGTGGGAGGAGCCTGAACGTCCCACGCCTGAGTGGGGGGAGCCCGAACGTCCACAGCCCAAGAGGGGGGAGTCAAAGCGCCCACAGCCCCAAAGGGAGGAGTCGGTGCGCCCACAGCCCAAAAGGGAGGAGTCGGAAAGGTCCACAGCCCAAAAAGGGAGGAATCGGGCCCACAGCCCGAAGAGAGGGAAGTCAGGGGGCCCACAGCCCTAGGACCCAAGCTGCCAGCAGAGGGAGAATACCTGCTGGTTCCACCTCCACCAGCAGAAGAACAATGCCTGCTGTCCCCATCTACACCAGCAGAGGAAGCATGCCTGTTGGTGCACCTGCTGCTGCCATCCCGAGAGCTAAAGGGGAGGAGCCATCGCTGTCGGGCCCCAAGAACCAGAAGGGGAGGAATTGCAGGCTCAACCCCTGAATTTTTCTGGGGGAGAAGGGCAGGATGTTGTGTCCCCAGCAGCCTCTATTTATGCTGCTGAAGGAGCACACGCACACCAGCCCCAGCCACAGCAGAGGGAGCCAGCACCGCCACAGCAGAGGGAGCCAGCATCAGCCCCATGGCCTCTGCCTCCACCAAGAAGGGAGCAGAGCAGCAGAGCTGCCTCTGCCTCCGCCACCTCCACCGCTTCCTCCACTAGGAGCAGAGGAGCAGGAGCTGCCTCTTGCCACCACTACGGCCAGGAGCAGAGGAGCAGGAGCTGCCTCTGCCCACCACCGCCAGAAGCAGAACAGCAGGAGTTGTCTCTGCTTCCTGCACTCTCCACCACAGGGAGTACGGTGGCCGGAGCCCCAGAAAGGGAGCTGTCGGCCACTTAAGAAGGGGAGGAGGTCTGAGACCACCAACCCCAGCAGCAGTTTCGCTGCCGGAGATCGTGGGGAGGTCAGGAGACCTGCTCCCCACTGCAGCAGTTTCGCTGCCGGAGATCGTGGGGGAGGTCCGAGACCTGCTCCCACTGCAGCAGTTTCTCTGCCAGAGATCGGGGAGAGGTCAGGAGACCAGCATCCCGCAGAAGCAATTCGCTGCAGGCGTGGACCAGCAGGCTGTCAGCCATGCCACTACCGGCAGGGGTGCTGACAGCATGGCCAGCCATGGGCCCACTGAAACCTCCCTTCCCAGCCCGAGACTTTGTTCTGGACTGCTGGATTTTTATGGGGAGGTGGTATTGAGGCCATAATGTGCCTGTGCACAGAAATTATATGGCAATGCGCCCCGCCCCTGTGCATTTAATGTGTTATGGTGTTGCGTGCGTGTGTAATGTTGGGTATAGTCATTGGTACACGGGATATAAACGGGTCTGTGTTTCCGTGGTGATTTAAAATGTAGATTTGCATTTAGGCAACTAGGAGAGCACAAATCACTTCACGTGTTGGTTAAATGTAATATGTGAGCACGGGTTTGCAGAATTAATTCAATGTGTTGGGATTCAAGTGAATAATTAATTGGTAATTGAATCCCAGCACAACAGTATAGATAGACGCTTTTTCTTTCCTCAGGGTTGGGTGTTCGTGAGTGGAGAACGAGAGAGAGAAGGAGTAGTAAATATAACTGAATAATAAGTGTTATCTGCTCACCGTGTTTGTTTGTCTGTCTAGTCCGCTTTTGTTCGCCTATTTATTTTGGCCTCAAGTGCCGTGTCCTGTGTTTTGTTGTTTCAAACCTTTATTTTCTGTTCTGTTTATTAAATGCTGAGCGTAAAAAGCATTTTCAGCTCCACCAAACCACACATCTCTGTCTGTTTATTTCCTGCATCTGGTCTGACGCCACCCACTCCGGCCGTCTTTGTGACAATGTCATATAGAGAGAAAATATATGGCTATGCTAACTTTATTTGCTGAGTATTACTATACAGCATTAGCCTACTATCATATCACAATGTGCCTCAAACAATAATATATCTCAAAACTGAGTCTAACACTTTCACTGTTATAATCACTAAGCCATTACAGACCTCACCTGCTACCCTGTTGCTCCACCTGCCTCTGTACTGCTTTTTACCAGGTTGCACTGCTTCATTCACCTGATAAAATGATAAATTGATGCATGCTGTTTAGAGAGAAAGTATGACTCTGCTAACTTCATTAGTAAATTATTTTTCATTTGCTATGAGAATCATTATCAATTGTGTTTATTACTTTAACAACATCTTCCTACTTACACTTTGACTTTTTGTAAAAACTTCCTTATGTCCATCTTTATTTTTTTTGTTATTATGCTTTAGTCACCAAAAGCCAAATTGAAGTGATTATCTAACATTAGTTGGTTGACGATATCAAAACATGCTCACACACCACCACCTCTCTCTCTCTCTCACACACACACACACACATAATGATTAGCTGTGAAACAAGCTAGCTAGCCACCAAGGATGTGGGGTTAGCAGCTAGCAATGGGTCGCTAACGTAATAAACCTACTTACCTACCCATTAGGGAAGGCCTTGAGTTCCTGTTTCCGTTTTAGCGGGGTAGGAGAAGGAAGGAGATTGGGGTGTGGTTGTTGCTCACCTTTGTTTGTTAGGATCTTTTGTTGTATTACTGTACTTTTTTGTTTTTTCATTATTTTGCAAAATATAGTTTTTGTTTTTCTCTTTTCAACTATCCTAACAGCGCAGGCTGCATTTTCTTGACCACCAGTTTTTTCCTGCATTCCTTTTTGTTTGGGGTTCTGTTTGTTTTCCAGTTTTTGTTCAAAAGATTTACATCAACTGCATCGCAGATTCACAGAACCAGCACCGGATCAAGAGCAGCCAGGTGAGATCTTCTTCAATTATTTCTCTATTGGATTACAGTTTTTTTTCTGAATGGCCATTCATGTGTTTTATTTTTTGGGATGTTTGCATGGATTTTTTCTGGAACATTGTTTTTTTAGTGATTTTATATATTGCCTTATTGTTTTGTTTGTTCGGGACTGTTACTGTGCTTTCTTATTTTTTACTACTAGTGATATTCATTGCCTTCCAAAAGTTTGCTATTGGATGTTGTTCAGACAACTTGTGTCCATTTCCTCAGCAGCAATAAATGTATTTTTGGTAGCCTCTTTTTGGCCTCTTTACATAATTATTTTCGCTGTGGCAATTGATTGCTATTAGTCAACTTTGTTACAAGTGTATATAAACATTTTCTTGTCTTCCGATTTCCAATTCCAGAAACGCAAAAAGAAAGGACGGAAAGCGCACAAGCCCACATTATATGGGGAGATGTAATGTTAAACGTTAAAGTGTGCATCTAAAGGTCATTGCTGCAGTGTTGTGTGTATTAGAACCCATGGGGGCCGGATTTTTTTTTCATTTCAAAGGTGGTAACCCTACGGCACACACATTTTCAAGTTATTGATTCTCCTACCTTGTGTTTAAGTACAAGAACAATTTTACGTAATTAAGAAAGAATGCATACTGACTTGACAACACGTGTATGGCGGGCAGGTTAAGACTTTATGGAGGCTGACAGAATGTGCCAGCTATGTTATTATGGTTCTACAGATTCACAAGTATGTAATCTTTATGATTGTTTTTGATGAGGAAAAAATTACTTATCGAAAACTTAATCTTTATGAATGCCATACAACCTTACCTCAGAACACCATTTGCAATCTGCAGAAACTGGATTTTCAGTTCGAGAAATGCTCACTGTTTCACAGTCCATTACAGCGCAAACTGTTTAAATGGGTAATTGTATGTAAAAATAATGTGATATCTGTATAATGTGAAATAATGTATAATGTGATATCTTGTAACAATTGTAAGTCGCCCTGGATAAGGCGTCAAGAAAGAAATAAAAATAATAATAATAAAATAATAATAACTGTACTGTGTGGGAAAAGGGCTTCATGTATGTAGTCGTGCTGTGTGTTATCATGTTCTTCTGGGGTCATAACCTCCAAGAGCGTGAAAGACCTGGGCTTATGGTTGGCTGGCTCTGGGGGGACAGGCGGGCTGGCTGAAAAAAAGGATAAATATGGGGGGGACTGTAGCTGGGAGGGGCGATGCAGTCAAAAGTTGCTGAGTGAACTGTTCATGGTGCATTATAACAACTGTCTGGAAACCCAGTAAGAATGCCTGTTGGTGATTAGAGTTCATTGTTATCAGATGTATTATTTTGGCGAAGTTTACGCCAGCAGTAGTCTGTGTAACCTACTGGAATAATGAACGATTATTCGGAAATCGCATACCAGGTCTCCGTTTACCTCTTTTCCTGAGTTAGCTACAATGTTGGTACAATCCAGCTAGGTTCTGACGTGACTGACTCGGCTGTGTCATGATTGCCGCCTGGATGAGATCCGAACTTT
Organism: Huso huso; assembly: GCA_036884735.1. NCBI lineage: Eukaryota > Metazoa > Chordata > Actinopteri > Acipenseriformes > Acipenseridae > Huso > Huso huso. The sequence goes on along the minus strand of CM072704.1, from coordinate 9,782,690 downwards.
GCATTTAATAAAAAAGGGCATAATAATAGGAGCATGCTATAGACCGCCAAATTGAGACGTTGAGCAAAATAATCTGTTTTAAAATGACATTCAAATGCGGTAGAAAAGGAGAAGGCATACTAATGGGGATTTCAACTTCCCCCCATATAAAATGGAAAACCCGATGGGGGCACGACGGACAAAATTGAAATGGTGGAAATGACAAATGACTGCTTCCCAATGCAATTTGTCAAGGCACCCGACTAGAGGAGGCATGCCTTGACTTAGTCTTTTCAAATAATGAAGACAGAATAACTAAAACAGAGGTCAGAGAGCCATTGGCAAACTCAGACCACAACATGGTCTCATTTGAAATGTTTTTAAAACCCCAAAAGTAATGACTAAAAGCTAAGGTTTACAATTTTAGAAAAGCAAACTATGAAGGTATGAAACAGAGACCAACAGAAGTAGATTGGAGTAAAATAGAGAAAACATCCACAGAAAAAGGATGGCTGTTTTTTAAAATGTAGTACTAGAGGCGCAAAACAATTACATCCCAAAAGTAGACAAATCTAAATCTAAAACAAAATGGCCAAAATGGTTTAATAGATCAATTAAAAAAATATTCAGCGAAAAAGGCACTTTACAGAGCGTTAAAAAGGACCAAAACAAAGCACACAGAAAGAGTACTTGGAACTGCAAACACAAGTCAAAAAAGGAAGTTAGAAAGGCCAAAGAGAGATAGAAATCAATATTGCTAAGGGGCTAAAACCAATTCAAAATGTTTTCCAATATTATAACAGCAAGAGAACATTTAAAAGGAGGTTAAATGTCTAAGAGACACAAATGGCAAAATATAGATGAAGAAAAAAAAATAGCAAATATATTAAATGATTACTTTTTCACAGGTTTTACAAAGGAGGACATGGACAACACGCCCACATGTCGACCTGTTTCCATCCAATTTTAAATAACTTTAGCATAACAGAGGCAGAAGTGTTAAAGGGACTAGGAGCTCTTAAAATAAACAAATCCCCCTGGGCCAGATGAGATCCTCCCAATAGTACTCAAAGAAATGAAGAAGTTATTTACAAACCGCTAACTAAGATCATGCAACAGTCTCTTGACACAGGGGTTGTACAGACAGACAGACTGGAAAATAGCAAACGTAATACCGATCCACAAAAGGGAGACAAACCGAACCAGGTAACCACAGACCAATAAGCCTGACTTCTATTATATGTAAACTTATGGAAACTATAATAAGATCCAAAATGGAAAATTACCTATATGGTAAACAATATCCTGGGAGACAGCCACATGGTTTTTAGGAAAGGGAGATCGTGTCTAACTAACCTACTTGACTTTTGAGGATGCAACATTGAAAATGGATAACTTGCAAAGCATAATGACATGGTCTATTTAGATTTCCAAGAAAGCTTTTGACAAAGTCCGCATAAAAGATTAATTCTCAAACTGACCCAGTAGGGATTCAAGGAAATGCATGCACATGGATTGGGAGTGGTTAACAGGTAGAAAACAGAAAGTACTGATTAGAGGAGAAACCTCGAAATGGAGTGAGGTAACCAGTGGTGTACCACAGGATCAGTATTAGGTCCTCTGCTATTCCTAATCACATTAATGATTTTGACTCTGGTATAGTAACAACCGTTAAATTTGCAGACGACACAAAAAATAGGAGGAGTGGCAAACACTGTTGAAGCAGCAAAGGTCATTCAAAATGATCTAGACAGCATTCAGAATTGGGCAGACACATGGCAAATGAAATTTAATAGAGAAAAGTGTAAAGTATTGCATGCAGGCAATAAAAATGTGCATTATAAATATCATATGGGAGATAGTGAAATTGAAGAAGGAACTATGAAAAGACCCTAGGAGTTTATGTTGACTCAGAAATGTCTTCATCTAGACAATGTGGGAAGCTATAAAAAGGCTAACAAGATGCTCGGGATATTGTGAGAAGTGTTGAATTTAAATCAAGGAAGTAATGTTAAACTTTACAATGCATTAGTAAGACCTCACCTAGAATATTGTGTTCAGTTCTGGTCACCTCGTTACAAAAGGATATTGCTGCTCTAGAAAGAGTGCAAAAGAAGAGCAACCAGAATTATCCCGGGTTTAAAAGGCATGTCATATGCAGACAGGCTAAAAGAATTGAATCTAGTCAGTCTTGAACAAAGAAGACTGCTGCGATATCTGATTCAAACATTCAAAATCCTAAAAGGTGTAGACAATGTCGACCCAGGGGACTTTTGACCTGAAAAATTAACAAGGACCAGGGGTCACAAATGGAGATTAGATAAAGGGCATCTAGAAACAGAAAATAGGAGGCACTTTTTACACAGAGCATTGTGAGGTCTGGAACCAACTCCCCAGTAATGTTGTTGAAGCTGACACCCTGGGATCCTTCAAGAAGCTGCTTGATGAGATTCTGGGATCAATGAGCTACTAACAGCCTCCTCTCGTTTATAAACTTTCTTATGTTCTTATATATATATAATATACTTTTTTTTTTTTTTTTAAACCAAACACGTTTTTCAATTTTTTCAAAAAGTCGAACAATTTTATTATATATCCTTCCACTTTGGAGAAAATATACTGCCTCAAACAAGGTTCTATTTGTTGTAAACTGGAGGCTTCAGCGTTTCCATTTATATTTTCCAGCGATGAGCGAGTCATCATTGAAACAAGGTGATTTACTCCCATGGGTTTTAGAGTGAACTGTGGTGTCTTTGCCTCCTTTTCTATATTTTTAAATTATCAACAATTAATTATTGTCATTTTTAAATGCTTGATTTTAGGGCTAACATTGCGGTTTATGTCAGTGCTGTTTACACAGTGATTGAAACCCGCACGGAGGTCAACACAGCTAGAAACTGAGCACTCTTAACCAGCCGAATTACACATTGAAGCACAGAATTCTCATAACAGATCATTTAAATGTTTAAGAGAAACTGTTTTTAAGTCGATTGCCATTTATCTTTGTTTAATCCAATCAATAAAAACACCAGATGGACAAGCAGTTTTTTTTTGTGTTTGCCTTATTTTTGTTTTCTTCGATTTCATTAAGTTGTTGACTTGTTAGATCTTTGTGTCTTTTGCTTTTTTTTCAATGGAGGTTTTTCTTCTTGTAATTCTAGCCACTTGTCTACTGTCATGCCTCTGAAAAAATCAAATGTTACGAAAGGAATGTCACTAATTTAGAAAAAAACTCTAAAAGACCTCTCACACCAGTGTGTATATTTATTGTAAGTTTAATATGTCGTGTATTGATAAATTATTAATCAAACTATGCTTAGGCAAAAATAAGTTCCGTCACACATTGTACTATACTGTATATCTGCAGGTTAAAATTCCTCAACAGCCAATCAGCATGCAGCATCTGAACATTCCATTTTATAAGGAGAATTGATCCCTTCAGGAAGTCTTGCTTGATCTGTAACCTCTCCAGACCTTAGTATTGGAGTAGTTCAGCTGAGATACTCAACTCACTAATCAGAAAAATACATTTTAACATAATCATTTGAGCATAGACACGTATAATGTTTGTGCTCAGAATTATGTCTTTTGTGTTTGAGAGGATCCTCAAGTATTCTGTTTTGTAACTTCTTTCTGTTTTTTTTATTTATGGAGTCACACAACAGTGAATTCCTCTTCACTAAAAATAAACAGGGCCTCTCAGAAGCTGAAAGCACAGGCTGCAATTTTCATTTGGTGTATAGATTTGGTGAAGAAGCGAGCCTCTGAAAGGAGATTGCAATCTCCAAAAATACTACCAGAGAGGAGACTAGAAGCTATCTCCTCCTTCAGAATTTTAAAAGTATGGCAAGCTAAATTATCATTTAGAGATATCTCAAATTGCATTTTAAGATATCTTGAAATATTTAGAGATATCTGTAAAACATTTCCAGATATTTCAAATTGAATTCAGATATTTTAATTCCAGTTTTTTAAGATATCTAAAATTAATTTAAATATATCTGTAAATCAATTTGAGATATCTAAAAAGCGAAATAAAGATATCTCAAATTGATTTACAGATATCTTTAAATACTATGGAAACCATATGGATTGTGCTAGCTTGGCATGCCAAACTGTCATTTACAGATATCTTAAAATGAGGGTTTTAAAGATATCTCTAAATCATTTAAAGATATCTCTAAATAACTTCCTGTTCATTTAAAGATATCTGTAAATCATTTGAAGATATATTAAAGTAACCCTGTTCATTTAGATATCTCTAAATAACTTCCTGTTCATTTGAAGATATCTTTAAATAGACAGGAAGTCCATTGAAAACATAGAGCATTTTCACAGGAAGTCATTTCGAGATATCTCGAAATGGCTTCCTGTTCATTTGAAGATATCTTCAAATGATTTAGAGATATCTCTAAATGAACAGGAAGTTATTTGAAGATATCTTTAAATGATTTAGAGATATCTTTAAAACCCTCATTTTAAGATACCTCTAAATGACAGTTTGGTGCACCATGTTAGCCAAATCCACATATTCTTTAAATATATCTCTAAATCATTTGAAGATATCTTCAAAGAAAGTCCTGTTCATTTAAAGATATCTGCAAATCATTTGAAGATATCTTCAAATAGCTTCCTGTTCATTTAGAGATATCTCTAAATAACTTCCTGTTCATTTGAAGATCTCGTTAAATGGACAGGAAGTCCATTGAAAACAAAGAGCATTTTCACAGGAAGTCATTTCGAGATATCTTGAAATGGCTTCCTGTTCATTTGAAGATATCTTCAAATGATTTAGAGATATCTCAAATGAATAGGAAGTTATTTGAAGATATATTCAAATAATTTAAAGATATATTTAAATGATTTAGAGATATCTTTAAATGATCAGGATGTTATTTAAAGATATCGCTAAATGATTTAGAGATATCTGAAAAGTATTTAAAGATATCTAAAAAACATTTAGAGATATCTTATAATGATTTAAATATATCTATAGATATCTCATTTAAAGCTCCATTTAAATAAATCTATAAAATCATTTAAAGATATCTCTAAATGTATTTTAGATATCTTAAAATGATTTAGAGATATCTTTAAATATTTGAAGATATCTTCAACTATTTTGAGATATCTGGAAATAATTTAGAGATATCTTCAAATATTTAGAGATATCTATAAATATATTTGAAATATATCTAAATGATAATTTGGCTTGCCATATAAAACTCTTTCCCTTATCTATGACAGGGGATCGTGTCTCCTAATCCTGTCCACTTCTCTTTTTCAGATGTTCATCCCAAGGCTGTCCTGACCCTGCAGTCTGCCTGGGCACAGATATTCACAGGAGATACAGTCACCCTGAGGTGTGAGGTGGAGGGGGGCTCTGCTGGCTGGAGGTTTAAACAGTACAGAGATGGACGTGAAGAGGCATGGTGCAGTAATCAATACAGCAGGAGATATGGAGACAGCTGCACAATCAGTAACGCACAGTATTACCACAGTGGAGTGTACTGGTGTGAGTCTGGACAGGAGCGCAGTAATGCTGTCAACCTAACTGTGTCCAGTAAGTCATTTTCATTAAAGTAATATTTAACCACACTGTAGAATAATGCACTCTGGTAGGTTAGATAGGTAGATAACATGGTTTTTTTTTGTAATTCTCTGCTTATGCATTTAACACATAATGGCTTCCTTTTAGGTTTGCTCTTGGTGTATTAGAAATAAAAAGTTAAATTGCACATTGTGATAATATAAATACTTGTCATCTTTGTGCTTCATTCCATACTGAAAAACTGTTTTAAATTATCAGAAAAAAATGAATGCACTGTACCTGCTTTGTGTACTGCTGTGTCTTATCTAGATCTGCTGTAATCTTGTATTGATTTGCCCATTCCACCCTCACCACTCTCTAAGATAGCATGTCTATCTCCACTTCATTTTCCTCTGGTCCTGGTTTCTGTACTGCGCTTAAAGTATTGGTTCAGGTTAACTATGCCAACGCATTTTAAGATCTTATAGACCTCAATCAAGTCCCCCCTGATTCTACTTTGTTCTAAGCTAAATAAATTCAGTTCCTTCAATCCATATTTGCAGCTCGATCCTCGTCTGGGTCCTCTCTGTTGAATTATCTCCAGGGCCACAGTTTTGATTATGTTGTGACCAGAACTGAACACAGCATTCTAAGCATGTTACTGCAACCTTTCAACTGTCAGACCTCTCTCTCGTTTGGGACTGTGTTGTACTCAGAATTAAGTATTCACAATTTAAATGGCGTGTCTTTATTAAAGAAGAAAAAACTGTTTTAATACGGTAATACTTTTCATATAGGGTAAAAAAATCAAAAATAAGAACGCGTTTTATTATGGACACAACTGAATGTCGAGGTGTAAGTTTAGGCTTGATTTGAAAAGACCCTCACACGACATGAAGATGCGCAGTAAGCCTGAGCTCCAGGTGGCTTTACTCCAGCAGCATAGCAACCACTGCCATGCTGATCTGTCTGTCCCCTAACCTGCTGGAGAATCAGAGACCCATTTAGAGGGCTATCAGCTACCATTACTAGCAGGGGGAAACCCTTGCTGAACCTTGAACCTTTATTTAAGAGACAACAGTCATGAACTTGATAAAGAAGAGTAATTGGCAGAAATAATCTGGTTTGTAAAAGAGCGAACAATAACAAAGTCAAGACATTGATTTGGTCTGAAAGTGAGACAAAACATCAAAAGAGCAATACCAGCGAGGTGTAAAGAAAAAGACACACGACTCAGCTATTACACCAAAAACCACTATATACATGATGTAATAGAAGGTGTATAGCTGAGATAAAAAGACGGGGAATGGAGAGAGAGCAATACTGTATACAGAGGGGGTGAGAGAGAGAGAGAAAGTGAGATCTGTACAGAGGGAGAGTGAGCGGGAGATAAATACAGAGGTCTAAACAGAGAGGGAGAGATAGAGATGGATTGTAAAATCCATACAGAGGGGGATGAGGGAATGTTGCAGGGTGAAAGCCCTGCCAGAGTTGTGGGGTATTGCATTGGCAGGAAGGGGTTAAATTCCGCCAGAACACTACGTGGAATGTGGCTGGAGCTGTCAATTGAATAAAAGATGATTAGTTAGGCTCCAGTCACAGGTGTATAAAAAGGGTAATCACGGGTGTTAGTGTTAGAATTAATGTTGGTGATAGAGGTAAAGGTGCTGTGCTGTGCTGTGCTGTGCTGTGTGTTTGTATGTTTTGTAGACCTTTTGTTCTGGCCCTTGTGCCTTTTTGTTTTGTTAATGTGTTTTGTTTAGTGTTTGTAACTGTGTTATTTGTAATTAAACATGCACATGAGCACTTTACTGCAGCTATCTAGCCTCTGAGTCTCTCTTGCCAGCTCCAGCCTTTGCTGTGATGCTATCCTTACCACGGGGAGTGAGAGAAAAATAGAGTAATAGACAGTCAGATCTATATAGAGAGAGAGAAAGAAAGAAGACTGATTGTAACAGGGGAGATCTGGACTGACTGTCTGGCACATTCGTATTACTGCAGGTAGAGGGCAGCAGTCGTGGGATCCGCCTGTCGGTCATGGCGATGACATGGAGAGGGGAAGAGGGGTGTGTGCTTTCCCTCTGAGTGGTTGAGGGGCGGGCCTTGGGAGACTGCTCGGCCCATAAGAACTGGCTTGGTTGGTGGCCATGTTGGGGGAAAATACAGTGTTGCGGACAGAAAAGGCCAGCGTGAAACAAAGAGCAGGCGAGCCCGGCTGAGGGGCAGCCGTTCATAAAACCCAAAACTAATTTGCACAGAGCAATATAAATAGACACGCACCCGAGGGGGACGTGTAGAAGTCTGGGAACCCTGGCCAACCCGACATATAGGCATAGCCGAGTGTGGGGTGGAGACCGTGCTGACCGGGCTTAGCGGCAGTGGGGGCACTGCATAAGCAGCACTTTTGTTTGTAGTTTTATTACTGTGTTTTATTTTCCTTTTTCTTTCGCCTTCTGTTTTCATTATTATTTTGAGGACTTGAAGGTGCACGGACTGGGATACCTGTGTTGGTAACCCCGTGGTCCTGGTTTACTGTCGGCAGTATCCAGACCACGGACAACAGCGCCATCTGCGGGCTAAACTAAATAAAAGAATAAATAAGGAAAATAAATAAATCTGGGCACCTGTGCGGTGGTTACAAATAAACCTTCTGTCTCCTGTGTCAGTGAATACCCCCACCCTTCCACACTGATCTATACAGAGGAGGGTAGAGAGAAACCAAGAGACCCATATTATTATTATTATTATTATTATTATTATTATTATTATTATTATTATTATTATTATTATTATTTATTTCTTAGTAGACGCCCTTACCCAGGGCGACTTACAGTCGTAAATAAAAAATACATTTCAAGAATCACAGTACAAGTATTATTACAATTAAGAGCAAGATAAAATACAATGACTTCAGTTCTAGTAAGTACAAGTATATGACAAAATACGATTCAATATCGGAGCAGATAACTGTGTCAGTGTGTGGCAAAGTGCCCCCCCTGTGTATGTTATATGTTACGTGTTGTGTGTAAATGTTGGTGTTTAGGCATTGGTACACGGATATAAGCGGTCTGTATGTTTCACGTGTGTAAATTGTATATTTGTATTTAGGCACGGGATGGCACATCACATCACGTGCAAGTAAAAAGTAATATGTGAGCACGGGGAATTGCACTTTAATTATTGACGTGCAGTTGTACCGAGATTCCAATTGAATGATTGACTAGCAATCGAATCTCGGTACAACCGCATAAAAGCTGCATGTTTTCACCACTAGGGTTGGGTGTTCGAGAGTGGAGAACGGGAGAGAGAGGAGTTAAATAAATAAGATCGTAAATATAAGTGTTTATACTCACCGTGTTTGTTTGTCTCTCCGCACCGCTTGTTAAGTGTTTAGTAATGCTTTTGTTTGTCTATTTATTTTGGCGCAAGTGCCGTGGTCCTGTTTTGTTTTTGTGTTCAAACTTTTATTTTCTGTCTGTTTATTCTGTTAAATGCTGAGCGAAAGCATTCGCTCAGCTCCACCAAACTCCACCCTCTCTCGCTGTGTTCCTGTTTTTGCCCCTGACGCCAGACCACTCGTCATCGCTGTCACACGTGGTGTCAGAACCGGGACGACAGCGCCCCAGGGCTCAGGCCAGAGTTGAACCGCAGTTTTTTTTTTTGGAAAAAAAAAAAAAAAAAAAAAAAGGAGAAGAAATGGGGAGAAGAGGCTGGAGAAGAGCACAGGAGGGCAAAGGAGAAAGGCGGGAAGCAGGGTTGTAGGGCCTGACTGTGGCCAAGCCACACCACCATACCCTGCTCCGTCCACAGGACCCTCACAGGCAATGGCCCAAAAGACTGGATGGGGGAGGAAAGCCTGGTTGTGGGGCATATGGGCACGGTGGCCCTATGCCCATGCAGGATGAAGAAGAGGAGCCCTTGTTGCCAATGCCCCATGCCTGAAGGGGGGAGGAGCGTCCACAGCCCAAGTGGGAGGAGCCTGAGCGCCCACAGCCGGCAAGTGGGAGGGAGCCTGAGCGTCCACAGCCCAAGTGGAGTGGTTTGAGCGTCCACAGCCCAAGTGGGAGGAGCCTGAGCGTCCACAGCCCAAGTGGGAGGAGCCTGAGCGTCCCACAGCCCAAGTGGGAGGAGCCTGAGCGTCCACAGCCTGCGGGAGGAGCCTGAACGTCCCACGCCTGAGTGGGAGGAGCCCCGAACGCCCCACGCCGAGTGGGGAGGAGCCCGAACGCCCACGCCTGAGTGGGAGGACCAACGCCCCACGCCTGAGTGGGGGGGGAGCCCGAACGCCCACAGCCCAAGAGGGGGGAGAAAAGGCCCACAGCCCAAGAGGGGAGTCGCGCTCCACACTCAAAAGGGAGGAGTCGGGCCCACAGCTCAAAAGGGAGGAGCGGTGGCCCACAGCTCCAAAAGGAGGAGTCGGTGCGTCCACAGCCGGAAAGAGAGGGAAGTCGGGGTTTCCACAGCTCCAGGACCCAAGCTGCCAGCAGAGGAGAATGTCTGCTGGTTTCCGCCACAAAGGCGGAGTCGCACCAGTCCCCTGCAAGAGAGAGGCAGAGCAGCACCAGTCCCCTGAAAAAGGGGGACCACACTGCTCCCACCTCCATCGGCAGGAGACTACATGCTGCTCCCACCACCAGCAGGAGCAGAGCAGCTGGAGCTGCCTGCCTCCTGCCACCTCCACCGGCAGGAACAGAGCAGCAGGAGCTGCTCTGCCTCCGCCACTCCATCGGACGGAGCAGAGCAGCAGGAGCTGCCTCTGCCTCCGCCACCTCCACCGCTTCCTCCACCAGGGAGCAGAGCACCAGAGCTGCCTCTGCCTCCACCACCGCCAGGAGCAGAGCAGCAGGAGCTGCCTCTGCCTCCACCACCGCCAGGAGCAGAGCAGCAGGAGCTGCCTCTGCCCACCACCGCCAGGAGCAGAGGAGCAGGAGCTGCCTCTGCCTCCACCACCGCCAGGAGCAGAGGAGCAGGAGCTGCCTCTGCCTCCACCACCGCCAAGAGCAGAGAGCAGGAGCTGCCTCTGCCTCCATGTCCACCAGCAGAGGGGTGAATGCCTGCTGGGTCCCTGTCCACCAGCAGAGGGTGAGTGCCTGCTGGTACTCTCTCCCCACCAGCAGAGGATGAATGCCTGCTGGTATCACTTCCCCCACCAGCAGAGGATGAATGAATGCTGGTATCACTTCCCCACCAGCAGAGGATGAATGCCTGCTGGTATCACTTCCCCACCAGTAGAGGATGAATGCCTGCTGGTAGCACTTCCCCACCGCCACGAGGAGAGGAGCAGGAGCTACTCTCCTTCACGAGAAAACTAGATTAGATGTTGGCGGTCTCAGCAGCTCCTTGCATAGGCTGCCGAGGGAAGCATAAAAGAAACCGCCCGCCGCAGAGGACGGTGAAGCTGGCCACCCGCACCCCAGTTTGTCCTGACTCTCTGCCTCGCCGCCATGATGCCCGCCTCGCCGCTTAAGGGGATGCTCGCCGCTTCGCCCAAGGATGCCTGCCACGCTTTCGCCTATGATGTCTGTCTATCGCTTGGGTTGCCAGCCGCCCGCATCGCTTTGCTGTTGTGCGCCCGTGACGCTTGGGTTGCCAGCCGCCCGCATCGCTTGGTTGCGCCGCCCGCACGCTTGCTAGCCGCTTCCAGACGCTTGGGCTTTGCCCACACAGGGTGTGGTGGTGCGAGGGAGAAGTGGAGCCCGCTGCCACGGCGGCCAGGGGCTCCTCCTGCCCGCCCCGGTCCGCCACAAGGTTGCCGCCTCCCGAGGGTCCGCTGCTGTTGCCGCCCCGAGGGTCCGCTGGGCGCGTCAGCGCCCCGAGGGTCCGCTGTTGCTGCTGCCGCTTCCCCGAGGGCCCGCTGTTGCTGCCGCCGCCCGGTGGGGTCCGCTGTTGCTGCCGCTGCCTCCCGAGGGGTCCGCTGCTGCTGCCGCCTGAGGGTCCGCTGCTGGGCCGCCTCCCGGTGGTCCGCTGTTGCCGCCGCCGCCTCCCGAGGGTCCGCTGCTGCCGCCGCCCCGAGGCCGCTGCTGCTGCCGCCGCCTCCCGAGGCCGCTGCTGCTGCCGCCTCTCCCGAGGGGCCGCGCGCGCCGCCTGGGTCGCTAGGATCCCACGCCTGAGGTCGCTGAGGTCCTGCTTCGCCTGGGGTCGCCGGGCCCCAGCTGCCTCGGGTCGCGAGGATTGTGGCCGAGCTCCACGAAGGAGCTGCCGGGCCATAAAGAAAGAGGGGAGGTCAGGAGACCAGCTTCCCCAGCCGTACTTCCGCGGGCAGGGAACACGGTGGCCGGAGCCCCACGGAGGGGAGCTAAGGCCACAAAGAAGGGGGGAAGTCAGAGACCAGTTTCGGCAGCAGTTTCGCTGCTGGAAATTGGGTGGTCGGATTCAACGGAGGGAACTGTCATTATGAAGAAGGGGGGTCAGGAGACCAGCTCCCAGCTGCTCTTTTCTGGGCAGAGACAGTGTGGCTGAAGCCCTGAAGAGGGAGCTGCCAGCCACTTAAGAATTGGGGGTGCCAGACATTCCACCATGGCCACCCCCAGAAACAACTTGCTTCCCCTTCCGGACTTTGGGACTGAGGGGGAGGTGGCCATTGAGGCTATGTGTGCGTTGCGGGGGGTATATATGTGGCAAGTGCTCCCCCTGTGTATGTTTATGTTACGTGTTGTGTGTAAATGTTGGTGTTTAGGCAAGTACAACGGGATATAAGCGGGTCTGTGTTTCATCACGGGTGTAAATTGTATTTGGTATTTAGGCACGGGATGGCACATCACATCACGCAAGTAAAAAGTAATATGAGCACGGGAATTGCACTTTAATTAATTCACGGCAGTTGTACCGAGATTCAATTGAATGATTGACTAGCACCCGAATCTCGCACAACTGCATAAAGCTGCATGTTTTCACCACCAGGGGTTGGGTGTTCGAGAGTGGAGAACGGAGAGAGAGAGGAGTAAAATAAATAAGATCAGAATATAAGTGTTTATACCACCGTGTTTGTTTGTCTCTCCGCACTGCTTGTTAAGTGTTTAGTAATGCTTTTGTTTGTCTATTTATTTTACGCAGTGTCGCGGTCCTGTTTTGTTTTGTGTTCAAACCTTTTATTTTCTGTCTGTTTATTCATTAAATGCTGAGCGAAAGCATCTACCAGCTCCACCAAACTCCACCTCTCTGTCGTGCTTGTGTTCCTGTTTTGCCCTGACGTCAGACCACTCGTCATCGCTGTCACACAGTGATAGTTACATCAGGATAGGATTAAATGCAAAATACTACAGATTGAATAACACTTGTGGCAGATTACAGTACAGAACTCCGTAAAGTACAGGATTAAATGTAAAATGCAGAAAGGGGGGTGTAAGAGAGAAAGTGGGGTGAGAGAGAGAGAGAAAGACAATGAGATCTATTCTAGTGAGTGTGAAAGAGAGAAATTGGATGAGGAGGGAGAGATGGTGAGAGTGTAGTGGTGGTGATGCAGGTGTGTTTGTGTAAAACTGTCAGTTCCCTCCAGTCAGTGGTCAATCCTGACCTGTCTCTCAGCCCTGTTGATCTGAACTCTTTCTGTCTTTTCAGATGGACAAGTGATCCTGCAGACTCCCTCCCAGCCTGTGTTTGAGGGAGACTCTCTGACTCTGAGGTGTCGTGTCCACTATGGTTATACAGCTACCACGGTTGCATTTTATAAAGATAATAAAGAGTTACAGTCCCGGGCTGACACAGAGCTGAGTGTGGCTCGTGTTTCAAAGAGTGACGAGGGGTCCTACAAGTGCACAGCGTGGGGGTGGAGCTCCTACCATTATGGTGACTCTGCAGAGGTGCGGGTGTCAGTGAGAGGTAGGTTCATTCTAACTTCACCCCTTCTCTGTCTGTAATGTCTCTCAATAAATTAATATTGAAGTCCAGTCCAGCTGTATTAATTCATGTCTTAATAATTTAAAGTGCTTAAATAAGAGCAGAGCTTTTGATACGATAGCAAGGTCTTGTGTTCTGACAAGCTGTCTTGAAGACAAGAATCCACAGCAGCCCCATACCAAATATAGCAATATAGAGGCACAGGATAAATATCAGTAATTAAGATCAAGCCTTTTTCTAAACTGTTAATGAGAAACTTCCAATTACATGTTCTATATTTTTCATGTTTGTTAATTTTTATGATGTTTACAATCATTCTGAGTGGAGTCATGCTGCTCCTCAAATACCGCATTTAAATCATTTTATCAGTATTAAAATCCACCTGGCATTGTCTGTGCCTGTACAGACCTAGCAGTCCGCTCCTTCTGGGTACTGGGTACATGGTGCAGTGACAGCACAACTCTGCCAGTCTCACCTTGTAGAGCATGAAGCAGTGAACATCACAAAAAGGAAAGAAAAAACAAATACATTTTACATTTGAAGTTACTTTATTTTTGTGTGCTGTTGCTAAAACATTTGTTTACCATGATTGAGAAATTCCATCGTTAGACATTGCATAAATCTCCGTATCTCATAAAAAAAACATTAAACAATACAGTTGGCAGAACTGTTTCATCTGCTGTATCCTAAACATTTAAACAGACTGCTGGGCTGAATAAGGAGACACTTTCAACCTCTAAAATGAAACAATAGCTTATGAATAAAAATGCAGCAGTGTGGAGTAGTGGTTAGGGCTCGGACTCTTCACCGGAGGGTTGTGGGTTCAATCCCTGGTGGGGGACACTGCTGCTGTACCCTTGAGCAAGGTACTTTACCTAGATTGCGCCAGTAAAAACCCAACTGTATAAATGGGTAATTGTATGTAAAAATAATGTAATTGTATGTATAAATAATGTGATATCTTGTAACAATTGTAAGTCGCCCTGGATAAGGGCGTCTGCTAAGAAATAAATAATAATAATAATAATAAAATAGTAGAAACAATAGTAACAGCACAAAGACATCTGTATTATTATTATTTTTTTTTATTATGGAATCTGAAACAAAAACACATTGGAAATGTGAAAAACAGTGTTATCAAAAGTGCCCAGCCATTTAAAGTAGAGATATCAAAACACAAGCCAAGTTTCAAGAAACCACTGGGGCAACCTTGTCCAGCACAAAGCAAATAGACACAACTGTCAAAGCGGTGGGGGTTAAGGTTGCCCCAATTGTTTCTTCTAACTTAGCTTGTGTTTTTGATACAAGTTAGAATACTGTGGGTTAGAATACCACCCATTCACTAAACTAATACCACCCATTCACTAAACTAATACCACCCATTCACTAAACTAATACCACCCATTCACTAAACTAATACCACCCATTCACTAAACTAATGTCACCCATTCACTAAACTAATGTCACCCATTCACTAAACTAATACCACCCATTCACTAAACTAATACCACCCATTCACTAAACTAATGTCACCCATTCACTAAACTAATACCACCCATTCACTAAACTAATACCACCCATTCACCAAACTAATACCACCCATTCACTAAACTAATGCCCACCCATTCACTAAACTAATACCACCCATTCACTAAACTAATACCACCCATTCACTAAACTAATACCACCCATTCACTAAACTAATGCCACCCATTCACTAAACTAATACCACCCATTCACTCAACTAATACCACCCATTCACTCAACTAATACCACCCATTCACTCAACTAATACCACCCATTCACTCAACTAATACCACCCATTCACTAAACTAATACCACCCATTCACTAAACTAATACCACCCATTCACTAAACTAATACCACCCATTCACTAAACTAATACCACCCATTCACTAAACTAATACCTCCCATTCACTAAACTAATACCACCCATTCACTAAACTAATACCACCCATTCACTAAACTAATGTCACCCATTCACTAAACTAATACCACCCATTCACTAAACTAATGCCACCCATTCACTAAACTAATACCACCCATTCACTAAACTAATACCACCCATTCACTAAACTAATGCCACCCATTCACTAAACTAATACCACCCATTCACTAAACTAATACCACCCATTCACTAAAACTAAAACCACCCATTCACTAAACTAATACCACCCATTCACCAACTAATACCACCCATTCACTAAACTAATACCACCCATTCACTCAACTAATACCACCCATTCACTAAACTAATACCACCCATTCACAAAACTAATACCACCCATTCACTAAACTAATACCACCCATTCACTAAACTAATACCTCCCATTCACTAAACTAATACCACCCATTCACTAAACTAATACCACCCATTCACTAAACTAATACCACCCATTCACTAAACTAATACCACCCATTCACTAACCACACCACCCATCTAATACCACCCATTCACTAAACTAATGCCACCCATTCACCAAACTAATACCACCCATTCACTAAACTAATACCACCCATTCACCAAACTAATACCACCCATTCACTAAAAATAATGTCACCCATTCACTAAACCAATGTCACCCATTCACTAAACTAATACCACCCATTCAAACTAATACCACCCATTCACTAAACTAATACCACCCATTCACTAAACCATGCCACCCATTCACTAAACTAATACCACCCATTCACTAAACTAATACCACCCATTCACTAAACTAATACCACCCATTCACTAAACTAATGCCACCCATTCACTAAACTAATACCACCCATTCACTAAACCAATACCACCCATTCACTAAACTAATACCACCCATTCACTAAACTAATGCCACCCATTCAATTAACTAATACCACCTATTCACTCAACTAATACCACCCATTCACTCAACTAATACCACCCATTCACTCAACTAATACCACCCATTCACTAAACTAATACCACCCATTCACCAACTAATACCACCCATTCACCAAAACTAATACCACCCATTCACTAAAAATACCACCCATTCACTAAACTAATGTCACCCATTCACTAAACTAATACCACCCATTCACTAAACTAATACCACCCATTCACTAAACTAATGCCACCCATTCACTAAACTAATACCACCCATTCACTAAACTAATACCACCCATTCACTAAACTAATGCCACCCATTCACTAAACTAATACCACCCATTCACTCAACTAATACCACCCATCACCAATACCACCCATTCACCAACTAATACCACCCATTCACCAAACTAATCACCACCCATTCACTAAACTAATACCACCCATTCACTAAACCAATACCACCCATTCACTAAACTAATACCACCCATTCACTAAACTAATGTCACCATTCACTAAACTAATACCACCCATTCACTAAACTAATACCACCCATTCACTAAACTAATACCACCCATTCACTAAACTAATGTCACCCATTCACTAAACTAATACCACCCATTCACTAAACTAATACCACCCATTCACTAAACTAATACCACCCATTCACTAAACTAATGCCACCCATTCACTAAACTAATACCACCCATTCACTAAACTAATACCACCCATTCACTAAACTAATACCACCCATTCACTAAACTAATGCCACCCATTCACTCAACTAATACCACCCATTCACTCAACTAATACCACCCATTCACTCAACTATACCACCCATTCACCAACTAATACCACCCATTCACCAACTAATACCACCCATTCACCAACTAATACCACCCATTCACTAAACTAATACCACCCATTCACTAAACTAATACCACCCATTCACTAAACTAATACCACCCATTCACTAAATTCACTAATACCACCCATTCACTAAACTAATACCACCCATTCACTAAACTAATACCACCCATTCACTAAACTAATACCACCCATTCACTCATCTAATACCACCCATTCACTAAACTAATGCCACCCATTCACTAAACTAATACCACCCATTCACTAAACTAATACTACCATTCACTAAACTAATACCACCCATTCACTAAACTAATACCACCCATTCACTAAACTAATACCACCCATTCACTAAACTATCACCACCCATTCACTAAACTAATACCACCCATTCACTAAACTAATACCACCCATTCACCAATAATACCACCCATTCACTAAACTACCACCCATTCACTAAACTAATGCCACCCATTCACTAAACTAATACCACCCATTCACCAACTAATACCACCCATTCACACTAACCAATACCACCCATTCACTCAACCAATACCACCCATTCACTCAACTAATACCACCCATTCACTAAACTAATACCACCCATTCACTAAACTAATACCACCCATTCACTAAACTAATACCTCCTATTCACTAAACTAATACCACCCATTCACTAAACTAATACCACCCATTCACTAAACTAATACCACCCATTCACTAAACTAATACCACCCATTCACTCATCTAATACCACCCATTCACTAAACTAATGCCACCCATTCACTAAACTAATACCACCCATTCACTAAACTAATACCACCCATTCACTAAACTAATACCACCCATTCACTAAACTAATACCACCCATTCACTAAACTAATACCACCCATTCACTAAACTAATACCACCCATTCACTCATCTAATACCACCCATTCACTAAACTAATACCACCCATTCACTAAACTAATGCCACCCATTCACTAAACTAATACCACCCATTCACTCAACTAATACCACCCATTCACTAAACTAATACCACCCATTCACTAAACTAATACCACCCATTCACTCATCTAATACCACCCATTCACTAAACTAATACCACCCATTCACTAAACTAATACCACCCATTCACTCAACTAATACCACCCATTCACTAAACTAATGCCACCCATTCACTAAACTAATACCACCCATTCTCTAAACTAATACCACCCATTCACTAAACTAATACCACCCATTCACTAAACTAATACCACCCATTCTCTAAACTAATACCATCCATTCACTAAACTAATGTCACCCATTCACTAAACTAATACCACCCATTCACTAAACTAATACCACCCATTCACTAAACTAATACCACCCATTCACAAAACTAATACCACCCATTCACAAAACTAATACCACCCATTCACTAAACTAATACCACCCATTCACTCAACTAATACCACCCATTCACTCAACTAATACCACCCATTCACTCAACTAATGCCACCCATTCACTAAACTATACCACCCATTCACTAAACTAATGCCACTATTCACTGTTGCTTTTTCCAAATCAAATTAGTATCATAAATAACAAATATAAAGTGTGCAGGAAATGTCTCATTCATGGTATAAGAAAGATTATGCACTGAATCTTTATTTTGTCTGAGAATGATCCCACCCGTGATCCAGAGGTCTCAAACACGTCTTAAATAAGCAACGTGTCTCAGGAGGTTATCAGCTGCCGGCTCATATGAGGGATTACTCTTAGTACACAATGAACATTCAGTACATAATCTCTCTGTATGGCTGTTAAAGGCATGTATCTCATTGTTGTGACAGACAAACTATTCATTTTTTGTATCTATAACCACAATGTCAGTCCTTAAGGCTGCACTGTCTCATAGCTGGAAGAGGTTTCACCTGGTTTGACTCTCCACAGACCCTCTCTCACTGTGTTCTTGTTGTCTGTCAGAGCTGTTCTCCAGGGTGACTCTGACAGCCCTCCAGGAGTCACAGTGAAGGAGGGAGAGGCTCTTAACCTGACCTGTGAGGCAGCAGTGAACAAAACCCCCCCCCTCAACTCCATCACACCATTGTGAGAGACGGGGAGCTAGGACTATCAGCACTGACTCTGCACTGTACAGCATATTAGCACTGAGAAGAGCCACACTGGGAACTACACGTAGTGCTGTGGAGTCACAGGGAGGAAGAAGAGCAGCCAGGAGTTACACATTGAAGTGCAAAAGTAAGAGCAGAAACTTTTTCATAACTGACTTGATGATTGAAAGTGATCTCATAGATTATAATAGGTATTATTATATTCCCAGTATAGAACCCTTAATAAACAGATCACAGAATTGCCAGCAATATCAACACATTGGATTGGAAACAAATACACTGTACAGACAGTAGTTCTGCACTATATTCAGTAGTGTATCTTACCCACTAATGTTTTAATTTTACATTAGGTTTAATTACATTTAAAATAATTTTCCACTTTTTGACAAACAATAAAATGAAACATACTGATTTACCCAAATTAGTATTCAATAACTGAGTGATAAATTGGTTTGTTTCAAATAAGAAAATGTTTCACAAAATCTTTTCTAACACGCCAAGAACTAAGTGGAAGAAAGTTGTTTTTAGTAGTTATTTTATTTATGAAGATGTAAAAATTTTTCATTTATTTTTATAACAGGTTTAGACCATTGATAATTAAAGTGGTGTAAACTTCATTTTCTGCGTTATCTGAGTGTGTATTGATCGCCCTTTAAAGTCACTTAAGCTCCATTTTAACAGGATTTTTTTCCCTTGAGCCTCTGGGTCAGTTTTGGAGTTTGTATATCACACCTGGGCTCACTAATAATTACAGGGCAGCAGCCTCGCCTTTGCTGCCAACGCCTCTGTTTAATCATTGTAACGGTGGTGATAGCTGGCACAGCAACAGCAAAATGAGGAGATTTTCTATGCAGGGGTCCATCGCAATAAACAAAGGTATTTTACACACAGGTTATTCTCACAGGTTTTTACTTGTTTACTTGGTAGATTAGTGAGGTTTATAAGATTGTCATGGAAATCACCTAATAATATATTTCACATGAGTAATCCAAACTTTGTGGACACATGCAAATTAGGCTATGACGACATTAAACGTCACAGGAAACCTCTTCTATTGGATGGAATCTGCATTAGTTAGAAAACTGTTCTTTTCCTCCTATGTCGCTGCTGTTTATGTAGCAATTTTACCGAGTAAATTATAAACTCACCGACACACGGATGGAAAGAGGGCTATAGTGACACCACAGATAAGAGACTGGCTATGGGGATTTAACCCCAAAAACAGTTCAAAGTAATATGTGTGTAGTTGTACTGTAACCTGAGGACTGGAAGCTGAAATAGCTTGTATGGAAGGGGTACAGACTGATATAAATTAACAAGGAAATGTTAGTTACAGTAACAAGAACCATGAGGAAATAGAAAATAATGACTGAAAAACACAACAAACCTCATTCCTGTGCCTACAGACAAACCCAACAATAAAACAATCATATTAATAATTAATTAATAATAATTAAAAATGCAAATACAGTACATTGCAGGGGAAGACCCACACAATCATTGGGGAAATAAATAAATCTATTCTTCACCAAACAACCCCTTTGTTTTGCCAGTGCTGATCCACTCTGATGTCTTGAGCAGCTGAAGCAGCATGCCTGTCCTTGCTGCTGTGCTCTCTAAAAGCAAGGGTTCTTTGAGGGTTCCTCAAGGAACCTTAGGTTCTATTGCAAGTTTTTTTTTTTTCTCAGTAAGGGTTCGCTTGGGGACCTCTGGTTGCTCTGTCTAATATAATATCGCAAGGGTTCATTTTAGAACCCTTTATATCAATACATTGTAAATTGTGCTCACAATATTGTTGTGCAAACCGTAATTTTTAATACACAATACATGATGAGAAAAGTTCATCATAAAAAGGTAAACACCATAAATGGTTATAATTTTGTACACGGTATTGAGAGGAAATCAAAGAGCAGATAATATTTTTGCCAAATATTTAACTAGAATGTATAATAGTATATGTATGTATAACATATGCTAGAAGTTTATAGCTTCCATTTGTATCCATCTTGAACAGAACCTTTAATTGGAAAAAGATGTAGGAAAACCATAACGTCGCTCAACACGATATTAAACCTCAGGGCAAGATGCCCCTGCACAACACAATACAATACAATAAATAAAATAAAATACGTATGCTTAATTTACAATTCAAATTGTTGCAAATGTGTTAAAGTGTGTTTTTTCCCCACACGACACGTTATTCTTTAAATCTTAATCATTTGTAAAACGAAACCACATTTAACAACACATGTATGAAACACACTAACTAACATGTTCTGATTTGTGTTTATTTATTATATCGCTGGCAAAAGACTGTTTGAAATGTTTTTACTACTGAATGTAGAAAAGCTGTCCATGAGGAAATGCCCCAGCAACAGCGGGCGCTCAACCAATCAGCTGCCAGCGCAACCTCGCAGCGCGAGGCAGGTGTTCAACGTTTCTTCACAGGACGGGATCTTTCTTCACGACGAGAAGCAGCTTGAGAGGCTAGAAAACATTTTAATAACGCTAATTATCTTCATTTGTGTGAATCAATGAAAAATATAAAATAAATACGTACAGACAGCTGAAGAACATCCACTTAGTAAAAAAAAAAAGAAAAAAGGTGATTTTGCTTTTGTTAATGATGGTCAATGAGAGAATTTCTGAGGTATTTTTTTAATTAAATTGATAACTATAATCAATTGGCCTGAAGTGAGAGGACAAATGAAAATATACTTATGATACTTCTGGGAAGTTCACACCCCTGCCCCCCCAGGAGTCTAGCCGGTAAAAGAAAGTGTCAAGCTTCATTAATTATTATTTATTATTTATTTATTTTCTTAGCAGATCACAATAAATTAATCGAGCCAGTAGGTAAGAATACTTTCTGACGTAAAAATGTTTCATTAAGGCTATTATTGTTTAATGACCATTTCTAGGATAAATGAATATTAAGTATGAGGTAAATATAAGATGCTTCAATGCTACGATTTATCAAGTATTCTGGTACAAAATTAATAAAACACAAATTACTGTATATTTTTCTCTTGACTAAATGAGACTTTTTTTTTTAACGACGTTTTTAAAACCATGGTGTTTAATATAATTTGCCACCATGCAAACTGAAAACAATTTTATTTTAGTACTACTGTAAAAACAACGTAAAATACAGTACTGAATAATACTTCCTGGTAATTGTGTGACAAAGCATTAAATATTGTAGTTTACGCTGTCAATGGCACCTGCTCCATGTTCAGCATTATCATGCCTGTCCAATGCTGTTAGATCTGTCCTCATTTCTGGTAGACTGTTTGCAATTGTGCTGTCCCATAGCTTTTACAGAGCTGCAGGGATCACATATTGTATCGACATGGTAGGATGAAATAAGATTGAGTTGCATAGCAGTTTCACCCATTCCAGGATCTTGATTAGCCACAGTGCAGCTTAACATACCTCAGGTGTGTTTAAAGTGAAACCAGGAATGTATCAAACTGCTATGCAATGGGAGTCTTATTTCCATCCCTGCCCAACCTAATTTTTCCTCTAATTCAGGGCGATGCTAAATCCAATCAGGTAGACATGTCCTAATAAAGTGGCCGGGCAGTGTATCTTAGAGAACAAACCCTTTTCAAATGCAATAAAAAAATAGCTTTAGACATGCTTTGACATAACTTTACAAAGATTAAGAAAATCCAGGGTACCTGGAGTCCTTCTGTCTGTCTGGCCCTGTGTAAGTCTTTCTACAGAGATCCAGGAAAGTACTGATTCAATTGGGATGAAACTTGGTAAGGACATTCGTTAGTGCAAGTTATTGGCCTGCTTTTCCACTATTGTTAAATTGCCCATATAATACATATACTATGGAGGGCTTAATTTGACTGTGATTTGCCCACATACAGTGCCTTTAAAAGTATTCGGCCCTTGAACTTTGCGACCTTTTGCCACATTTCAGGCTTCAAACATAAAGATATGAAACTGTAATTTTTTGAAGAATCAACAACAAGGGACACAATCATGAAGTGGAACGAAATTTATTGATATTTCAAACTTTTTTAACAAATAAAAAACTGAAAATTCATGCAAAATTATTCAGCCCCCTGTTAATACTTTGTATGGCCATCTTTTGCTGCGATTACAGCTGTAAGTCGTTTGGGGTATGTCTCTATCAGTTTTGCACATCGAGATACTGAAATTTTTGCCCATTCCTCCTTGCAAAACAGCTCGAGCTCAGTGAGGTTGGATGGAGAGCATTTGTGAACAGCAGTTTTCTTTTCCACAGATTCTCGATTGGATTCAGGTCTGGACTTTGACTTGGCCATTCTAACACCTGGATATGTTTATTTGTGAACCATTCCATTGTAGATTTTGTTTATGTTTTGGATCATTGTCTGTTGGAAGACAAATTCCGCCCCAGTCTCAGGTCTTTTGCAGACTCCATCAGGTTTTCTTCCAGAATGGTCCTGTATTTGGCTCCATCCATCTTCCCATCAATTTTAACCATCTTCCCTGTCCCTGTTGAAGAAAAGCAGGCCCAAACCATGATGCTGCCACCACCATGTTTGACAGTGGGATGGTGTGTCAGGGTGATGAGTTGTGTTGCTTTTTACGCCAAACATAACGCTTTTGCATTGTTGCCAAAAGTTCGATTTTTGGTTTCATCTGACCAGAGCACCTTCTTCCACATGTTTGGTGTGTCTCCCAGGTGGCTTGTGGCAAACTGTAAACGACACTTTTATGGATATCTTTAAGAAATGGCTTTTTCTTGCCTCTTCCATAAAGGCCAGATTTGCAGTATACACACTGATTGTTGTCCTATGGACAGAGTCTCCACCTCAGCTGTAGATCTCGCAGTTCATCCAGAGTGATCATGGGCCCCTTGGCTGCATCTCTGATCAGTCTTTCCTTGTATGAGCTGAAAGTTTAGAGGAGGCCAGGTCTTGGTAGATTTGCAGTGGTCTGATTCTTCCATTTCAATATTATCGTGGTAATAGTGCTCCTTGGGATGTTTAAAGTTTGGGAAATCTTTTTGTATCCAACCGGCTTTAAACTTCTCCACAACAGTATCTCGACCTGCCTGGTGTGTTCCTTGTTCTTCATGATGCTCTCTGCTTTTAAACGGACCTCTGAGACTATCACAGTGCAGGTGCATTTATACGGAGACTTGATTACACACAGGTGGATTCTATTTATCATCATTAGTCATTTAGGGTCAACATTGATCATTCAGAGATCCCTCACTGAACTTCTGGAGAGAGTTTGCTGCACTGAAAGTAAAGGGGCTGAATAATTTTGCACGCCCAATTTTTCAGTTTTTTATTTGTTAAAAAAGTTTGAAATATCCAATAAATTTCGTTCCACTTCATGATTGTGTCCCACTTGTTGTTGATTCTTCACAAAAAATTACAGTTTCATATCTTTATGTTTGAAGCCTGAAATGTGGCAAAAGGTCGCAAAGTTCAAGGGGGCCGAATACTTTCGCAAGGCACTGTATGTGCATAGAGTGGATGCATGTCATCTACTTGTTGGGGGATGAGTGTCACCGACATGCTTGTCTCTATAAAACATCCTCTCTTGTCATGGTGCTTGGTTTTTACAACACATACAGTAGCCTTTCCTGTATGCTGTGGTCACAGTTTATCACAGAGTAGAGTGGAGAGCTGTGATCACATTCACACGTATACGTTTGATCTTTTATAAGAAAGCAGACACTGCAAACTGTGTAGAGGAAACAGACATGCAGGTCGTGCTGCTGCTGCTGCTGCTCCTACTGCAGTCAAATGCTTTAGTCCATACAGAGCCGAGCTCCACAGCTCCATTCACAGGCACTTCTATTATACAAGCTCAGAGCACATTTATTATAGCAGTCAAATGCTTCAGACCATACAGAGCCGACCTCCACAGCTCCATTCACAGAGTCAGGCACTTTATTATTTAGCCCGCTAGTTGACCCACTCCATCTCCGGATACACCAAGACACATCTACACAGCCTGTGCCCTCCTCGCAACTGAGAGATATCCAATCGCCCAGTAGGTGGCGCTAATGAACTATACACGCTACTCAAAGGTACAGTAACCAATCAGTAAAGGATCATTACAACAAGTTATAGTAAACATGTCTTTTGTTTTAAAACATGATATCTGGTACTACACAATGTTAAATATAAAATGATAATCCATGTTTTATAACATGTGTTTTTTCAATGCTGTATATCTGAGACCTATGCAGCTAATGGAAATGCAACACAGGTGATATGTCTGGAATTTATTTGTTAGTTGTAATAATCACTTTACGGACTGGTCTGTTAAAGCCCATTTTGATTTATTAAATCAAACTTTCAGACCATTAAACCGGTTTTCGGGCTGTTTCATAAGGGTTTGAGTTTATCCTCATTTTACAAAGCGCTGTTTTCATTCTAAGAGAATGTTTATAAACACTCTTCAAAAACAGTCTTTAAAAACATTCCTAACAGTCCTTCATGTTTTGTGAAAAGGGCCTATTGTGCTTGTTTTGTCAAGCTGGCCCCAAGGGATTAGCAACAACCCCATTGCATAATATTATACAGTACATAAGCAAGTACACATTGTACACACATACAGTACATAAACTAATACCCCATTGCACACACATACAGTACATAAGCTAATATCCCATTGCACACACATACAGTACATAAGTTAATACCCATTTGTTTGAAATCAATAGGTTAGCAGATTACACTGTTCTCAAAATGTAATCTGGAAAGGCTAGAAGTAAATTAAAGGAGTTATTGTGTTCACCATGTAATGAATTCCTATCGGCTTTAAACACACAGGGTGACACAATTATCAGTACTGTCTTTTAATGCAAACTACATAGAAATGTAAAACCACAATCCATACCACCCAATCCATGTAAATATAATCATAATCTGTAAGGAGGCTAGAGTTCATGATAAATGATTAAAGATCTGTCAAAATGTGTTGTTACCATACACACTGCTGCAGTTGGTTTTTCAAAGGGGCAGAGCAGACTCCACCGCCAGCATGTGTGACAAGAATCTCCCTTTTCAGAATCTCCCTTTGCAGTGTAAGAACATAAGAACATAGAAGGTTTACAAACGAGAGGAGGCCATTGAGCCCATCTTGCTCGTTTGGTTGTTAGTAGCTTATTGATCCCAGCCTGTGCATACAACATGCCTTTAAACCCAAGATAACGGGAGGTGGAGCTGCATTGAAGTATTCAGAAGTCTGGCTTCCCTCCCTCACTTACTGCTAGATTAACTCAACATGAGCGTTGTAGTGTTGCCAGATCAGAGGTGTTCCTCCAGATCTAGAGGTTGTACGTTTCGTTCAGGACAGTCTGCAGGTAAGAAATGGACACAGGTTTTTGAAGGTGCATTTTAATTGTAGAGGATTTTCTAGAGGGTTTTTTTTCTGTCTGAAATTAGTTTTTTTTTTGTTTAATTTATTCATGATGTGCAAATCCTTCCTACTAAGAAGGCATCATGCATGTTGACAGCGATGACCACTGATTTCTATAGAATCTCTTCAGACTTTAGATTCACTTTGACTGCCTCAACACTGATTTCTATAGAATCTCTCCAGACTTTAGTTTCACTCTTTTGTCTGCCTCAACACCGATTTCTATAGAATCTCTCCAGACTTTAGATTTCTTGACTGCCTCAACACTGATTTCTATAGAATCTCCAGATTTTAGATTCACTTTGACTGCCTCAACACTGATTTCTATAAAATCTCTCTCTAGACTTTAAATTCTCTTTGACTGCCTCAGCATTATAAGGTCACATGTGCAGCAGGTAGGGGCCCTAGACCCACATAGAGTCTGTGCTGTGTAAAGTTTGAGTGAGGGGTACAGGTCGGCACTAATACTTGCTGCAGAGAAAGTTAATTTAGTTGTAATGGCAGAGTGCTGTGCTAGTCACTGAATATACATTATGGAAAATGAAGACAAAAAAAACATAGACAGAAACTAAAATCAAATGTAATGTTATTTTGTTGATGAGAGGTAATGTTACATTTAGCCATGGTGTGCCAATATATTACATTCATTTAGAGGTTTAAGCATTTTTACAAGTACAGTGTATTCCAATTAATTGCATATCTGATAATTGCATATTCCTTTGAACTTTATAAAAGTGAAGCTAATATTTTATTAAAATGCACATGTTGTAGATTGCTGTTAATTGCATATCCCATGTGCCTAGCAATTGTATGCATTTAACCACAATAAGCAATTATAAGGAACTTATATATAAAATTCAACTGTACATTGACAACTGTATGCAATTGTCAGGTATACAATTAAAAGTACCTGTATTACATTGTATAAATTACAGATAATTGTATACTCTGGTTAATTGTATAACACTTTGAGGCACACAGTCTATGTAATTAACAAGGATTCTACTATAACATGACTTAACACGATGCCTCAGACATTAAGTTGATTTCAGTAATACTTGCATGAATTGTCTTAATAAATTCAGCAAATATTGAACATTTCACCAGCCTAACTGGGTTTTTTTTTTTACAATTATAAAACAGGAACTTGTGCCCTCATATTAAAAAAACAATATTTTCACTTTCTCTCAGGAGATTTTTTTTATCATGCCGTCTGTAACAGTCTTCAGTAACATTAAATGTACTTTTTTTTGTAAAAAAAAAAAAAAAATGTCTATCACTTTTGTACATGTATTTACATATGTATATTCACTTATGTCTTTTTCTTATAAAGCAGGGTTTGAAACGTTAACTCGAGCCATGTAATTGCACACTTTAGTAAATTACAGGCGGTGCCTGGGCCTATAGTCACCATAAGATTGAAACCCTCACACATTCGTGGGGGTGGAGGTATATGTAGCACATCAACATACTGGACATGTGTTTGCCTCAACACAGCACATCATGACTGTCCAAACAGATTTATAATACCACTGGGGTGTTTCCAGTGATTTAGGGGGTTTGTTATAAACCCTTCAATTGTGTTTTTTCATTTTTTTTTAATCATGTCCTTCATACAATTCAGTCTTGACTGATAGTTTTACAATGTGAACTCACAATGTTTTACCAAACCTATCTAGAATTGGACTGTGCGCACTTTAAAAATTGAGTATGGTTTGACTATGATTGTATTTTTCATTTAGTTTTTACCATACTGTGCTGCTGCAGCATATACTGCAGCACACTTCATAAAGGGGCCGCTCAGACCTCCACTAAGTGGCTTTCAAAGATGATTGACTGGTATGTTTGGTATGAAACTGCTCAGCTCAATCTCCCCTTTCAGAACCCTCTGGCAGTTTAACAGGGGTGCAGGGCTGCATTCCAGTATTCAGGCTCAATTTAAACCCTGCCTGCCTTCTTCCTCTCACTAACCACAGTCACTTATTCTCAGAAATAAACACAGAGCTGACTGACCGCAGAAAAGGAGAAGTTTGTTCTGTTTTTGAGATGGCCTCTGCAGAACAGCACTGCGAGGTACATTTTCTATCTATATGTCGCTATCATTTCCTACATCTTGTAAACTCTATTTCACACTGAGCTCGAATCCATCACCTGCTTTCACCAGTAAACCACCAAACAGAATTTGATAATGTTGTAAAATAGTTTTAAATATTTTAGAAGTAACATATCTTTTTGCCGATATATTACTTAATCTGTTTTAAAACTGTTTTACTAAATTATTTTCAATTCAAGTTTTTGTCATTAATATTTAATTTATGAACAGGACTTTCAACATTCAGTTTATTCATTTGGTCTGGTTTGTTCGTGTCCTTGTTTGGTTTCAAAGTCAGCACTGGCATTTAATGTATTTGTCACCATTCTTTGACCATTCATGTGTAAGTAAAATTAAAATTGCTTCCAAGATTTGTTTATTCATTGATGCAAGCAGATGATGGCTGCAGAAGTCAATGCTCAGTTCTTTTTTGATTATCAGTGATTTCATATGCTTGTGTTCTTCTATACCTGATGTTACGGCTGACAAAGATGGAGAGAGGGAAGCAAACACATCTACTGCAGGTGTGTGCAGCTTAGTTATTTCTAATAGTTTTAAGTATAGACATTAGACGAATGTCATTTTGTCTGCGCTGCACTTACTGGTTTACAAATGAAGCTGCTTCTCAGAAAAAGAAGAGGTTTTAGTGTAAAAATACAAATTCACACACTGAGCTCATCTGTAGTATGAAATCACCAGCATATTTTTTGTAACAGTAGCTGGTGACCAGTTAGCACTTTGAGATAAAAAACATCACTGGGAGGAACTGTGAAGGTTGCCAGCGTTTAAGGAAACTGAGGTTTTCATGAAGATCTGTTCTGTTGCAGTTTGTTTAGTTCCAGCAGAATGCGGGCTGGGAAACTTACACACAGATGTGTAAGTACTGCGTTCCAATACTTTAACACAACCAGCAGCATGCCTCCCTGGTGAGGGGTTGGTTTAAAAGAGTGGCTTGTCAGTTTCAGGTGGTTTTTAAAAGGGGATGTTGGAGCTGGCTCTGTACTGTACTGAATTAAAGCAGTTGTGTTTCATTAACAACAGTGATGAGCAAAAGCTATACTATAGTGGTGAGCAATCACCATAAAAGAGATCAATTCCTTGTTTTCAAACCTTTTTCATGGCTTAGAGATTGTATTGAACTGTATTGAGGCATGTGAGCTTATCATTATCCAGCTTGCTCTGTCTGCAAAGAAGCTTCTAAGTGATGATGTGTGTGTGTGTGTGTGTGTGTGTGTGTGTGTGTGATGAGGATGGTCGAAAAGCTTTTGTGAAAGGCTAATTTAATCTACTTTAACATTGTTTCAAGAACATTCACCTTTAATGTGTGATTTTTGCATAGCACTTGCTGCCACTGGTGGTCAAATGTTGTAACTGCAGTATTCTAGATGGGGCTTGTCATGTGATTGGAGAGTTAGACACTGCTTTGAAGCAAAAGGCAAATATTCAGAGAGGAATACATTTCAAGGCATAAAAATAGTAAGAAAAGAAACTACAATACTTCACTGTCTTCCCGGAAGGAATTTGTTTTTGACAGTTTTATACTGTTATAATTATCCTCTTGAAAATTGTCGTTTTCATGCAGACCCAAATTAGCAAGTAGAAGCACAAAAGCTCAGAGCTTAAGGGTTGCATTTGTTACAGGATTTTCAGAGTCTGATGACTGAGTAATAGATGTGAGAGGAATGAACTGCACTGTGTTGTAATGCGGCAATGTGTTTCTCTGCATACCTGAACAGACAATATTCATAACCATCACATGTGGTCCAGATCAAATGTCCACGTGTTTTGTAAGGAAACACTTGCAGACTATAGTAACATTTATTCTAGCTTTGTTATCTAAAAAACAACATTTGATCTTTTGCTACAGCAAGATTAGGGTTGAGTTCAACAGGCCGTGAGCGCTCCAGAGGTGGCTGTTGTAATTTCCCCACATATTGGACTTTTTGACCAACATATGTGTATGCATTCTTTTCATAAAAGAAAATCTGATAGTTAATTTAAATTAACAGCGTAATTGTTTTTGTTTTTCCTTTAAACGCAGTGAATCTGCAGCATCTCATGCAACATTCGATCCGCTCAGCGAGTTATTGTTTAGCCGGCCTCACAGTAATGAATATTTTTTTAACTGGACGAATAGCGCTGTGTTAAAGGTGAACTACATGTGACGCTTTTTATTTATTTAACATTGTGATCCGAGAGAGAGAGAGATATCTGCTTTCCACAACCTTCAATAAAAATAATGTGATATTTTTGCTGTACTAATGTAACAAAGTATGGGTGATTACATGTTATGCACTAATGTAAGAATTGGTTTTGTGGTGATGTACTTTTTACTTTCAAATAGCATATATCTATAATTGTTTTTGCGATATATTTTAATTGCAAATATGTATCTTCCACATTATTGCAGTTTTGTTACAGGATCCATTAGTTTATCTCAATGTAATCACAGTTTTACATATAGACTGCCCCTGTTTTCATTTATGTCCCAAATTCTGGGCCGCTTTGCATTTTTTAATTCAGTTTTTGAGATATTCTGCTCATTGACAGCTGAGTTTCTAAGTCATGAATGCACAGTTTACCATAAACTGGATCGTGAATTCATTTAAGAGTAACCCTAGTGCAAAGTTAATGTATTTTTACTCTCCCCAGAAAATTTTTTATGAAGAAACAGAACAAATGTAAATGTTAAAAATGTATTAGCAATACTACGTAACTTGGAACGGGAAGTAATACCGAA